>JBBPCY010000142.1:15928036-15962819 GCA_037974405.1 Brachyalestes nurse | reverse complement strand
CAGCAGCAGGCATTGGCAGTATAAAAAGTATAAAAAAAAGTTTAAAAAAAACAATAAAGGACACAGATATACACTCAGTAAACCAAACAAGGTCTGCTATAAAAAATGAACCTCCATCTTTAAGGCAAACCCTAATAAACTTGGATTTTTATTACCTCATATGGTCAAGAACCTCATTTGTTTATTAGAGTGGCAGAGAGAAAGTCTGAGGAAGATTAAGCAGGTCACTGATCTTAGAATCAGAGAAGTAGTTTATTTAAGTCACAAAGCTGCCCCGATTTTCTAGAAAAACATTCATTAATTTTCTGTAACCGCTTAACCCTTATTAGGGTCGAGTGTACCCTAGTCTATGGGCGCGTGGCAGGGAATCACCCTGGGTGGGGCACCAATCCACCACAGGGCTCTAGAAACACAAGAACAGTAAAATGCTTCAGTTTCAGCCTCAAGTGCTTACAGGATATTGCATGATTGGGCTTCGTTTGAGAAATTGCTGCAGAGAAGCTTTTTTTTTAATCAATGCACGGTAAATGATACTCACCTGGGCCCAACAACCTACAGACTGGACATATGGGTAGTGCAGGGCATGCAATAGTCGTACAGGATTTCACACCTAAATATATGTTGTCATCTGCAGAACTTAGGGCTCTTTATTGATTTCAATTTATTTTCAATGCAACACTGAGCTGACATAGTTACATTCTCCACAGTATTCTTACTCACATTTGCATAAGAAACTAGTAATTCCAAAGGGCACTGCTTATGGAATCCTTTGTATAATGCATTACAGAATGAGAGGTGTGTGGTTTTGTGCTTCAAACACTGATGAGGAAAATAGTAAATGATCAACATAAGACATAAAACACAAACACACATTTCTCGTCTGCTTCTAGACAACGAGTATGTCTAGAAGCAGACTATATGGACAGAAGTATTAGGGTTTGGGCTAGGCCCCTTTCTTCCAGTGAAGGTTTAATCTTAATGCTTTGCATATCAAGACATTTTGGACAACACCATGCTTTCAACTTTGTGGACACAGTTTGTGGAAGAACCTTTTCTATTCCAGCAAGACTGTGCCCCAGTGCACAAAGCAAGGTACATAAAGACACGGTTGGATGAGTTCAGTATTTAAGAACATGACTGACCTGCACAGAGCCCAACCCCATCCAACGCCTTTGGGATGAACTGGAACGGAGATTGCCAGACCTTCTCATCCAACATCAGTACCTGATCTCATAAAAGCTCTACAGAATGAATAGGCACAAATTCCCACAGAAACTCCAAAGTCTTGTGGAAAGCCTTCCAAGAAGAGTGGAAGCTGTTATAGCTGCAAAGGGTGGGACCAACTCCATATTATTTAAATGGAGTGTCATTAAAGTCCCTTTTGGTGTAATGGTCAGGTGTCCTAATAGTTTTGTCCACGTTTTGTGAAGAGGCAGTTAGCATTGGGCAAAGTGAAAAGAATGACAGGAATAATACAATAAATAGCCAATATAGCAATGTGACAGTAGTGAGAATGGGGTGTGAATCCGAGACAGTACAATTCGAGACACACAGTAAAGTTTATGTATTTGAATGCAACGTCATTAAAGTCCTCGTTGATTTTATTGCCAGGCGTTCCAAATGCTTTGGCCTTATGTTGTATGTGTGAAGGGAGGAGGCTGGTGACGTACGCAGGACCGTTGGCGCCTGCGCAGTGGGTGCAGCGCTGAAATTCAAATTTGAACAGCTGAACAGCAGGAGCACAGGCAACAGGGGGGAAAGGTTTATTTCCAGTGTTCTTTGAGAAAACGGCGACGGGGTGGGATAGCTTTGGTTTAGATTTAGAATTTGGCTGTATACGAAGTCGGAATGGACCCTTTCACGGAGGTAAATGGGATTTGTTGCATTTTTTAAAGTTTTTTTTTAAATATCATGCCTCGTGTGAGACTAAGCACCAGCTAACGTTGTCAACTAGCTAGCTAAAGAAGTGACTTAGCTGTGTAACAGTTCAGTTTATTCTTTTTTCCAGCAATAAATATGTTGTTGATATTGTTGGCTTTTTTTGTTCAGAATAAATATTAACAGGTTTACTTTTGTTCAGAATTTGCATGGTGTAACGTTATCTGTGAATTCAAACGTTAACTAGCGTAGTGTTGTGGCAGCAACTGGCACGCCCAAAACACCACTCCCCACTTAGGGATTTGTGGAAAACATGAATTATATACGTTTAATCTAATCTGTGGCTAAATATGTGCATTAGTGCATCCGCAGCTGGTCTTTTTTGCGCTACGAGAGCTGAGCTGTCTTATTAACTTTAGCAATAGTCTTTATGCCGAGTGGAGCTGATTTTAGTTGTTTAAATAACATAACATTAATTTAGCTAATGATTAATAGTTTAACTGATAACTGCATAGTAAAGGCGAAATTTCATAAAGTGATTTCTGTTCTGTATGTAGGTAATATCTTGTGTGTTATATTTCAGAAAGTGTTTTAAGATAAGAACCATTTATTAGTCCCACAAGTGGGAATTTTTCATTATTGCAGCAAGTGGACAGGACAAAAGGTAAAAATAAAGTAAAAACAGCATAACCAATAGAGTAAAAGCTGTACTATATACCTTTAGAGAGAGATGAGTATTAACAAAAGTATTTGCAGAGACTTTGTTGAAAGATTTTGCAGCCTTTTTCAGTTGTGGCCACTAAAATGCTGTAATGGTGTCACATGATTGGAATTCTTCAGGAGTGACAACCACTAACTGAAATTTCCACTCTTTTCCTGGGAGACTGCCAAACTGCCAGCAAAGCCTTGCAATGCATTAACTTGCTATTAATCACGCCTGTGAGGGGCTATGCGAGAGCCTTTTGCTCATACATGCAAATAAAGTTCAGTATTTGCAGGTGTTTGTGGGTGTGACATGCTTTGTTTTTTCCTCCCAGAGTTTCACCATAAGACTGAAATAAAAATAAAACAGTGATGCATAAAGTACCACAAAAGCTTATTGGGGAATCTCCCCTAAGTAAATATTAACATAAGCATCACTGCACTGAAACAAAGTTAGCTTTACTGCATTGTTTGTGGTCACTCCTCTAACTTGCCTAGTTATTTTAATCCAATATTCAATTCAATGTGTATGTACGATAAGATAACCCTTTATTATTCCTACAAGTGGGAAATTTGTCTGCTACCATAAGAAAAGATTAGCATGTCTTTTTTCATTCTGTTGCATCAAAAGAACCATCATCATGTAAGTTTCCACTCAAACTTAAAATAATAATTTGACAGAGTAGTACTGCTGTCATCTTTCTTTGTGAAACAAAGCCACACTGAATCGCTCTTCTCTGCTATGATTACCTCTAATGAAAGTTTCCAGTAATGGTGACATGGAGTTTGACGTCATGACAGGTTTTGCAACATGCAGCTGTCAAAATAATAAGCCAGCATCGATAAAAGGGATTGATGAGCTTCGAGGCATACAATTCCAATGGATTGGAACAATTTGGAACCAGCAGTGCAATAAAAAGAATTTAATTTACAGGACAGTAATTTCTAGAAACTTACAGCATTAATAGAAAATACAGTAATTGTGAGGTTGTCATAGGTGTGTTTATATTTGATGCTTTAATAAGACATGGCACAGCCAATCAGATTTTAGGAAAAAGATGCCTTTGTGAGTGCTAATGATGCAATAAAAATGACACTCATAGGTGTAGAAAAGCGTATTTCTATTACATATAATTAGATATCTACTATTTAAGGCTGCAGAACAAAGGAGAGGGAATGGTAAAGTAGCGGCGTTTGGCATAATATGTATCATTAAACATTAATTGAATTCATTTTGTACTATTGGTTCATTTTTGTATGTTCCAACCTATATTACAAAAATATTTATGAAAATGGAAGAAGTATGACCTTTCAGTAAATTATCATTCACCCCTATGAAGTTGATTGCTTTATCTGCTGAAAGTGGGGATCATATTACTGACTCAGTTTTACATGCGCACATTATTTAGTAATAAATTGAAAATGGGTATTTTATGTTAGTGTTTAAAACAAATCAGGTATACATAGTAAAACTATTAAAATCTATTATTGTTTCCACTGAATTGTGTTAGACATTCTGTTGTGAAAATCCACATAATTCTTTATTGTTTAACAGAAACTCTTAGAACGCACGCGTGCTCGCAGGGAGAATCTTCAGAAGAAGATGGCAGAGAGACCTACAGCAGGCAACCGACAAATGGCCAAGAGAGTGAGAGAGCCACTCGCAGAGACGAACAGTCTCATCAGTGAGCCACCAGTGGAAAAAGGTAACACATCTACCTTAAAGCAAAACTTGCATAATTGTTCTGAGGGCTGGCCAACATTTCCTTAATATTGTTTTTTTTTGTGGCATCAGAGTTACCATGGCCTGTGAGATGTTTTGAAAAAAAGATAAAACTTGAACAGGACCGTACAAGAGAGCTGGGGAGAGACTAGCTTTACAAATGCAGACCACTTTGTAAACTATCCAGCTGTGTCCTTGACATTAAAAAGATGATCCAGCTTTTATGTGCTGTTGTTTTAAATAAGATAAGGCTCTTGTTTGCTTTACTGCCTGATATGCATCCAGAGAATGCAAGAGTAGCTTGTTAAAATGGCAGACTAGCTTGATTGGTAGCTCAATTATACTTGCTTGTCATCCATTCATTCTTGTTTGTTTTTGTTCAGTCATTGGTTTTTGGTTTTACCCAAGGCTGGCGCTTAACAGATCACAGTGAAAGAGGAGAATTTTGGCACTGGAAGGCTATACACAGGACATACTTTATACATGCATATTGCCCAGCCACAAGAGCAAAATTAATGCTGGTTTTAGGTTCCCTTTAAAACTGATAATTTGACAGGCTTTCCTCAAATATCATTTCCCTTAATGTCCTAACAAAATGACTTGTCTGTATTTGTGCTGCAGTACTGCCTTCCTCCAAACCTTCGCCTTCAAAGCGTCGCTGCTCAGAGGAGAATGCCTGTTTCAATGGGGAAGAAAACAAGGAGCCTGTTGCCCTTCTTGGTGGAGCCTCAGAGAAAACAGACAAGAAGCCTCCCATGGCACCAAGCAATATTCACTCTGCTGCAGCAGAGAGAACAGTTGTCCAGCCTGTTCAGCCTAACTTAGAGCACCCTCCTACAGGCCCAGAGAAGATGGTGGCTTGTAATTCACACCCAGTTACAGTGTGTGCAGATCCAGTTATGAAGCGTTCTATCATGGAGGAAGACAATAAGATTCTTAAAGACAGCACTGTTTCCATGCCAAACCCCAGCAATATGAAATCCCGCCTGCAGAGACTGGCTGAGCAGAGGCACTACTGGGACTCTGATGGTAGAGTTTTTTTTTTTTTAATGTTTCAAAATGTTCAATTTATTTATTTTTCAATTTATTTATTAAGATACAGGTGGATTTAGGAGCTAGATAATGTTACAGGGTTACTCTTTTGAAGACTATGGGATTTACCACTGAATCGAACCCTATTTGTAATGTACAGTGATCTTGTGGTAAATGCAGACTTTCATCTGTTAAAATTTCAGTCGGCTCTCTGTACTTCTGTGTTTGTTTTTCATGGAATTCATTTAAGTGTTGTGTAGAGCTAGATAACATGGTTTCTACACTCTTGGGCATGATGTACAATTGATGTTTTTATTTGTATTGTGTTGTACTATATTTGCAGGCAACTCTGAACTGGTTTCTAATAGCATAGATGTGTCTCCTCGTAAGAGAACAGAGATTCCTACGACTGCAGTTTCGACTCTAACAACATCAGAGCCACGCTTGGGAAGGAAGGGCAGACTAGCAAACCTTGCTGCCACAATTGGCTCCTGGGAAGATGACATTAGGCATCAGCCTACTCATCAAGACAATGCACAAGCGCAGCCTGGCACAGCCTGTGTCCCTCCACCATCCCAGGCAGAAAAGAGCACTAGTTTCAAGACCAGTGCTGTCACAGAGAAGCCTTTTCAGCCATCTAGCAAGCCTGTCCACGTCACTCAGCAGGTGGGTTATGAAAACAAACTAGACCAGGCAAGTCTAGTTTTACTAGGCCATCAGCAGCATGGTATGTCATGCATGTGTCTATGATGCAGGATAGAAACTGTATAGGATGGGATACAGTCAATGATATTTTTAGAATGATCACTTTGTTTTTCTGACGCGTTAAAAGTCTCGGCCGTTGTCCAAGAAACAAAGTGTGGGGGCGGGGTGGAGATATGTCCTCCCCTGCTATAATGGTTCTGGTGCCCGTGTACCATACACAGTAATATGACTAGCTTTATAGCTTTGAGGCTAGCTGGCGTTGATACACTTTATGATTCTTTATAAAATGGTAATTCACGCAAATGTCTAGTTACTTAAACATGTGTAGAAAGCCAAGTAAAATCCACGTTCTTGAGTGTAAAAATAAGGACTTTATTGCTGCTAGCATATAATCTAAAATCACTCAAGGTGATATTTACAGAAGCTGAGACAACTAATAAAAATGATAATTATTAATGTAGTTTGCTACATTAAGAATGATCATTTTTATTAGTTGTCTCAAATGTTTTATTAGATTTCTCAAAACTCTGTTCCAGTTCAAATTCTGGCATATTTATTGATGATGTATTAGTGTTGGCTGTATCCTTAGTGGAGGAGTAAACAGTATTGAGCGGTAAAAATAAATAAGGTAAATATTTGCATGCGTGTTTCCTAGGGCTGTAACGACACACCAAACTCACGACTCGGTTCGTATCATGATTCTAATGTTTACCACAATTATTTCATCAATAAATACTTCAATGCCGCTTATTTCACATTCATACTACTGAAAAGGCTTCGGTGAACCGCACGAGGAGTTGAGTTGGAGTTGACATGCCTCTCTTGGTTCACCGCTCTGTTCAAACAAAAAACGCTCCGCCCAGCTGCACTGAGCCCACAAAACTCGCTCAAAACACAATAAAACAGTTACACAGAAACTCCAAAGCAGTTTATCACAACACTTTTAAACTCTGTGTCATAACTTCACGTTTAGCAAACAAATGAGTCTGTCCGTGCTTGTATGTTTTTAAACTTGTGGGAGGGCTCTTTGATACTCAGCTATTGGTTAAAGAAAAGAAATTGACATGAAAATCCTCCTATTACGGTGAAAAACTTGTGTTTCTGGGCGGAACCCATATACCGGTCCAACCCCCCTAGCAGAGGGGGAACAGTTAAAGATGTGGTAGCATTGGATCTGGACGTGTAGGATAACTCTGGGAGTGTTGCGATCCTGCCGTCTCACACCGTGACACGGGTTCGTGGACCTGAGTGTCGCAGTTTCGATTTTGTATCGTATATCGTTACAGCCCTAATGTTTCCACAATGGACAGTTTCGCATTTCCAGTTATTTCTGATAAATGCACTGCAATTGAATTAGTTCTTGTTCTGATAGACTTGCTTTTATGAAAATATTGAAACATTTCATGTTTCTTTTGTTACAGCTGCCAGTTTATTCTCCAGTTAAATCATCCAAAGTGATTCCTCCCAGTCCTCAAAAGACTGAGGTCCCTGAGCCTAAACTGGCTAAAGGAATTCACTCTCCTGTGTCCAGCCCCTTGAAGACCTCTTCTAACCAGTCCTCCACTCCTCTGAAATCTGAAAGAGTCCCCTGTTCCAGTCCTAAGACAACTCCTTTGTCCCAAAGCCCACTGAGGGCTCAGGTCCCATGCAAAGAGTTGAGAGGTGATAGAGTGTTCAGTTCAAGTCCCACAAAACCAAACCTTCCAGCCAAGCCATCTTCTGCTACAGCTCCCTCTCAGGAGTCAACACCTTTACAGCAGAAAGGCCCGGTTGGAGCTTCTGGTAAGCTATCCACTTGTAATATTTTCTTCCATTCTTCTTAAACTGCATTTAAAAAGGAGATAATAACATGATTTTTCTAGTAGTATATACAAGACTAATTTATTTTTTTATTCTTCTCTTAAATTCAGTGTTTACATATATGTTTGGGAGTGTGATTTTTATTTATTTGTTTGTTACCTTTAGGTGGTGTTAAGTCATTTTTAGAGCGTTTTGGGGAAAGGTGCCAGGAACGTCAGTGTTCTCCAGCTGGTGGAGTGAGCCAGGGTCGCTCACTTGCTGTCACTCCTTTGGCCACTCCTAAATCCAGACTGCTCCAGGAAAGGCTGGTCGTCACACAGACAAACTCCTCTACTGCCATGCTCACTCAAAAGCAGAAAATGGTGTGTTGTCTTGTTTTGTCCTAATGTGTGACTTATTTGCATTTTACACGGGATTTTTTTCTATACCCTTTTTTTTCCCCCCCTGCTTAGGAACGTGAGGCAGAACTAGCACAGGTTCGCAGTCGGTTTCAGAACAACAGTGTATGGAAAAATAAAGATCTTGCAGATCTCAAGGATGACTTGGAATCTAAGGTCATGTTTTATAATACGTGTGATACATATGTAAACATTTTTTTTTATGTATTTATAATAGTGTTTTAAATGAGCATTGGTTTTTAGAATTGCTTTTTCCCCTCATGTCGATAAACATAGCCTGGTTATAGCCCTAAGTCAAATTCAATTGTGATTATAACTGACTTTTCCTTTTACTTTCAGGAGTTGGAAAATTCACCTGAAAGTTCTGCCCCTGTGCTATGTAGTAAGCCTTCAACTTCAGTCTCCGATGTTTTGGAAACTCCATCAAAGCTCGGTGGAAATGGTAGTTTTTAACACTGGAAATTTATAAAAGTAGTGTAACATAACCTAAGGCCAATATTTATAAAGTCTCAGAATGGTAGTGCTGATACAGAATCAAATTAATCTCTTATTAATGGCAATGTGTAGATCAGTACTGTTGCTACTATGAAAAGTTTAATGAATTTTATGACAGGTACTAGAATGTTCTAGTGTCTTTCAGTTATTTATGAATAGAAATTAAAAGTAGGTTGCCTCTTGATGCTCACTATTGCCAGATAAATATTTATATTTTTTAAATATATATTTATTTATTTTTTTCCATTAAATGTTTTGTTTAATCATTGAATATATACATTAATTTGCTTTATTTACTTTGCCTGTTTTGGTCATTTGTAACCATTTGGTATGTTTATTTTTGGATTTGGCTTTTAACCACACCTTTTCTTCTATCAGAAATGTTAGCTCTGAAGCCTGCCCCAGTAAGCTCTCTGGAAAAGGTAGAGGATTCTAAAGATAAACTAGAAATGACAGAGGAAAAAGAAAAAGAGGGTAAGAAGCTTAACAGATCTCCATGTTTGATGTGTTGTGGGTTTTTTGTTTGCTTGATTTATTTAACAAAGACATAGCTTCACATTTTGTAATGTTGTTAAATGTTTCTTGCTTTAACTCATTTACAGAAGCTGAGGAGATGATACATGAGATTGAGATGAATGTGGATGGCTCTATGAACTCTGAAGTAATAAACGATATTTTTGAGGGAGTACTGGAGGAGAATCATGAGTGTAGTAGTGAAGAGGAAGATGCTCTGAACATCTCATCCATGTCTTTGCTCACCCCTCTGGCAGAGACTGTGGCTGCTGTTGTGAAGAGCCCTGAGAGGAAGCTAATGGTGAGTCTATAATGTTTTGCATCATTATTCTGCTTGAATGATTTGTCTATTCCTTCAGTCCTGAAAAATTGTGACTAAAATGATGGGTTTATGGAACAATAGTAGTAGTCTTAACAGACTACTTAAACTATATAACTATAAACTATAAAAGACTTTACAAATTTCTATTTTTTTCTGAACTCCATGTTTTATTTCTAATCTGCTGTAGACATCAACCCCAGCCAGCTCATTTAATCAGAAGAGTGGGACTCCTGAAAGTGTGCCCAGGCCCACAAAATTCCAAAGGGCACGAGTGCAAAAAGCTGGATCTTCTGACAGTATTGAGAACACTGAAGAACAGAACCTGCCCTACAGCATTGATGCATACAGATCAACCAGACTGAAGGAGACTGAGAGACCACAGGTGAAACAGGTGATTGTGAGGAGGGAGGATGTGTCTAAAAGAGTGGAAGAGTCTCAGAGCCTAAGTCACATCAGCATTAAACAAAAGATGCAGGTAAAGAAACATAACCTAATAATATGTATTTATTAGCTTGTTTATGTGTGTAATGTCTAAGATTAATTTATTATAACAAATATAATGTTAAAATATAATAGTTTGGTTTAAGAACGGTGGATTGAAGAGTTTTAATTTAAGCTATTCCTTTAGGTTCTCACAAATGAGATGAACCTGCAGCAAACAGTGATTCATCAGGCCAGTCAGGCACTAAACTGCTGCACCGACGAGGAGCATGGCAAAGGCTCTCAGGTGGAGGCTGAGGCCGAGAGACTTCTGCTTATTGCCAGTAAGTACCAGTGTAATGCTATGCTGAGGCCAAGAGACTTCTCTTTATTGCCAGTGATTTACCAGTTTAATGCCATTGGTACTCACCGGCAAGAATAGGTTAATCACTTGCATGAGTTGACTTTGAATAATCAAAATGAAAAACATATAGTTATTCTGTCAATTATTTCAGCTTCTACCACAAATTAAATATTTTTTTAAAAGCATTTTTCTTTCTTTCATCAACCCAACTACTCATTACTGAATTAATTATTTATTCCTTTTATAGTTATCAGTATTATAATTTGTTGATTACTTGTTGTCGATTAGTTCTTACTGGAAATAATTGTACATTCTTTTTCCAGCTGAGAGAAGGGTGGCACTGAAAGCTGAGTTGGATCGACTGAAAGCAGCGGGTCCAGACGCTCAGAAAAAATCTTCAAAAGCTCAAGAAGATATGGGTGTGCCTGCCTCCAAGGGCTCTATCGCACTGCAGGAGCTTCGATTACCACTCAAGGCTGATTTTGTCTGCTCTGCAGCCAATAAGCCTGGTACATGCTTTTTTCAGCAGATTAAGTCTGTAATGGAGTAATTTTAAGCATAATATTTTAGGGAGTTCTTGACAATGTAGGAAGGCCACTGTTGGTATTTCCCCTGTTTGTGCTTTTGTTTTGGAAGTGTAGTGTAGTAGCCTTGGAGGCTTTTTACATTCAACTTAAGCCTGGTAATTGCTGCAACCTGAAGGTTTTTAATGTAGAATTTCTTGTTTGTGTTTAAGAGATCTCTTATTTTCCTTTCCTAAAGAATCTGGCAGCCATTACTTTTTTGTGATGATCCGTGCTGGAGCTGAGAACACAGTTGCAACTCCTCTAGCTAATACACACAATGCACTCAGTGGAGATGCCTTGACCTTCTCTACTAAGTTTATCCTGTGAGTCTAGATTTATTTTATCAGTCTGAAAAATTCCACCACCCTTTACTGCCTGTTCTCTAATCTTCTTTTTATCAATTTTCAGTCCTGAAGTGTCCAGTAACTTTGAAATTGACATTGAGGTCTACCATCTTGTAAGTATATCTTTCCCTTGGTTTGCAGATTTGTTGGATGTTTTTTGATTGTGGAATTTTGCTTTCTTAGGTTTTGAAACGTGAGATATCTGCTGATAAAAGGAAAAAGCCATCAAAATCCAAGGTACATGCCATATGAATGTAATTTGAGACTTTTATCTGGTTTTTATGTAGTCTTCAACTTCTGGGATGGTCTTCTGTGTACTGCAATAAAAAAAAGATTCTTTTGCTGCTTAGCTATTTGTAGAACACCGTGGGGTTTCAAAATAAATTTTCTTTTCTCTTTAGGCTATCACTCCTAAAAGATTCCTTGCCATCACTGTAAGTATATTTTTGGTTTCCTTGCTTTGAATGTTATAGACATTCTTCTGCCATGAATATGTATATATGTATTACCCCTTTGTTTGTTAACTGTTTTCTTCGTTTTTTCCTTTTTCAGAAAAGCAACCTCCAAACTCCCGGTGAGTATTGTATAAACATTTGTATAACTATTGGTTCTTTGAATGTTCATAACATTATCTTTGACTTGTGTACTTATTTGGGGATGGAAATATGTTTTGCCTTTATAGTAATGGCAAGCCCTGGTGGTCCGAATGCAGTACGCACCAGTAACTTTGTCCTTGTTGGATCACACAAGTTAACTTTGGCCTCTATTGGAAAAAACAAATTTCCTTTGGAAAAGGTAACTTACTCGAAGACTTTTTGCTTGTATCTCTTAATTATCTTTTCCCTACACATCCAAACTAACTCACTTTCATAACACGTTTTGAACTGAGAGAGATAACAGTGGAATGATGAGTAGCATGGAGCAAAAATTAATTGCTTTCTGGTGGGCATAGTAATTTCTAAGCAAGCAAACCTTTAACACCTTCTACCTTACTCTTTTGCGCTGTACTGTTATCTGCACATTTCAGCTTATTTAAATATGCTTATTTCTCTTTTTATAGATCAAATGTCAAGGGAGTGAAAGCAAGCTTCTCAGTGACATGTTTCAGAACAAGGTTTTTACATTTGTTCCATGTTCCTTAACAGGGGGTGTCTGCTTGCTCTTGTCCCATCAAAGCTGCCTGGCGCTATTAGTTGGTGTTAGGTCACTAACTCTGCTAACTCAAAAGCCACTGTTTGGCCAGTTGTTTGTGTTGTTCCTCCACCTCACAATGCTGAGTAAAGGGTGTTTGGTGCAGACTGCTTTCTCTATTCTACAAAGTGTTGTTCTTAAATTGTCATCAAAGAAGACTAAGATGTTCTCGTCAAAGATTTTATCCTTAATTCGTTGATCTCTGTATTTTATTTCCGAATATATCTAGGTGCCATTCCTTTGTCCTTTGGAAGGTCATATCTACCTCAAGATGCTTTGTGAGGTTGGCTCTCGTGTGGAGGAAAGGAGCTTCTTGGTGAGTGTTCTGACACTCATCTAAAATGAAAAAGTAGCTTTCAATGAACATTGCTCGGGCATTTTTGCTGATTCCTATTGCAATTTTTAGACCATGTTTGAGGATGTCAGTGGATTTGGAGCATGGCACAGGAGGTGGTGTGTCCTCTCAGGGTACTGCATCTCCTATTGGACTTACCCAGATGACGAAAAGCGCAAGGTAGATGAGTTCTAGAGTTCCATCTCTCCTACATGTTTATCATAAAATTGTGTGCTAATTTAATCAATTAATGACCTGTTCTGTCTAGAATCCAATTGGTCGCATCAATTTGGCTAGCTGCACCAGTCGTAGAGTGGAACCTGCTAACCGTGAGTTCTGTGCCCGGCCCAACACGTTTGAGCTGGTTACAGTGAGACCACAAAGGGAAGATGACAAAGAAACTCTGGTCAGCCAGTGCATGAACACCATGTGTGTCACAAAGTAAGAGCCAACTTATACTATCCTGCTGTTGTGATGTGCAGATTCTTTGCATGAGTAGGTTAAAAAAGGATATGTTGTCTAGTAGGACTGAAAGATCATCTAATTATACACTGATCCGCCATAGGTGTGCTGTAGCATCAGGCACCATGACATTAGCAGCAGATCCTGTACATTGTGATATGGGACCTTCGTAGATAGAACTAGTTTGTTCAGCACATTCCACACATGCTGTATTGGACTGAGATCTAGAGAATTTTAAAGGCCAAGTCCATAGCTGGCCATCAGTGAGGCTTAGGAGATCATGACACCAGTTGCATTTCCTTGGACCACTTTTAGTAGGTACTAACCGCTGCGTACTGGAAAGACCTGCTTTTTTGGAGATGCTCTCACACAGTAATCAGACCATTATACCATTGACCTTGTCAAAGTTGCTCAGATCCATACGCATGTCCATTTGTCCTTCTTCCAATACATCAACTTCAAGAACTGAATATATATCCCAAACCCCGACAGGTGCAGTTGTAATAAGATAATGAATGATTATCTGTCCATCTTTATGTTGTGGCTTATCAGTGTATAAATCTTAGAATGGACACTTGGAGTATGGACAAGGATGTGGAATGAACAGGGACTTAATGCTGTCTTCTTTTTTTTTTTTTTTAACACAGGAACTGGCTTAGTGCTGACACTAAGGACGAGAGAAACCTGTGGATGCAGAAGCTCAATCAAATTCTAGTGGATCTGCGCATGTGGCAGCCAGACTCCTGTTACAGGCCAGTGTGACCCCATCTGGTCAGCGTTACGGACAAGCTTCATCCTCGGTCATAATTTCACATGAACTGTCACCATGTTTGTCTGAAAAGTGCAATACAATATCACTTATGTAACGTTTACAGGTAATTAAAATGACTTTTACATTTGGCACAAGTCATAGGGATGGGGGTTACACACTCAATAAAGCCATATTATATACATTTCAGTACTGCAGCAAACCAAATAATTCCCCTTGCCGCAGTCTGTAGATTACTTCAATTTTGGAACAGCCAAATGATCGTACTACTTAATGTCCTAGATCTGAAAAATGTTACCTTAACCAGGAAGCAGTGAAAGGGAGATTTTCATAGCACTAAAGACTGTCTTTATCATTATTGTAGACAGTAGAATAAGCCCTTATGTACTGGTTCAGAGTTAAGGAAAAATATCAGGTATGTGATGTATTTTCAGTGAAGCATGCTAAACTAAGTTGGAACGAGATTGCCTGCTGCTTTAGTCAATATACTCAGCATTTTGATATAAAATGCATGTTGCATTTAGATATTTCCCCCCATATATTTATTCGAATCTGCCATTGTATCTGCTGTATTGAAATGGGAGTCAATGTTTATATTAGAGAAATAAGACATGAAAGACACTGATGAGTTTTCTCGAGGCTTGCAGCTCAATGGAAAAGTGAAAAAAACTACATTACTCGCCATGTTCTTTCTCAAAGCAAGATAAAATACATATGCAATAATTATTCCTGAATGGGTGGGGAGAAAAAAGAATTTGGGCTACCCAAAATCGGTTAGTTTCTAACTACAATTTATACAGTTTCATGGTTAATGCCTGCTTTTCTTTACTTTTTTTAGTTCATTACTTCATTCCAGTGACTGGTTCGATTCTTTTATTGGCTTTTAAGCAGAGGGATTTTATTTTATTGGAATTTTTTATATAGAGAGCAATAAGTTTGTGTACTATTACATTAACGTGTTTTACGGCCATATTCTCTCATTTTATTGAACTATTTGTATCCACAACACTGATTTTGAGACGTAACATTTATCATGCACAGTGCCACAGAAATATTCTATACACATAGCTGTTAATACTACTACCAATAATGAAAGCTTATTTGAAGTATTTGGTTTTATTGTACTTATTTTCTTGCGCCGCGTGTGTCCTCGCAAATATTCTGGCATGAGCTGAAATATTCGATCAGTTGCTGATCACGTTAGCATTTGATCAGAGATGTTACTGAAAAGTCAATAGGTTTAGTTTTTCATTTTACACTAGTTTGCTTTTTAATTGGTTTTGCTTGAAATACATAGTAGTAGACATGCAAATGTGTATTGACCATTACAGCTCCATTATTTCGTTTTTACTGTATAATTAGTATTTATAAGGGAATTCAGTTTCCCAATGGGTCACTTTTCTTGTTCATTAGGCCCATTTTAAACACTCCAGATATAAGATATGAGAATTTAGCAGTGCTGACACTTTAATAAAAGCCATCCGCTTTTGCAAGGCTTTCCCCCCCCACAGTTTCTTTACATTATAATACTGTAGTAGTACTTTACTGCCTGAATTTTGTCTAAAGCACAGAAGAATGCTACTGAACAGATCAGTACCTCACTAATACATGCTTCATCAGTATCAGCAATGACCTGTAAGCATTTGCAATAAATGTCTTATGGTTGTTTGTCCATGAGCCTCACAAATGATATCTGTAACACTTTACACTGACAATCTACATTACGGCTCTAATGTTGTTAACTCTAGTGAAGTTGGTTGACATCTTGTGTTGTGCACATTTATGCTGTTTCCAGATGTCTGTTGTGAGTAGCATGGCAGTGCCTGTTCAAATGTATAGACATTTGCCATTCATTAAAAAAAAAATTAAGTTAAATTTTAAGGTAAAATGGAAAATACTCCTATGTATTCAGAAATTCCCCTTTCATCATTACTTAATGTTTACCCTTATGTGCTTCTTGAATGCATGGTAACATTTGTGTGGTTATACGCTATGTGAACGAAAGTATTGGGACGTTTGACCGTTATACCAGCAGGGACATTGCATTCAAATACATATACTTTAATATGGAGTTGGTCCCCCTTTGTAGCTACAAGCCCTTTCACTCTTCTTGGACCGCTTTCCACAAGATTTTGAAGTTGAGTTTGTTCCCATTCGTTCTGTAGAGCATTTATGGGGTCAAACACTGATGTTGGATGAGAAGGCCTGGCTCACAATCTCCATTCCAGTTTATCCTGAAGGTGTTGGATGGGGTTGAGGTCAGGGCTGTATGTGGACCTGTCTGGTTCATCCACAATGAACTTGTCCAACCTCGTGTTTATGGGGTTGCTTTGTGCACTGGGGCACAATCATGCTGGAGTAGGAAATGGTCTTCCCCAAACTGTCCACAAAGCTGGAAGCATGGTTTTGTCTAGAATGTCTGCTGAAGCATTGCCCTTCAACTAATCACATCAGAAACCTAACAATGCCAGAACAGCATGTTTGTTCCACAATCAGTCATTTCACTACGCACTGGTTAAGTAATAATTCCACTGCAGCTGACAGTGATGTTTCTGCTTCAGCACATACAGAGCAGGAAACAGGTCCTTAGATAACTTGTAAAGATTACGCTTTACACAGCCTGTTTTTTCTGAAGAAGAGTGACCGTCTGCATCAGAAACCGGTCTTGCATTTGGTTTGCGGAAAATCTAACTTTAACTTAAACAGAAATTGACCAGAAAAGAATTTAAGTTAACAAGTTAACAAATGAAATGGGCTGTGAAATGTAGACTGGTCAAAATTATAATCGGGTAAATCTGATAAAAGTAAGGGCAGAGGTAAACGCTCTACTTTTGGCTAAAAGAACCACATAGTAAGAGCACATTTGATACAAATTGCTTGTATTCCTTCCTTTTTTCTTTATTTTATAGGAATGTTGTATAGAAGCTATTGGAGGTGGTGCATCATCGGATCGTCTTCAGATCTTCTTCCTGATATCACAACCTCATTATGTGCTAAATACACTACACGGGTAAATGTATTTGGATTGCCTGACCATTACATCAACAGGAATTTTAATGACCTTGCGTTTAAATACATAGACAAATATGGAGTTGGTTCCCCCTTTGCAGTTATAACAGCCTCCATTGTTCTTGGAAGGCTTTCCACAAGATTTTGGATTTTCTGTGGGAGTTTGCACCCATTCATTCTGTAGAGCATAAATGAGGTCATATACTGAAACTGGATGAGAAGGCCTGGTTCCCCATCTCTTCCAGTTCATCCTAAAGGTGTTGCATGGGGTTGAGGTCAGGGCTCTGTGTGGGCCTGTCAAGTTCTTCCACACCAAACTCATTCATGCTGGAATAGAAAAGTATTTTCCCGAAACTGTCCACAGAGTTGGAAGTGTGGGGTTGTCCAAAATATCTTGGCCTACTGAATCGTTAAGATTGCTTTTCACTGGATGTAAGGGTGTTGCCCAAACCCTGAATTAAGAGTGTCCCAGTCTTTTTGTCCATACAGTATTGCTGAAATGTAATGTGTACCACTCTGTAAGAGGCATAATGATGAAACAGACAAATACAGACTAGATTGTGTAATGTGACTGGGTGGAAGTGCACCTTACCCAGAGTAACAGATTGTTTCACTTGTTGTTGCACAAGTGTGTAACTAGTTTTATCGCTTTACTAAGATGATGATGTGCCATGAGCTTTATTTTTGAAATACCAGGATCTAATCCTCGGATCATTTATATGGTCTTATTTAAGATAAGTTAGAACTTTACTTATCCTGAAAGAAACTCGTGTCTTTTGCATGCTCAGTGCAGCAAGAAAGAATAAAAGATAAGACAGTGGAGAAAAAAAGAAACAATAGAGCAACACAATATCAACAAGAGCATTACCATAGCAAATGAGTGTAATACTGACATTACTGTGTGTAAGATTTAGTGTGCTGTACCATCAGATCAGTAGTGCAAAAATGGCTTATGAAAGTGGTTTAGTATTGCAATAAAAAATTAAGATAACCCTTTATTGTTACAGCAGCAATTGGAACAAGCGAAGAAAGTAGAAGTAGCATAACCAACACAAGAAAACATTAAAAGTACACTGTACCAATAATAAAAAATATATAAATATCAAATCAAGTATATTTTTATTGTCATTTCACACAGTTCAACATTTTGTCACATACAATGCCATACATGGTACGACATGCAGTTAAATGCTTTTTGCAACGCCCGACCTTAAAAACAGTAAAAACTGTACAAAACAATAAAACAGTAGAAACAGTATGATGGTAAAGATGGTAAAGTGCAGATGCATTACCAAAAAGATATACATGAATGTATGATATACATATAAGAACTGTTATGGGGTGGAGTATTAATATACATATACATATATGAACTGTATGGGGTGGAGTATTAATGTGATATATGAATATAATATGAATGATGGTCACAGTTACAGATGCTACAGAGAAAATACAACTAAACGAGACAAGACAAGACAGCGTTCCGTGCAATTGACAATGGCTACATTGAGGATAAATACAGTATTAAGATCGGCAGTGAATACAGAAGTTTATATGTATATATGTTTATATGTATAATGCTGGTCAACTATTAAATTTTTTAATTGCGATGAATTGCATGTTTTTTAATGAACTGAATTAATTTAATTTTGCATTGTTATATGCAAATGTAAATAATTCAAAAGTAGTGTATTGCGCACTTTTATTTTTAAAGTACTGCTATATGAACAAAAGTACAATAATATTTGGTTTGCAAACACTTTTAACAAATAAGTAGCTTTTTTTAACAGCTGCTGCAGTTCAAATATTTCTTAAACATTAATGTTTTATCTAGTTTGTTATTTGTTACGGATAAGTCTTTTCCAGCAGACTAGTATTCACTCCTCACATCAGAAACCTTTGGCTGTCTGTGACCCTGTCATTGGTCCACTTTTGGTAGGAACTGACCACTGACCAGGAACTCCCCACACGACCTGCTGCTCTGGAGTTGTTCTAACCCAGTCGTCCAGACGTCACAGTGTGGCAGTGACAGCAGTGTTCCCTTTAACACAGTTACTCAGCTGCAGTTCAAATATGGTCAGGCGTACCAATGTCCATATTATATGTACAAAAATAATGGGACGTCTGACCCCGCAAAAACCATAAACAGTAACAATGCAGCTGAAAAACTGAAATATTGCACACGCATTGCAATAAAATAGTATTATTTTTCTGGCAATGTGCAATTTTTTTTTAAATTACGTGTACTACAAATATGCGTCTTTTAAAGGATCGGATATTACATACTCTTTCTGAGTCCCTCCTCTCCAATGAGGGCGGCGGTTTTTTGAGTGACATGTCTCTGGCCCAATCAGAGTACGAATTTCACTGAAAGGGCGGGGTGTTTGTCCACAGCGAGGAAAAGGAGGCGTTCATCTTCCTTTTTGGTTGAAGTTGGCAGGGAGAAAGTTGTCCGGAGGTCGTGGGTCTGCAGTCTAGTGTCCTGATCATGGCTCCCAGCACGCAGGCAGATGAAGTGGTCTCGGGGGTGCGGAAAGGAATAAGAGCCGTGCTACTGGGGCCGCCCGGAGCTGGGAAGGGAACTCAGGTGAGATCTGGGTGTCTGATGGTCCAGGCCAAGGCCATGGGCCACATGGCTCTCTCAGAAGGGACCCCTATTTAAAAGATCTTCATTTTCTCCTCTCCCAGCTGTGGTCTGTCTGCATTTCTATATACCTGTGAATGATCATCTTCTGATCTATCTGATCCTACAGTGTCGGCTTGCGTCCTGTTCTTCGTTCCCATACTAAGTAATCCAAACACCTGAATCGGTATCTTAGCAACGGTAGTAAATACCTTAACCAGTGTAATATAATAATAGTAATAGATTTTGTTTGTGTTGCACTTTATAGTTTAGCAATCTCAAAGTGCCACAGAGTAAAAGAAAAACAAACAAAAACAGGAAAATCTATAAAATGCATTAGCAAAATGCTTTTCTAAAAAGATGAGTTTTTACGTTTTGTTTATATACCAGTACATACGTACTGTATACCAGTATTTCAATGCACAGTATAATATAGACGCAGATCCCTCTCGTCAGGGCAAATGAGCTACATTATGGACAAAAGTATTGGGACACTGTTTTTCAAGGTTTGGGCTATTTCGCTTGCCTCCACTGAAGGGCAATCTTAATGCTTCAGTATAACATTTTGGACAACGCCATGCTTCCAGCTTTGTGGACACAGTTTGGGGAAGAACATTTTCTATTCAAACATGTCTGTGCCCCAGTGCACAAAGTAAGTTCAATAAAGACATGGTTGGATGAGTTCAGTGTGGAAGAACTTGACTGGCCTGCACAGAGCCCTGACCTCAACCCCATCCAGCACCCTTTGGAATGAACTGGAATGAAGATTGCTAGCCAAGCCTTTTTGTCCAACATCAGTGCCAGACCCCATAAATGCTCTATGGAATGAATGGGCACAAATTTCCTCAGACACTCCACATTCTTGTGGAAAGCCTTCCAAGAAGAGTGGAAGCTGTTATAGCTACAAAGAGGGAACAAACTCCATATTAAAGACTATGTATTTGAATGCAAGCTCATTAAAGTCCCTGTTGGTGTAATGGTCGTGCGTCCCAATACTTTATTCCTTAAAGTGTATGACCCATCGGAACATGAACTGCACATGTGCACTGTTGGATCTGGCACTAAGACTTTTTCAGCAGATCCTTTAAGTCCTGTAAGTGGTGAGGTATGGACTCTTTGGATCAGACTAGTTTGACTAGCACATCCCATAGATGCTCGATCAGATTGAGATGTGAAGAATTTGGAGGCAAGTCAATACCTTGAGTCGTTTGTTCTTGAATCCATTACTGAACCATTTTGCAGTAGTGCAGGGTGCATTGTCCTGCTAAAAGAGGCCACTGCCGTTAGTGAACCCCATTGATGTGAAGGAGTACAACTTCTGGCCTAGCGTTTAGGGAGTTGCCCCTGCGATCAGAAGGTCGTGGGTTCAAATCCCAGGACTGCTAAGGGTAATACCAAGGTACCCATTATGTGGAAGACCGCACCTGGACTCCTACATGATGTAAAAGAAAATGTAATTCATCAGTTTGGTGATTTATCATGCTCATGTGCCCATTGTCGGTGCCTTCAGAGGTGGACATGGTCAGCATGGGTACTCTGAACAGTCTGTGACTACACAGCTCCGCACTGAGCAAGCTGTGATGCACTGTGTGTTCTGACAGTTTGTGTCATAGCCAGCATGAACCGTTTCAGCAGTTTGTGCTGCAGTAGTTCTTATCCGTGTGATCAGACCAGCCGAACTAGCCTTTGGACCCCACGTGCATTTTTGCTCTGTTGTGAGTTCATCAGTCGTCTTTCTTTGGACCACTGAGCACTGCATGCACTGTATTACTCAGATCCTGCCCGTTTTTGTGCTCCTAGCACATCAACTTCAACAAACTCATTCGCTAATATTATCCCACCTCTCACAGGTGCTATTGTAACAAGACAATGTCATTCATTTCTTCTGTCACTGGTTTTAATCTTGTGACTGATGGGTGTGTACCTACTATACTATCTACTGTAATTTGAATGCAGCTTTAGAGAATGTAAGTGTCCCTTTGAACAGTCCATAAATGACACATGCTCGTGATCTGATTATTTCTTTGCTTTATTATGACTTTATAGCTAAGGTCCACCCTTGTATCTTTGTCATGAACTAGAATCTATGGTTATAACATTTGGGCCTAGTGAAACATACCTCAAAAAATTAAATTATTGTTTTGATGGCCTTTTTTTCCAGATCAGGTAGAAAATATTATGGGATAATCCAAAACTATCAATAGTAACTAACAAATCAGCTTTGCAGCATGGAGACTTTTTTCCCCACCTTAAATGTGTAATCATATTGAGAACCATACGGTTTGCTGGCCCTGTCTTTTAGTTTATGTACCTTTTGTAGGGAGGAAAAAAAAACATTTAACACTCTTTGCTCTGATGCAAGATGCGTTATCCTGACAAATTAGTTTATCATTGCCAGACCTGTTTATTTTCTGTCAGTGGATTGAGAAGTACTCAAGATGTCAGTGTACATCTGTGTGTTGACTACTGAGGTAATCATGGCTCCTTAACTTGGCATGCAGCTCTAGATCATAAACGAGTGGGGAAATGTGATTGCTTGGTTCAGGCAGTCAACAGTGTGTTTTATTAGAACTCGTGACAAAAGTTCCAGCATCATCAATGCAGATTTATGACTCATCACTGAAGAGCACTTTCAGCCACTCATCCACACTCCATGACTGCTTTTTTTTAGCCACTGCCAACTTGTTTCTTCTGTTGAAGTGTTAGTGCTGCGTTTCCTTTTTTCTTTTGTGTGTAAATCTCTTTTCACTCTTTTCTGACTCCATCATTTTTGACAGGGTTTGTAATTGCACATTATTATCTAGGGTCTTTCATTCCACTGCAGAGGACCCTCTTAATCTTCACCCATAATGTTTGTGGCTTCAGTCAATCAAGTTACACAGGTTCACATGTTACACCGTGAGTAGTTGTGGAAGTTACAGATCTAGGCTGGGCTCAGTGACCGTAGGCTCAAGTGACATCCATTGTTGAACTTGCATAGATCAGTTTACAGAATACCCAAGCTCAGTCTTTGTCCTCTGTTCATTACAGGCTCCCAAACTGGCGGAGAAGTACTGCGTCTGTCATCTTGCCACCGGGGATATGCTGAGGGCAATGGTGGCCTCTGGCTCCGAGCTTGGCCAGAGATTAAAACAGACCATGGATGCCGGCAAACTGGTAAAGCTGATAAACCAGTAAATTTTCAGCATAATTCAGCCCATGCTGATCACGCAGACTGTTGTTTAGCCTTCAGATTCTGTTCCCTTGCTAGCTTAGTGGGTTTGTTTTTTCTTTGTTTTTTTCCTTTGTTTAGGTGAGTGATGAGATGGTAGTTGAGCTCATAGAAAAGAACCTGGACACGCCAGCCTGTAAGAAGGGCTTTTTATTGGATGGGTTTCCTCGCACGGTCAAGCAGGCAGAAATGGTAGGTTTTGTGTTTTGGAAAAAGTTTCTGTTTAAAATTAATTCAATAGCTTGCTATTCATGTCGTATCTTTTTCTTTATACATTAGTTGGATGATCTGCTTGAGAAACGTGTAGAGAAGCTGGATTCTGTTATTGAGTTCGCTGTTGACGACTCACTCTTGGTGCGCAGGATCTGTGGGAGGTGAGAATGTCTCATGACATCTTTTTCATAAGCTTAATGATCATCATTCAAAGCCTACTGTGAGCCACAATTAGTGCTTTTTCATTGCTATTTGTTTTTTTAATATTGTTTCTAAATGTAGATGTTGGTTATTCACTAATGTTTTGCTTATTGACTAATTTGTGACTGAAAGACAAGTGTCTTCTTTTAGCATGTCTGGGATTACTGTTTTGCTCAGAAATCAAAAGTGCTTTACTTTACGGGAGTCAAACAGGATTTACATTGATGCTTCTAAGTTGTGCATAAATGTAACATGGTAACGTCATTAGATTTATACAGTCGCAAGGTAGAATCCAATTAATCAAGTACTATATTGAAGCAAATGATCCTGGATTAGCCTATGTATCTATGAATGGCAAAATTACATGAACCTTTGCTTTCAGTATCTGGTGTGACTCCATTGTGTAGCAGTAATTAGATCTAAACATTTTCGGTAGCTGTTATTACTCCTGCACATCGGCTTGGAGGAATTTTAGCCCATTCCTCCATTTAAAAAAAAAAAAAACACAAACTCTAGGATGTTTGTGGATTTACTCACAATAACTGCTTGCTTAAGGATTTTCCACACCAGTTCTTTTGGGCTAAGGTTTGACTTTGACTTGGCCACTCCTCACTTTATTCTTTTTTTAATCATTCTTTGGCAGAACAAATTAGGGTCTGTTCTCTTTCCACTTGCTCTTGAGAATGTGATAATGATATTAAACGCAATACTACCACCACCATGTTTTGCAGATGAGATGAGGCTTTAGGGGAGGGAAATAATGTTCTTGAATGTTCTCTGTTCATGCACAATCTGTCTAACTGTGAACATTTAAATTAACTGCTAAACCCAGGAGTTCGCATAATTTTGCCACTTACAGATATTCAATATTGGATCACATATAACAAAGTATAATATTTTTGTGTTTAATTGGTATTCTTCATCTACTTTTTACTATGAAAATATGATTGTTTAGGTAATTTCTGCAGTGCTTATGAACAGCTTATACATTTTCAAGCACAACTGTAGCGTAGGGTGCTAGTAATTGCTTCAGAAGAGGCTGAAAATGTACTGTGCTTGTTGCATATGGAATAAATGACCAATGTAATTTTTTAGACTTATTCATCAACCCAGTGGCCGTTCCTACCATGAGGAGTTTAACCCACCCAAGGAACCGATGAAGGATGATGTAAGTGGCTGAAAAATTACTCAACCTGTAAAGTTTCATCAGAGTAACTGATTTAGATAGAATGGAGGTCAGCCTTCGCTTGATCTAGCTAGGATAACACTCTTGTCTTGTAGGTTAAAAATCATTCTAGATTCTTTGTGTACTTCTAACACTTAAATGCACCCACCCCTCATAACTTCCCTGTGTTTTTCAAGAGACACAAACAGTGTCTATCCAATAGCAGATTTGCCCAAGGTGTAATCCCAGCATGGTTTAATGGTTTGGTGACGCAGTGTAACATGGTTAGTGCACCTGTCTCTATTGTCCTGAGAGTTTAGACTGTGGAGGGCAACTGATGTGCCCATTTTCTTTTCCTCACTTATGTCTGTGCATGAATGAATGACCAATCTACCATTCTTCAATTAAAACCTCATTGTGTTGATCTTACTTAGAAGGACAAACCAGTTTTCAAACCATCCTTCAGTGATTTTAATGCTAGATATATCAAGGGTTTCATCTAGGAACCCAGTCCAGCGTAGGAAAAGAGGTTTGATGGACCCCACAATCAAAAGCAAGTGATTTTAGTATTTAAATTGTTTTATCATAAACTTTGTTACAACAAGCCTCTGTGCCTTTCCGAGCATAATGTGATTGTCAGAACACTGGCCAAGTGAAACTTTCATAATAAAAAGAGCATAATTAGTCTTGCTTAGTTGGAACAGTGCAAATTGTAAAAAGTAATGTGGCTCCTTATAGTCATATGTCAGCACAGAACAGCACACAGCGTGAACAATGTGAAATTCTTGCAGAATCAGAAAACTTGCAATATGCTACAGCAACATTTCTCTGCATTTAACCCATTCACCAAGTGAAGCAGAGGGCAGAAACAAAGGTGGGGCGCCCGGGGAGCAGTGTGTAGGGACCGTCCCTCAGTGATGCCACTAGCAGTCTTGGGATTTAAACCCACAGTCTTCTGATCGCAGGGGCATGTAGTAAAGAATAAAAAAATTGCATTATAAAGTGGCACATATGGTTGTTATTGTACCAACTTATTGAACCTTAAAAAACTAAATATTGCGAAACTTGATGTGTTTACTGGTGAACATCATTAAACACCCATATTAAACACCTAATTCAAGAGGCTGGGAATGATGAGTGTGGTGAAGGTGTGTGATGAGTGTGTGATATTGGCTCATGTCAAAGGTAATTGACTGTTGGTTTAGGAACAACTCTCTAGCCATGTCATTTTAAAATACATGTAAATAACAGGCTTTTTGGCTGTATATTCCACTTTGAGAACCATGAGTTTATAGAAAAGGTGGTTTCTTGACTTTGTCTCATGTAACATTCTGAGTGTTCCCCCTCCCACTATGTGTCTAGGTGACTGGTGAGCCTCTGTCCCGTCGTAGCGATGATAATGCGACCACCTTGCACTCGCGACTGGAGGCCTATCACAAGCAGACGGCCCCCCTGGTGCAGTACTACAGCAGCCGTGGTTTGCACCGTGCCATTGACGCGTCTCAGTCGCCGGACCTCGTCTTCGCCTCCATCCTTGCTGCCTTCTCGGCTGCCACCTGTAAAGACCTTGTGTTATTCATCTAAATCCTTTCTCCATCCCTCTTTCTCTCCTTTGTCCTCAAGGGAACCACTCTGTCATTACCTCTCTTCTATTGCAAGTTTCGGGCTATGACTTGAAAACAGGTGCAGTGAGGGTGTGTGTTATCAGCTTAGGGTTGTCTGGAACCATGGTTTTGAATATTCACAACTGTTGTTTTTTATGCTTATGGTCAACCAACCCTTGAAACGTATGTAAAGGCATATGTTTTACATCTTGGTGATCATGACTATCTAATGGTCAAATGTAATCCTAACCACTGTTATGTACACTGTTGTAGAGTGGAAAGGAGGGTAGCTGCAGAATCAACTGCTCAATACATTTTATGTGTCTAACTTGTAGCAGCTACAACCGGGTCCAGACAAACCAGCCTGGAGATGAAAATTAATTCTCAACAGTCTCGCACACTGAGCCAGCTTAACCAGCAGAAATCTGTCGCCGTCATGCTCTCTCCTTCTGTCGGTTTCCTTTTATTCCTCTTTTGACTTGATCTCTTTGACTTGGTCCTGCTGCGTGACAAAAATCAGTCTTTGATTTGACATTCACTTAATTTAAGATTTTCTTTGCACTAATACCTCTTAATCCAATGGCTTTGAACTTTTTTCATATTTAATTTTGCTTTTGACTGTTAAAGTGAAGATATATAGTGAAGTTTAATTGCACTAATATGAACCATATTGCGCTTTAAATGGGACAGGTTGTTGTAGTTGAGCTTGTATCCACCAGAGGTCGTGTAACTTTAGTTTTTGTGATTGAGCACCTTGGGTGGAAAAAATGAGGTCATAAATGCGTTATTTGCTGAGTGCATGTGTCCTGAACTGAATGCCTAATTTACTTAAGGCTTCTTTTTTCTTCTACAGCTGTTTGAAACCTCGCTTCCACCATCCAGTCTGATCCGGATGATACAAAAAAGGCAGTGTCTAAATAGTGTGTTATTTCAAAATGCTGGATAGTTAGTGTGCTTCATTTCAGACACTCTGCCAGGACAGAAACACACAATACGATGAGCCTCTCAATGTTTCCCTTAAAATAAAATAATCTATTTTCTACTACCTTCAATTGTTTGTAGTTGTGATGATTTCTGGGAAATGGTGTGGGTGGGTGGGTGGGTGGGTGGGTGTTTGTGGGAGTGGATTAATAATTGCTTCTACATGAGTGGTGTTTTATAATGTAGCATTTATAGAGGTGCATAGTTTAGATATTTTAATTTTGTGACTGGCAAAAAAGTGAATACTGTTATTGTCCAGGAGATTGTACATTTCTAAAGACCGAAACTAAAATGTTTCTGTGAATGTGACTCACTAAAAATAATTCATGTTATTGGCCAGAAGCTTGTAAACTTCAAGCACTAAAACAGAAACTAAAACTTAGAGTCTCTGTTTGACTGGAGTATTTAATGTGTTTATAATAAAAGAGAGACATTACTGAAACTTGGATTACGTTACAAAAACTGTTTCTCAGTAAAACACAAAGTCTGAAGTGAAAGAATGGCAGTTTAGGCTGGGGTGGGATATTCCATGTGTGCCTTATGACCTGTGGTCTTTTATTTTATTTTTTTTGGTAATTCCTACTAACAAACTATTTTCTGTGAATGTGACTGACTAAAAGTAAATACTGTTAATGGCCAGCAGATTAATTTTTAAACACTAAAAATAGAAACTAAAACTAATGTTGGATTGAAGTGTTTAATCTGTGTATAATAAAAATGATATAGGACTGAAACTCGGATTGTGTTAATAAAGCATTGCTTCTCAGTAAAGCAAACAAAAACTTGAAGTGAAAGAATGGCTGTTTAGGCTGGAACTGGATATTCCATGTGAGTCTTTGTGATATGTGGTCTTTTGTTTTTGGTTTTTGTAATTCCTAAACTAAAACTTTTTGAATGTGACTGATTAAAAGTGAATAATGTTATTGGCCAGGGGCTTGTAAACTAAAACGAAAACTACATTGAGTCCGTGTTCGACTGGCGTATTTAATACATAAACATTGTTTCTCAGTAATTACAACAAAATAAAACAAAGCCTGTTTAGGCTGGAGTGGGATATTCTGTAAACGTACCACCGCACACAGTGTGAAATTCTTTCTCTGCTTTTAACCCATTCACTAAGCGAAGCAGCGGGCAGCAAGGAACGCAGCGCCCGGAGAGCAGTGTGTGGGGACGTTACCTTGCTCAAGGGTACCTCAGTGGTGCCACTAGCAGTCCTGGGATTTGAACACGATTTCCCGATCACAGGGGCAACTCCCTAACCACTAGCTGTTCCTTGTCTGTCTTATGACCTGCAGCCTGCTTTTTTTGGTAATTCCTAGAACGTATTTCTGACTAAAACCAAAACTTTAACATGGTTCAGCTTTTCGGTTTCGGTCTGTGTCGGTTTATTACGACACCCCCCGCCCCGACCAGGGATGACGCGACAATGGGAGGAGTTTGGAGGCACGTCACCAAACGGGGCTTTCCTCAATGACGTCAGTGGAAAAGAGCGAACTGCCGTTCTAATCCTGAATCTGCTGCTGAAGCTGGAGACCCAGTAACGAGGACGGAGCTCTGGGGCAGGAGAAGAGAGGGGCTTTATATTTTTGTCCTGAGAAGAAGCTGGACCATGACAGCTGCCTGAATGTCCTCTCAGCGATGATCTCAGTGTCGCGCCTCGCTGTTCGGCTGATTTAGTTTCGCAGTGCCAGAGAAAGGTAGGTGGGGATCACACCCTCTGTCTTTATCTCCCACCACATCGACTTTTGTCCAATAAGCTTTTATTATTCATGTTATACGTGCTGGAATACGGATCTAATACAGACTTCGGTGTGATCTGCTGCTGGCCTCCTCTCCAGGTTGGGCCAGCTGAGGTAAATACGCAGGCCTAGGTGGGGTCTGCTCAGACCCTGCAGAGTTCATCCTCACAGGGGTGGGAACATGTGAATTTAAAGGGCTTTAGTGGGCCTGACCATTCCTGTACGCGGTTAGAACCCTTCTGTCACTGCTTTGCTGGTCAGTCCAGCATAATTCTCAGTACCATCATCTCTCTCTCCCTCCGAGCGTGAGCTCCAGGCCCAGATACACACTGCTGTCCTCCACGGGATGGGCTTTCTTCAGAACATTAAATATTTAACAGCTTGCCTGTAACCTCATGATTGTGTCACCTTCCTACTTCCTACTCCTGCTTTCTTTACTGGACCTCATTCTAGCTTTTGTTTAAATGTGTGTGTTTGTTTGTGTGTGTGTGTGTGTGTGTGTGTGTTTTGGTGGGTGAGTGGGGGTATGGTCCATTCAAACTGGAATACCCGTCCTACCCATATCTGTCAGTTTCACTTCTGCTGTATCTTCAGGGTGAATTCTGTGGAAAGTTGTTTGTTGCATGTCACTTCTTGGAAAGTTGCTGTTTCCGTGTAATTTTCACACAGTGCTTGCAAAGTACAGTATTGCTTCTTTCACTAAAAGAAATGAGCACACAGTGGAGTTGTACCAGCTACTATCTACCACCTACATACCACCTAAATACTATGTGAGTATTTCGGAATGAGCTTCTTATATAAGTAGATTTTCTAAAGGAAGTATTTTACCTCTACTGCAGTATTATGTCTCACCTTTTTTAAAAAAATTCCTAGTAGTTCTTCAGTGCTCTGAGGGTGTGTTTACAGGGATTGAGGGATTTAGCCTAGTCTTGGACTACATGAAGAATCCCCATTCAGAATGCAGTGTAGTCCAGGACTAGTTTAATCCCTCCATCCTTGTAACCCCCACCCTTAGAGTACTACAAAACTATTCTGAAATGACATTTAAAAAAAAGATCTGACATGATACAGCAGTAGAGATAACATTACTCCTACATACAAAACCAATCAGCCCCAAGAGTACACTTTGTTCACCTTCAGAATGATGCCTTGGGCTGCAGTGAAGCTTTACTTGTATTTCGGATGAAGCCATCTTCTGTGTTTACGCCTTTCAGCAGAATGAATCAGTGGCTCAGGTATGTGGCTGCATTAGTCACGCTGCCCCTTAATGCTCTGTAAACTGTCCCTCCATTCATCATGTGTGAGATTATGGGCTTTGTCGTGTGTGACTGATATTTAAGTATCAGTTCTATGAGATTATGATTTAGTGGTAGTGTGGCATTTCTCACCACGTTTGAAAGAAACCGAATCCGCTACACGAATGAGTTACAGACACAGCAGGGGCAGACGCAGCTTGGAAGGTTTTGTCAGAATGGGAGGACGATCGACAGAGCCACCTGTTCCACACAGACAGTCACCCAGCTTCCCAGCTTAAAGGGATTTCAGTAAGCACAAACAGCCCTGCGAAGGAGTTCATTAGTCTGTCTGTCACTACCTAAACTGTGAGAGTGAAATGCCTGTGTGGAGGAAATGTGCTAAGGCACCATAAATGATCTTTTGGGCATCGTTTTGTTCAGCACAGAATATCGAGCTTTAGTTCTTTTTTTTAATTATTATTCCATTCGCATGAATCCCTTTATGTAAGTGAACTCTCGTCAGGTTATAATATGCCTAATCCTCTTCATGTAATCATGAAAATGGTCCCTGAGAACAAGTCGGAACATGCGTGTGACGTTTATTGAGCATATGGAGCTTCCTCAGCTGTGTGACTCAGGTTATTGCGCAATAACAGGCAGATCCTTTGGCCCACCTGTACACCAAACTGACCATGTAATCTGTGTGTACGTGTCTGTGTGGGGGTTATGCATGTGAGCGAGGGAGAGATGGAGTTAGTGGAACCGAGACTGAGCCCTGTTCGCAGGTTGCTGATGCATGGTCTAGAACTACGGATGTTCCCGGAGGGGATGATGCTAAAGTGCTGAGATACTCTTTCAATGTACACTGGCCGGAAGTGCTGAGACTTTAAGAAGTAGAGGCCCCTAGCCTCGCTCCCTAGTATCTCCCCAAAGAGTGCTGAACACTTGTATAACAGGACAGACGGTATAGGCTTAAGTAGCCTGCAGAAAGCCAAGGAAATTTGGATGTGTGTTGTCACTAGAGCTTCTGTTCTGGCAGTGCTCGGCTGCTTGGCTGTGGAAAGGCATGTTTGCCATTAGTTCCAGTTAGGATTTATTCACTCTGTAATCAAGAGTAATCCAGAGGCCCAATTAAAGGAACGAAACCAGCCTGCAAAATGTAAAATGTATTTTTAATTGATGACCTATTCGTGGTCGCTAGGCCTACCTTATTACTGTGTCTCGCTGCATAATAACCTCCCACCCTTTACTCCCACCACATCCTATCCCAGAAGCAACAAATGGTACACACTGCCTGTCAAAAGGTTTTGCACACACCAAGATCTTTTACATTTGCATGTCACTCGCTTAATATTTACTAAAAATTTACTCTATATACTTGCGAACAAGTACATTTAGAATATGTTCACCATTGGAGTACCTTTTAATAGACAGAAAGTTTTTTTTTTATTCACCACTACTTACCTTTAAAAAGCCACCTAATATAGTTATAGTTATAATGTGAATCACCAGATAAGTGTTGGATATTTAACAAACTATTAAGTGACAGTTAATGGGAGTCAATGAGATGACATTATGGGTAGAAGCAGAACTTATTCTTCTTATTTGATATGCTAGGCGTCTGTGTTGTCAGGCTTTAGAACATCTTGCTTTTATGAGGCCTCACTAGTGATACCGTAAATTACAGAAGAGACATGGAGGCACTAGAGTCTGATTGCTTGTGATGCTTCAGGCTCATCATCTGTGATTCACAGATGCAGGCTCAGTGACCGCCCTCATTAGGCTTCCATTTCTTTCTTTGTAGGCAGCACAAGACATGTTCAGCACTGTAGCTGTGCACTGGCTTTGTAATGTATTCATTGTATTCATTAGCTACCTGTTACAGATCTCATCTGTTCACCAGTGCTTTTGAAAGCTGTCTTTGGAACTGTATTCATTAAAATGATCTGATTGTCCCACAACCTTAGATCAATGTATTGACAAGTTTGCTTTATAATAACTTCATACATTTGAATTGTGTTGTAGTTGGTCAAGATTTATGTGCATGCATGTTAGATGTCTGAATGGAATGGAAGGTATTAGTCATCTGCCCTCTCCAAATGATGACAAATATATGACGCAGTGTCAGTTTTGGAGTTGAGTGAATGGTTTTTACAAACTGCCTCAGAAGCAGAACTGCTCTGGTGTTGGATTGTTTCGGTGTCCAGCCACGGTCTTAACCAAAATAAGTTTTTGGTTTACGGTAAGTCCTACTGCGTCTGTGCCACCCTAAGGAATGGCTGGATGAGGTTTGAGAGATGTTTAGGCAATGTATTTACTAAGGGTGTCAAGCGATTAAAAAAATCGAATTAATTAAAAAATCTGATTAATTCATCTAAATTAATCGTACACATTTTTTGCTGTAAAAGTATTTTCAACGTCTCTTTTTAATAACTGGTTTTGCACTGTTCATGTGCAGTAATGGTCACAGCTATCAAAAGCTGTAGTGTAGTGTTTTCCCAAGGAGGCGGGGGGGGTCCCTCTAATATAATATAATTATAATATAATATAATGTAAAAGTCGCTCCCTAATATAATGGTTCTGGTGCCAATGCATACAAGACATCTAAAGCCTGGGATCGGGCTGCGCTGGCTCGGACGGCCGGGTTAGCTCCTAAAAGCTTCTAAATGCTTCTCATTGAGGTGATATTTTACACGCGATGTACTCCGATAATACAAAAATTCCTTATTGCATGAATTGCAGTCCGTTTTTAAACTTAAACTTTCCATTCACTGGGCCAAGCAGCGCATTCTCGTTTTCATTTTACAGAGCACCTGTGGCCAGAATGGGGCCGGGTGCTCAAAGTCACGTGGTGCGATTAATCAGCGTTAATTCTTTTAACACGTTATTTTTGTGATTAATTGATCGAAATTAATTTTGTTAATTCAACACCCCTAGTATTTACACAAAAGATAATTACTTCATTACCCAATTACTAGTGTTTAGCCTCAGCTCAAGCACTGAACTGAAGAAACAAAATGTATACACCAAAAAAGTCTTGTCTGATCAACTACATCTGGGATAAACGGGAAATTGTGTAAACTTGGTTTTTATGGATGTATTCCTTTAAGTTCAAGGTTGCGCCTCTCTGAGTCTCCGATTTCAGCTGTTATATTTATCATTTGAATGTGAAATTTGGCTTTGAGTTCATCTCCTGGCCTTTGGGAGTGGACAGAGCAGTGGAAAGTTATGTAGGCAGTGTTGATCCCGATCTAGCTTATGTTAATTCTGAAGATCTGAGATAACTGTATGAATGCATACAGAGCTCTTTGTATCGCTAATCACAAAAATAATGGTTAAACATTTCTATGACCTGTTTATTACAGTCATGGAGAATGAGTCAGCATTTATACACCATTTATCATGTGTGCTTCCACTCTCTGCAGTTTACAGCTTAAATGCTTCCACTCCCATCTCCCTGCCCAGCAGTTCAACGGAAAAACTGTAAAGTGGACTGGAGTGTTGGAGGCTTTTCTGTTTTTCTGTTTGTGTTTCTTTTTCCATGTACTCTTCTGTCCTTACGTTCTTGAGTTGAGCCTCTTTAGGCTTTATATTTCCTGGAGAGTGAAAAACCATTGCCACTGCTGCATGGCAAAGCAAACTTTGTTTCATAATGCACATGCATGCACACATTCAGGCGACACTGTGTTGAGATGTGACACTTTTTTTTTTTTTCTAGAAAAGACTTGTTGTCCGCCGACATGCGCCTCACACACCAAACCTCAGAGAGCACAGATGGTAATTATGTGTCATCAGTTGCATTAGCAAAGTCTCCTGCCTCCTCTGAAAAGAGGCTAAAGTGGAATGGGAGGGTTATTACGATCACTGTTGGGCCAGTAGTTATATATAGATGGGGGATTCTCTCCCCCTCCCATATATGATTCAATAGGCAGTTATGGATGTACCATGGTAACTGAGGGAACAGGAGAAATGTTCCTCTGTAGGTGAATACTGTATAGCACAGTAGCATGTTAGAGAGAGAGAGAGAGAGAGAGAGAGAGAGAGAGAGTGTTAGTTATGAGAGTGTACTGCATTAATATTAGTATTATGCTTCTTGGTCACGTCCAGTGGACATGGTGTGCAGCAGTTGTTGCATATGGCGATGACAGTGGGCGAAGATATCAGGTCACAATAATAGCTGTTAGCAATTCAAACAGATCTGTGGAAAAGTGGGTCAGTCTAACGCCCATCACAGTCTTGCCTCACAAAGCCATTAAAGTAGAAAAAAAAAACACAGGGCTGCTGAACTGGAAAGAGCTCGCTTTCAGCTTATTCTACCTTCTTGCTGTTATTGATGGCACTGGTCCAGGTATGTGTGTGGAAAACAGCCTTTCAAAACTGGAAGAAAAACAGCGTCTCCTTTAGTAAAAATAAGAAAACAATGCCCTATGTAGATGAGGGCTGCGCTGCTCACACACAGGGTACGTTCATGTCCTCACACGCCTGCGTTCATGCATGATCTGCATGTAAGATAAGAATTAGTGACGTTGCCAGAGTGGCAGACTCACATCCCTCTCTCTCCTATTTCTCTTACTAAACAAATTTGTACTGTGGGGGCAGTTGTCCAGGGGGTCAACAGAGGAGGAAACCAGGGCACATCTGGATTAAATGTGCTTTGAAGGAGCGTGAGTGAGTGTTTACATGTTATGGTTTTGTGTACCAGACAGATGTGTGTTTGTGTGTTTGTGTGTGTGTGTGTGTGTGTGTGTGTGTGTGTGTGTGTGTGTGTGTGTGTGTGTGTGTGT
>JBBPCY010000142.1:15916666-15927936 GCA_037974405.1 Brachyalestes nurse | reverse complement strand
GGGAGGGGGAGAGGGGGGGGGGGTTGGGGGGGGGGTTTTTTTTTTTTTTTTTTTTTTTTAATCTATAGGAGATGGATGGAATTAGACAAAGAACTGTCTCAGTACTGGCTAGCTGTGTCTCTTTTAGGGGGATCATACCAAATCATTATACACAGGAAAATTATTATTGTCATTGTTACTAATATTACGTTATTATTCTTAGTTGTAGCAGTAGAAGCAGTAGCCAGCGTTGTGTTACTGACCATGGTTGTGTGTATATAGAGCAAATGAGGATATAACTTGTATTTGCATTTCACTGTCTTTAATAGAGATTGCTAGGTGCGTGCTGTTAATGGGAATTTTAGGTCAATGCCACAATCCCATTCCAATATCCCATACGTACATATTCACTGATGCAGATGTATGGAAAATAAAATAAAAATATACCACATACCACATTAAAGAAACATATAATATTTATATCTCTGTAATACATATATAACATGGTAACAAAACAGTAAATGAATTAAAGGTAGATCTTTTAGCAAACTGCACCATCATCACTAGTAGCCATTTCTCCTGTGAAACCCACTATATATAAAATACTGAAAGAGATTATGATCCATTAATGTTTGATGCGGCTGCACATGTGTGCCTGAGTGGTGTGTCAGTTCTTAGTATGTCAGCCTTGTCAAACAAGTCACCCAGATAATTCTTCCAGTGGTTCTGTCAGCCATTGTTGAGTGTGAAGAGTTAACAGTGAAATCGAAAGAGCAAGAGTGAGGGAGGGGGGTGGGGGTGTGTGTGTGTGTGTGTGTGTGTGTGTGGGCATGCTTCTTTCGCAGGCTCACTGCTCTCTGGGCTAACTTCCTGTGCTATTTCTCTTCCTTACAGACAGGCCGATTGAGAAAGGAGAGAGGAGCAAACTGGAGCAGCTCGGCTCGGTCGCGTAATCAAGAGACTTCAGTTGCGGGAACAGAGGACATTCAGTAGAGAACAAGCCTCCTGAAAGGGGCGAGGTTGTTCTGAGCCAGAGGACATATTTTCTAGCTAGTTTTTTTTTTATGTATTGTACTTTAAACTGGAAAAAGGTGACATTTACAGTTTCCTTTTTTTTCTACTAATAAAAAGAACTGTCCTGGTTTCTTCTAACAGTGAGTACATTTTACGAGCCTTTTAGTATTGTGGAAAATGTCTATGTTTAGACACTTGTTTGTTAATCAACCTGTTTGACTGTTACGAGAACAAACTTGTAAGACAGCAAGGGGATTTTTCAGTTTCTTTTTCCCTTCCGTCAGCCTCGTTCTGTAAAAGGTTATCTTTCCGTCAATTGTTTTACGGCTTGTTCCTGGTGAAGTGCAAAAGGAAAGTATGACTGTATGACTGGAATCGTTCACCAGTGTCAGTTACTGGAATTTCTTCGCTTGGGACACATTTTCTTTTTGTATCTAAAGTGCGTTTTTGGCTATCGAGGAACAGATAACTGACATTTAGAGGCCTAACAAGTTTGCGTAGAACATTTTTGCTGCAGAACTCAACGAGCCTTATAAGCACACACAGCAGAGGGCTCTATCAGGTCATCCCTAGGCAATGGGATCAGAAAAAGACTCTGAATCACCCCATTCTTCTGTCAGTGGCATTCCCAATCCCAAATGTCGTGGACCAGGCAAGAAGCAGGGCAGGATCTCCTTCTCCAGCCTCTTTCATGGCAAACGGGGTTCGAGGGGGAGCAAATCCAGTGTGGGTACACCGTTATCCCAGCAGCTTCACCAACAGCAACAGCAGCAGCAGCAACAGCAACAGCAGCAGCTCCTTCAGCCTCCCACGCCGACGGCTGCTGCCCCAGAACCCCCAGCCACCGGCACCTCAACCGAGCCTTTGTCCTCCAGCCAGGCTTCCCTGGGTGGGCAGGATCTTCTGGAGTGCCCGCTGTGCTTGGTGCGGCAGCCCCGAGATCAGCTGGCTGAGCTACAGGGCTGTAGTCACCGCTCCTGCCTCTGCTGCCTGCGACAGTACCTGCGCATCGAGATCACGGAGAGCCGTGTACAGCTCAGCTGTCCCGAATGTGCCGAGAGGCTGGCCCCGAGGCAGGTCGCCCTCATCCTGGACGATGCTGCCCTGCTGGAGAAGTACGAGGAGTTTCTCCTGAGGCGGTGCCTGGCCTCGGACCCCGACTGCCGCTGGTGCCCCGCCCCAGACTGCGGGTAGGTCTAGGTGTTTAACTATTACAATTCTCATAATTGTTTATTTATTCTTTTATTCACTTTTATTTTACTAGGGAGTCTCATTGAGATTAAAATCTCTTTTACGAGAGAAAGAAAGATATTCTTACTATTTTAATTATTATAAAATGTAGCTTTATTATAAAAGTTGCTATAGGGTTCTCTTCAGGCAACAGATCATTTAAGCAGATTTCTCTGCTCATGACACTACTTAAATAACAGCAATCCGGCGCAGGTAAATGGCGCACACCTTTAGTCTTTTTGCTATATATTCAATTGACATTACATCAGTATATTATGGAAATTTTAATTGTCGTTGGTTTGTTTAGTTAAACCAGAATATATAAACACTATTAAAGTTTCTAAATGTACCATTTTCTTCCCAGTGCTTATGCAAATATGCAAATGTATCTTTAAAAAATTACAAAAACACTTATTTACATACCCACGTATCCAGTCCACAGCAGTTTAGCCCCACTCATCCATGATGAGCTTTTAAGGTGTGTTTCAGCTTGAACTGCTTTTTGACACAAGACGTGCCTCTGCCAGTCAGAACAGAGCTCTGTGGCATAAATCAGTCTCAAGGTACAGTAAAAAAAAACAGCCTGTTTATGTCTAAGGGATAAAGAGAGGTTAGAAAATGGTCATGTTAAAGTAAATGTTGACTGTTTTGGTGAAAATCACACAAACATCAAAAGTTTACCTTTGGGGAAAGAAAGTATGATATGAGCCCTTTATGGGTAATTACATTCAGATTTTTTGTATTAACTTTGGGTTTATTCGGGTTTGAATATGCACTTCTGGTTTCAGCTGTTTTAATATATTTAAAAAAAACTGAAAAAATCAGTGAAACCTTTTCCTCCTTTATTTACAAAAACAAATATGCAGTGTACAATTATAACATGATTTTGTCATCACTACCAATAACCGTAACTTTTAAGGGGTAAAGACCAAGACTGGAAGAAAGAGGTTAAGACCAGTAATGGAAGAAAGCCAACAGTAACTATTTACTTTGAACAGACACGTTGACTCCTACCATCTTAATTCTCTGATAGCAGTGTGAACAATTATGGATCAATTATAAAATGTCTTTTCACAGAATTCGTATGTAAATGCCTGAGACGTTGAGCAGCCTTGCCTTCAGACCTAGTTTATTGTGTGTGGGGGGAACTTGAAAGGTCAGGGGGAGAACACAAGTTGCTTTGCTCTGTGTGGGTCGCTTAATTCAGCAGATGTGTCACTTGGAGAATATGTGTTTACTGTGCAGGACTTTGAGGCCTGTTAGAGATTTGTCAATCACAGTTGTGGGTTGTTGACCTACATTTCTAGGGACATGTCTGTGTCAGGGTTTTTTTTTTGCATCAGTATCGCTTCTTTTCAAACCCACATCTGTCTGTGGAGACCAGAATTTTCTGGAAGTATTGTTTTACAGAAGGAAAGGATATGGAGGTATTGTGATGATGTTAAGTGTTCATGCTGGCAGAACAATCTGTATCAAAGAGGCTGATTAAGTGTGTGGGGTAGTTGGAGGCATTGATTAGATTCTTCTAGCTCTTGCATCTGATTCATTGGACAGTCACAGCATCCCACACCTATGCCTTCTAATCTTGCTTTCTTTCTGTCATGCATGCGCGCACGCACGCACCCACACACACACACACACACACACACACACACACACAAGAACAGTATTCTTTCCTGTCCATTTTCATGCACAGAATAGCTCTACTCTGTCTTCTCACCTCCCCAGTTCAGCCTCAGTTTGACGGAAAGGGGCAGACAACCAATCAGAGGAGGAAACTCTCTCTCTCACTTTCTCTCTCTCTTTGTCTCCCTCTCCCTCTCTCCTGTCAGTTGCTATGGAGACTGGGATGCAGCACGGAGCTAGTGTTGCTAGGGGTAACGGGGATTGGGATTTAATTAAAGCGGTCATTACCTCCTCACTGGACCATGTGTGTCCAGAATTGTGTGTTTCTGTGAACTATGAATTAGGGTCTTTAGCTCACACACAGTTTTGTTTGTGCGAATAAGAGCATGCTGAATCCTGTGCGAGCACAATCACCTCTCGTAGCGTGCGGCTGTCAGGATTTTTTGGGGTTTTTTTTCCTGAGAATGCGCTGTACCCGGAGGCTCTCTGCATTTGCTCAGTTGTAACTGTGCTGGCAGTTGTGCTGTAGCCTGGCTGAAGAATGAAAGTGTAACAACTTATTGCTTTATTTTAAGGTGGCAGGTCAAAACATGCATGTCCTTTTAGGAGAGTTGATTTTCAAGTTCCCTGCACATACACTAAAGTACACTGGTTTTCAGTAGCAGCTTCCTTGGGTCAGCATTAAGTCATAGTGAATTGAGAATTTAGAGCCAAGAGGCAGCTTACATAGTATAAAGGTTTAGTGGGACTTATTGGGAGTTCTTGGTCTTTTTATCTATACCACTCAGGTTTCATATTCTGAACTACTGTTGGGAGACACAGTTCTTCTGAGAAACCTCAACTGACCTCTTTGGCTCATCTCGTTCCAGGTTTGCAGTCATTGCCTCAGGTTGTGCCAGCTGTCCCAGGCTGGTGTGCCGCAGGGAAGGGTGCGGCGCTGAATTCTGCTATCACTGCAAGCAGGCCTGGCACCCCAACCAGACGTGTGATTCGGCCCGGCAGCAGAGGGCTCTCTCCCTGAGACCACACAGCAACCACTCACCCAGTTACACAGCTGACCAGGGCCCCAGTGAGTGCACCTCATTTTCTCCTCTTTAAGCTTCCCCTTCCATCTCAGCTTCAGTGTCTAAATGGCATGCTCCTGTAATGGAGTAGAGCCATGTACGCTGTATTCTATTCCTGGCGTTTGACCAGAATGGCCAAAAAATAATAAAATAAATATTCTAAAATATACAAGTCTACAAAACAGTACTTTTTGGAGATGCTTTAATAAACCCTGCGTTGTAGTCCAAAGGACTGTTCGAGGTGGATTAGTTTCATAATAGCAGGCTGTGTAATGTCATTTATAAAGGATTTTACAGGCTGATTTGTACAGGATGAAATACCCAGTGTAACTTAACACTGAATGCCAGCATTGAAATGTCACAATGTGAATGTACACGCCACAGTAATAAAAAGAGCTGTGACACTAAATAACAATATCATTTTACTGGGGCTGTTTCAGCAGGATTTCTCAGTGCAGCGCTTAGGCCCAAAATCAAACCTGTTCAGTAGGAAAAGAGCTCTGGGACAGCCTTACTTGGATTGTCAGCTTTGGGCTTACTGAGCAATCCTGCGTTTTAAAACACCCCACTACATTAATTATTTATATAATTACTATAATAATGACTAATTTAATTTATAGTGTGTATATATATATATATATTCAGGTTCTGGGAATTACAAACCTTGGACATTTTTCTTATCTGTCTAGTTAAGGCTGCTCAAAATGGAGTAAAAATATTGGTACATCACTTACATTTCAGAAACTCCCTAAATAAAACCAATCTAGTTCCAATAGGGCTTATTTAAAAAATGTACTGTTTAATCTGCCATCATTTTTATTACCATTTTATACTGCACCACATAATTCATTTTGACTATGCCAAAAGTAACAAATGAATTGAACTTTGATCAGTTCCTAACCTAACAGACAGCCGAACTGATTACATTCCCTCTCGCACTGCCTGACATTCAAAAACAGCCTCCTCAGCACGGTTCATTTACTGTAGCCTGGGTTTGTCACTGCTTATACTAAACCCATACCCATTAATCCCCACTCAGCTGATGACATCAAGCCTTGTCCCCGATGTGGAGCCTACATCATCAAGATGAACGACGGCAGCTGTAATCACATGACGTGCGCTGTGTGTGGCTGCGAGTTCTGCTGGCTTTGTATGAAGGAAATCTCTGATCTGCACTACCTCAGGTACACTCAGCTCCTAGGCCAGGTGCCATTAAGCTAAGAGCACGACCATCTGTTCAGCAATTCCTTTGAAACTCTTAGACATGGTGGCTGAGTCTAAGGATAACAACCTTTGATGACCTAATGTAGTTTTCTGCTCTTCTGGCCTATCTTGTGTCTCATTATGTGCCATTCACTTCCCGCAGTCCATCAGGTTGTACCTTCTGGGGAAAAAAGCCATGGAGTCGTAAGAAGAAGATTCTGTGGCAGCTGGGAACTCTGATTGGTGCACCAGTGGGCATCACTCTAATCGCTGGCATTGCAGTGCCTGCCATGGTTATTGGCATCCCAGTTTACGTAGGACGCAAGGTGAGAAAGGCTTTGTATTATCTTTGCTATCATGCTGGAGCCACTACTGACTAACTTCATTGTGGAGTTCTGGGAATTCAGGTGTCATTACAGTCAAATTAGAAAATAAGGAAGAGTTCATTCATTAACCTCTGTGGGAACTTCCCAGAACTTCCCTCTTTGTCGATTGCTTTTGATCCTATCACATTACGGTTATAATCATTTTTCCTGGTAATGCTGTCTGGCAGGATAGACTTAAACATTGATAGACTCAAACATTGCTACAAAAAAGGCACTGTGAGAGTTTCCTGCAAAGAGTAGTATGGCCTCATGAAGTCACTTCCAGGGGGAGTACCTTGTTTCATTTTCTCCCGGCATATGAGCTTTTACAGAAAGTGTCAGGGCTTTTTCTTAAATGACACCGAAACCAGCATCATTCCAAAACCGAGAAGTGCTGTTTCTTTTGAATATTCCATCAGCTGCAAAATTTACAGCACCTTCAATGCCACAAAACGCAAAACTGAACAAACAAGACGTCTTGATACACTTCCAGTGAAATGCAAATTTTTTCAGAGAACACCCAGGCATCCAGTAAGGCACAGCTCTTACAAGAAGGAAGTTATGCCTTATTGCACATCTATTTTATGCTTATTTGTTTTCCTTTGTGTTCATGAATAAGCTTCCTCCAGAGTGGACCAGTTTGGCAAGGTGGTGTTACTGTTGAAACTGGAAGAAGCATGTTTGCAATCTTAACAGAAGCAAAACAAAAAAACAGCAAAATGATAGCATAAGTGACATTATTTTTGCCCTGCTCTCATGCAGATATATGCCCACTACGAAGGGAAGAAGACATCTCAGCACAGGAGGAACCTGGCCATCACAGGGGGTGTGGCCTTGTCCATCATCACAGCCCCGGTTATTGCAGCTGTCAGTGTGGGTAGGTTGACCAGGAAAAAGGGAGTTAAAAATAGTTGTAATGGATTTGATTCATAGCTCGTTTCTTGTCTGTGTCTTAAAATACAATCTGATTTGTGTCAGTGAGTGTGAATGTAGCAAAGAAAAATCATTCGTTGTTTCCCCAGGTATTGGTGTACCTATCATGTTGGCTTATGTGTATGGTGTGGTGCCAATCTCCCTGTGCCGTGGCGGGGGCTGCGGGGTTAGCAGGGGAAAGGGACGCGGTGTCAGGATTGACTTTGATGAGGACGATGGACCTATTACAGGTGAGTTAGATCTAATTCGTCTTATTTTTCTCTTTTTTTGTTTTTACAGAAATTGGTGTACATTTTTCTGTCATGTCATGTAATATGTTGTAATGTTGTGTTGTCCCTTCCGTGTCCTTTCTATTTCTGTTCCTCATCTAGTTGCTGATGCATGGCGAGCACTAAAATCCCCTAGCCTTGGTGAAAGCAGTTTAGAGGGAGGTGCCAGCGGCCTCAGCACCACTTCACCAAGTGAAGGCTTGTCAGTGGCTCCTGGAGGCCTGGGGGATACGCCCCACTTCAGCACATTGACGGGAGGAGCTCTTGGAGCTAAAACTGGAAAATACAGCAGGTAGGACAAGTAATCTGGGTGTTAAGTGTTCATTTGTTTTGAGTGCAGATGTGAGTTAAGCTAACTAGCTATCAGGTCACATCAGTCACTGGCGCTGTGCTATAATCTGACTCTCTTATGGCTTCAGACTGGAGGTTCAAGGTGCTGAGCTTGGTAAGGAAGGCGTTCGTAGAGAGACGGGGAGCTTGGGAGCAGCCAGTGACTGCGCAAGTACTCGAGGCATGGCAGGCTCCATTACCTCCTCCTACACCTTGCCTGACAGGTATGTGTATGTTACCTTTCTCCAGGGTCCCCAAAGAACCTTAAAAAGTCTAAAAAAATGTATTTATTTATGTATTACTTCTTGTAGTCATCTTGTTCTCTGTCTCTTTACATTACATTACATTACAATAATTTGGCAGCTGTTTTATCCAAACTTACAATTTGAGGAAACGTTTCAGGACATCTTTAGTTTATTGCAGTGGTTCCCAGTCCTGGGGTTCACATTTACATTTACGGAATTTAGCAGATGCTTTAATCCAAAGCGACTTCCATTCCCTAACTACAGGGGGCAGTCTCCCTGGATCAACTTGGGGTAAAGGGTCATGCTCAGGAACCCAGTGGTTATATACTGAATGTAGGATTCGAACCCATGACCTCTTGGTCCAGAGGCACATATCCTACCCACCCACGGGTTCACCTGTTCAGCTTTAACATTGTTAACAAACCTTTCCTTGGGCTGACATAGAAGTGACTGTGTTTTTGAGCAGGTCTTTGCATAACTGATCACTTTTGGGATGTTGTATTTCAGGGAAGGCACAAACCTAGAGATTCAGGTGGACATTGAAACCAAACCCAGCCATCTGTGTCTAACCAGCGAAGAGGATCTGGCTCCAGCCACTGCCGCTGTGGCACCCGGTTCAGGGGAGGAGCCTCAGGACTGCAGCTCCCGCAGAGGTGGGGTTTTATCCGGCTCGTCTCTGGGTCTGTCACCCGGGGGGTCACTCAGGGAGGGGCTTCGTGACGTCACTCTGGCTCAGCCGGAGAGCATTCGCAGCGATCTAGAGATGTCCGACACTCAGTCGGATGACATCGCCGAGCTCACATCAGACGACTGCGACTCCCCCCACCCCAAGAGCTCCCGTCCCCATCCCCCACCCCAGCCCACCTGCCGAGCCTTGAACTCCACCGACGGCCTGCACTGTCCCGATAATGTCATCCTTTATGTGTGAGAGAGCTGAGAGCTCTCGCAATTGCACAGACCTAGCTGATCTTGAGCGTTTCGTTAATTACTGCTTTTCTCGTTATTTTGCTGCTTTTTGTAATAATTAAAACACCTTACGTTTCAGGCAGTTTGGTGGAATGTGCCTGCCTGACTGCCTGTTGCTCTGTGCTCTTGTCTGTTCTGCCTAAAGAACTGACAGGGCTCTACCTCTACAACAATTCATACTGTTAGTAATTCATAAAGTTGTTTGTTTACTTATCGGAGCAAAAATGCCTTGGCTATTTAAGCAAAAAAAAGAAAATGAAAAAAATGATACCATAGGTACTACCATTGTCACAAGAATTCTTGTGAGAGGGCAAAAGAAAAAAAAATAAATGCTACAAAGTGAAATATCACCAAGCACACATCTACAGTATGTGAGGGACTGTGGGACGAGTTTAGATGTTTTTTTTTATGTATGTATGTTGAAGTGTGTATGTTTTCTTTTATTTCTTCTTTTTGTTCCTCTTATTTATAACTAAGCGAAATGGAAATTGTATGATTCGCTGTATGCATGTGTATGCATGACTTACGCTTGTAGACGAGGGTACAAGCCTAGTTTGTAGTGGTTGCACTGACCAAGTTTTGCACAGTGATAAGATGTAAATGGACCTGTACTTGAGTCTCACCTGCACAGAAAATAGAGTTCAGTGATGGAGGAGAGTCTTTGTTAAAGGAGAGTGATCACTTTCACAAGCGGACAGTTTCGGCCAAATGTCCGCCTGCCTTAGAGATAGCACTCATGCTTTCAGTCCCTTCTCCCCACTGACTGTCTGACTCACTGACAACACTGTCTGTGCCCACATCTGCTATGAGTGTATGGGAGCGAGTGCGTATCTTTTTATTTGTTTGTATTAAATCATAGCATCGATTGTGGGGCAGACCACCAGATGCACTTTTTTTCCTTCTTTTGTTTTGGAACACAGCCCTGTATTATCATGGACTCAATGCAATGTGTTTGGACTTATGCATTTCTGAGTAATAAACGGAATTAAATGGATGAGCTTTCTGCACTTTATCCCAGTATTTGTTATTGTTCTGCAAGCCAGTCTTACCTGTATTCTCTCTCTCTCTCCTTTCTCGTCTATTTCTTTCCCTCTCTCTGCTTACCATTCATGTCTTAATGGATGATGACTCTTTTAATTATATCCCTGTCGGATGGCAAAGCATTTGAGTGCATATCATACATTTGTTATGTCTTTGTGGCTGTGATGGACTATAAGATCATCTCTGTATGCTTGTTGGATTTTGCTGACTGTTTTACTTTCATTTTTTTTGGGAGACCCTTGTTTGTATTATTACAGTATTGTGCAGTGGTTACAAAAGCGGGCCGCCTCTTAAGATATCGGCTCTGGAAAGATGATCCAATCAAGCATTTATGCTAATGTGAGTCAATGTGCTTACAGTACCGAAGAAAATAAACTGCTTGAATTTGACAATAAAAATGATTACATTAATACTGAAATGAAATTATGCGAACAAACATTTGCTCTCTCTTGCGTTTTTTTTGTAAAGTGAAGAAAAACAAGGAATCAGATACTTTTATAATATTTTTATCTCCAGTGCATATATCCTAATCAGATATAAACTGTTTTGAACAAACATGAACAAACATGCATCCATTAGCATAAACAAAAAACAGAATACAGACACCACAAATGAGTAAAACAAGTACTCTAAAACACTGTTAAGCTCTTTGCAGCTTTGACGTTCAAGTCAGGCTTATTAAATTCCCTAAAGTTACAAAGTCAGGAGATTGACATGGACAGTGTTTCCCATCAGGCCAACTGCACTCCACATTTGAAATCTTTCACTTCCTTAACCCACGCAGCAGTTCAGTAAGGACCTGGTAATGAGCTGACAAGTTGGATCTGGTCTGTTGAGAGCAGTCAAAACACTCAGATGAGCAAGACCAAGTACCCTCACCCTCTGTAAAAACCAGTTTAGTGTTTTGGCTGCATGTTTGGAGTCATCAGTTAAACGCCTTCTCCCCTTTCTTCACTGATGACATTAAACTCTAATATGTATTTCAGTGGTGTTCATATATATATA
>JBBPCY010000142.1:15896165-15916438 GCA_037974405.1 Brachyalestes nurse | reverse complement strand
CACAGCACACTGTGAACAGGGGACGTAGTGTGTGGGGACGGTAACGTTACCCTTGAACCCACGACTTTCTGATCGATCACAGGAGCAACACTCTAACCACTAGGCCACCAGTTTTATATATATATATATATTCACTACATCGACTCTTAACTTTCAAAAGCTGGTTTTTCAATTAAATCCTTGAAAATTCGGCAAGCGTTGAGCTATTTAATATGGACAAAAGTAAAAAGTAATGGGACGCCTGACCCCCGCGAAAACCAGCCGACACTTACAGCGCTCTCATTACTTTTGTCCATATAAGACGCCTGACCATTACACAAAATGTGACTTTAAAACTAGAACGGCGGCTAAATGGCTGTATCTATAACGGCTGCGTCCCCAGTTTCCCACAAGATGTTTCCTGATCCGACGCTACTGCAGTTTGTTCAGCGTTTAGTCCTGCAGCCTGCCAGCAGACATCCACACAACTTGCAGCCAGCACACACAGCAAGGGTCCAGTGGAGCCCGTCCTACAGCGCCAGTCGCAGAATCAGAATCGTGTTTATTGGCCGAGTATGTAAGCGACACATACAAGTAATTTGATTCCGGTCGGTGTCTCTCAAGCACAACAGTATAAAACAACAGCAATATGTAAAGATACGTGTGTACATGTGCCTACACCACACCCATATGTCAAAAGATATTATGTATGTGAATTTGAAGTGGATTTCTACACTTGAAGTTGATTTAATACTTGTTCCCCTCACTGTATGCCCCAGCTAGAACAAATGAGACGAGCATCACTGGAATTAACGTGAAAAAGCTTCAAAATATCAAAAGATCAATCTTTTTACAGCCTGAAGATATCAGCCATTTTCTAAAGCCTCACTAGTGTTGGACTAAAAAGTAGAAGTCGTGTGTTTGTGTCCAGAAGTCCATTATAGAAATCCAGCAGTCACCCGTGCTGGGACAACAGGCTCGACGCCGTCCGCCTTAATAAATACGGAAATGTTTTATTACAGTTAATCATAAGAGTTTTCCTCAGCCCAATAAAAATGGCAGCAGAGATTAGGACGTTCCTGGACAGCTGTGTTTATTCTCAGCGCCCCCTACAGGAGCTCTGCCCGCCCTCTCCGGCTCAGCCCCAATCCCCCTGCCCACTTACCCACTTGTTTACTAAGAGTAGGTTAACTAGTTAGTCAGGATTCTACCTGCCATTTCTAGTGTGTTTAACCCATTCACCTGAGTGAAGCAGTGCGCTGCGGACAATGGTGTCGTGAAGAGGTGCCATATACTAGTCCTTTTTGGGTTTCTCTGCTGAATTTGGGACACAACTATGTTTATGCTGATAATTCAGCTGTAATTCTACAGAGAACATTTCCAGCAGCTTACAGAACATCATTGCCATGTGCTGATGTTTGTTGTCCCTCAACTCATTGTTCTCACTGGAATCAATGGCTTCTTTGACAGCCACTGAAATGCCCTTGACTGTGGCCTAATGTTTGCAAGGCCTGCAGCTCTGTGTAGGACCGCTCATAAGTCTTGTGAAGTCATGTAGATTTATTGTCTTTTCAGCCACAGTACACAGTGAAATGAAACAATGTTTCTTTACACAGTACACATATTTTCCTCACATGGCCTTTTCATATTTCATATTTTTGCCAACCAAGAGCAGACACTTTTTGTGGAGGCTGTAATAGCTGCACAGCGCGACCAACTCTATATTAAAATCTATGTATTGGAATCCAATGTCAGTGAAGTCGCTGCGGGTGCAATGGTCAGGTGTCCAATACTTTTGTCCAATATAGTGTATGTACTACGCGGCGCGCAAATTGGAACGCGGCCTTTGACGTCACGCTCCGCTTTACAGCAATGTCGCAAAGAGTAACCTCAGCTCAGTGAGCCGCAGAGATCTGGGAGAAGGTTAAAGGGAGTCCCTGTAGCACGGTGAGGATTTACTGTGTAAATGTCGATTCAGTGTCCAGCCTTGAGGAGAATCCGCGTTATTGTGCATCTGTAGCGCTACAATTGCGTATATGTAAGCATATTTACTCCAAGAAAAGCCTCCTTCAAACACTACTTAGCATTAGCCTGCTAGCTGTGTGGCTAACGTTGTTTAGGTTGTGTAGAGCAGCTCCAGGACTGTCAGTTTAACTCAGTCACACACCATCAGCCGGGAGGATTACTGTCAAACACAGACAAGTTTTCGTTTGTTGTTTAATCAGTCTATTAGTACAGCGGGAGTCGCCCCTGATATCAGAAGGTCGTCGGTTCGAATCCTAGTAAGTTACTGCCAGTCGCACTACTGGAGTACGTTTGAGCAAAGCGCTGTCCCCACACACTTTTCGGGGGAAATAATGTCCTAGTGGTTAAGGTTAAGGAGTTGCCCTCCAAACAGAAGGTTGTATGTTCGAATCCCAGGACTGCCAGTGTTATCACCGAGGTACCCTTGAGCAAGATGCCGTCCCCACACACGGCTTCCCGCGCGCTGGGTTCTTGGCTGCCCGTTGCTTCACTTGGTGAATGGGTTAAAAGCAGAGAACAAATTTATACTGTGCTGTGTTCGCGTGTGACTATAATGGGCCACTTTTTTAAGGTGCTGGTTAATGTGTAGTCCTGCAGTCCACAGTCCCTGAAGTTCACGCCTGAGTCTAGATCCCTCTTTCAAATGGATGCCTTCTGTATTCGTGCAAGAGGAAATTCAGAGCCACAGCCTTTTCCAAATACAGTACAGCGATATGGGATGATGTTCTTGCCCTTCTTGCTCTGTATCAGATCCTTATAAGTGCACTTTGTAACACAGATCGTATGCTCAGCACTACTACAGATGCTTTAGTGTTTCTCTGAACACATGCTGTTGCTGCAGTTATGTGCATGGAGGAAAAACAATATATATATATATATATGTATATATAATGTGTATATATGTGTGTACTCCTACACTGTACCTAAACCTGTTCTTTCAGAATCTTATAATTACACTTTGTAACATGATCCACTAGCAACCCACTACCATGTAACTGTTATTGCAGTGCTGAGATGTACCCTGTGAATGTATGTGTAAGTTATACATGAAGTTTGGCACTTGGCTGTTTCTTTACAGATTGTGTCTGTGTTTCTTCCATAGAACTATGCCGTTCGTTGACGTTCAGTCAAGGTTGGGAATCAACTTGGACCGCTGGATCCTGACCCAAAGCGGGGAGCAGCCCCACAGAAGACCTGCACGCTGCCATGCCTTCGAGAAGGACTGGATAGAGTGCTCACATGGCATTGGCCTAAAACGGGCTAAAGAAGAATGCAAAGTGGAGTTTGAAGATTTCTATGAATGCATGCACCGCCAAAAAACGGTAATAATGGATAATGATTCAGTACTTGGCTCAGTTAAATGCAGCATTTTTGCCCAAATGTTGTTTATTGTTAATTCTTAAATTGCGTTTTGGTGATTTTCAGTACACTATAACAGGGTTCTCAACAGCACTATGTCTTCCCCCAGTTTCAGCGTTTGTATGAAATTCGAGAGCAGAAGAGCAAGCTGATGAAAGAAAATTCCTACGCACCTCCTCCACATCACACTGGCAATGAAGAACCTAAGCCGTGAACCACGCAAGCACACCTGTTCATCATCAGTGTGCTTTCTCATTGTGTATAATAAATATTGTTTATCTGTTCCATTTGAAGTTAAATAAAAACTATTGATCATTACATTGTCTTCATAAGTTATTTTATTACAGAAAACTTAAATGAACTATATTTTCTGACTATTATTTAATTTATTAAAAGTTAAATATTTTAATACCATGGTAATGCATGACTGTTACATTTCTTGTTTTCTGCATCTGTGTACAAAAATGGATTTAAGCCTCAGAAAAATGTACACAAGAGGCAGACAGGGAAAACCTTTGACTATATTAAGACATGTAGAAAATTACCATATTGCAAAAATTAGTCTCAAGGGACAGGCAACCTAATTAACTCTCAATGCCTCAATTTTTGATCTTTTGATTCAGTTAAAGGGGAATTCCACCAAATGTTCAAAATTACTGCATAAGTCAATTAAGATCTAACCAAAGTCATTCAGAGGGGTTTGATGTGAAATATGCGCTGTAGAGAAATTTAATGTGAATTAGTGACAGAAACCAGGCATAATATGTCTACAATGCAAATATAGACATTTTAAAACCCAAAACAAATCTGAAGCCTTCTGAGTTGTATGTGATTTTGATAATAGTGGTAAATCTGGGGGAAAAAAATCTTACAACGGCTTGCTTCTATAAAAAAAAAAACAATGTGTAATAGCAAAACTTTCATAAAACAATGTAAGACATCATAGTTGTTTAGTGTAATATCTTTCTGTGAGATTCACTTATATGGACAAAAGTATTGGGACATACCTGTTTTTCAGGGTTTGGGCTAGGCCCCTTATTTCCAGTAAAGGACAAACTTAATGCAGCATACCAAGACATTTTGGACAATGCCATGTTTCCAACTTTATGGACAATTTGGGAAAGGCCCTTTTCTACTCCAGCATGACTGCGCCCCAGTGCACAAAGCAAGGTCCATAAAGACATGACTGGAGGAGTTCAGTGTGGAAGAACTTGACCGGGCCGCTCAGAGCCCTGACCTCAATCCCATCCAACACCTTTAGGATGAACTGGAACAGAGACTGTGAGCCAGGACTTCTCGTCCAACATCAGTGCCTGACCTCATAAATGCTCTACAGAATGAATGGACACAAATTCCCACAGAAACTCCAAAATCTTCAGGAAAGTCTTCCAAGAAGAGTGAAAGCTGTTATATCTGTAAGGAGGGGACCAGATCCATATTAAGCTTGATGTATTTGAATGCAATGTCATTAAAGTCTCTGTTGTAATATCCCAATACTTTTATACATATACTGTAGTTTTAGGGGCATCAAACACTGTAAACAATTCAAACTGTACATTTCTATAGAAAAGATCATTTCTCATCAAAACACTCTGAATAGCTTGGCCTATATTTGAATAATCCAATGAAGCAGAAGGCTTGACAAACTGCGCTTCAGCAGATGTCCAGCCATCTGAAACTGTTCAGTACTTTGTGCTTTTCGTCCACTAGATGGCACTAACAAGCCACCACTTGCTCACTGGAATGTGATCCCGGATCACTGAAGGAAAACAAGCCTTTGAACCAAAGGGGCTATTATATCTTTTTAATGATATTACTGTCACGCTATTAATCACAATCTGCACATTCACGGGTAATCCATTGTTGCTTTCAATTTTTATGTTTTTAATCCTAATGTAAATAAGCAGGGGATAGATTTCATTCAGGCTGTGTCCTAGAAATAACAACGAAATGGGACAGATGGATGCTGGACCACCCCAAGTGCCCAGTATGGCTGACATGAGGTTCTGCATGTGTGTTTGCTCACAGTTTATCATTTAGTCTGAGACAGATGAGAACTGTTCAAGGTTTCACACAGAACAACTGGTTCTAAAAAGATTTTTTACTTTGCCTTGAGGCTGGTAACCTTCACCCTTCTCTGTTGTAGTTTGGTTTGTTGTACTGAAATGTCTTGTCTGATTAGACCAACTACACTGGGTTCAGTTCGTCCTTGACTGTCATTCCTAGACACAGTTCCTTGCGGGAGAAGCATGAGGCACAATCTTTTCTAAATAATTATTGCAGTGTCAGTGACTGGTATCACAGAAGGCTTCAATGCACAATAGGCTTCTTATCAAACACCACAAAATGTTTTAGAGGGTGCATATTATATATTCAGCTGTGCTGCCTTGTTTCCTCCATCTTTGAGGATGCAAGTATTTGAGGACAGAGGAATCTGCAGCAAATGTGTTTCCCAAATGAGATGTTCTTTACCTGGTTGTCTCTTTCCCTATCTGTTACTGGGCCTAAATAATCTACAACTAATAAACATTTACATTCTGTTATAAACTGACTTTTTGCATGAGTGCGAGTTACTACACTTAAACCACTTCAACAGTTTCATTCTTTGTTCATTTGAGAAATTATTCGTCCACTGAGACATTGTATCACAGGCCTATGTCATATTTTATGAGATTTCTGTGTAGGATGTAGTTGTGTTTCATGTTCTGGGACCTGCCTCCTCTCTCATCAATTGCTGAAAAGTCCCTAAAGATGACAGACTTTCATCAGTTTCTGGGTCACTGGCTGGAAGTTGTAGGAAAGAGGAACTGAGCACCAGTGAGAGTTCTGAGATCCACCCTGACCAACGTCACACACTCACAATGAGCATCTGTGGGTGTTCTGTAGTTACATCTTCCAGGCGATACACTATGCTTCCATAATATATAAGACACTAACATATAGACTCTCAAGCTACTCTTCTAACAAAAGCTACCTCTACTGACTTTTAACTTTTTGAACCAGCTGCACTAGGCAAAGGCCAATCTGTCCAACAGTGAGTAAGCGGTACACTAAGGCCTTCTATTGTTAGTTTTCCCAGTAGAGACTCTTTTTCTCACTCGCTCCTGGTAGGCCAGAGTAGGATGGGTTCCCGTTTTGAGTCCTGGTTTTTCCGCAGGGAGTTTTTCCTCGTCTCAATCGCCCTTACCAATAAAGCTGATATTAACAAGGCTCGTCTTAAAAGTTAGTCGCCTTCCTGTTATCATGTTACAATAAGTCAGCTAACATGCAATATTAGTGATAGGTGGCCAAGTCAATATTTTCATTAATGTCAAATGGTGGTAATAGCCTATATCCATGAATAACACTGTATTATTCAGAAGACTGTGTGAGCTACACTGGAAGCTTATTAACTAAACCAGCAAAGTATGTCTGTTGTCCCAGATGTCTGGATAGAACATCTAAGGTGAAACATGTCTGCAATTCTAACCCTCTAATATGATCAGTGTAAATATGGCCAAAAATATAGCAGAAACTGAGCCTTCAGGTGTTTTTTTTTTTTTTGCAGGGAAAGCCATCTGGCAAAAAAACCTCAGAAGTTCCAATAGATCAAGTGTGCATCCTATTGATTAATGAATGTAATATTTATGAAGGTGAGTTTAAATTACAGCATCATCAATGACACAGGCAGAGGACCGTCCTGTTTAGAGAAGCTTAATGGGCTTGAGAAGAAAGTGAGAGAAAGGAGGCCAACATCACTGTTTTGTGTAAGTCAGTAAGGATTATGTTTTATTATGTTCCATGTCTAAATGGTGGTATGTGGTTAAATCTCATTTTAATGTACTGAATTTGAACTGTCACAATATCAGGAAATATTTTGTCATTCATTTCAGATTATAGCTCCAGATCCACTGGGTCCTTGATACATGTCCAACTGTCTCAACCTAGATGATCTGTCTTTTTTTGTCTGAAGACTAAATACAAAGACATATTAACACAAACACATATAAACATATTCTGTCTGTATGTATTTATAATGTAACACTTGCTTGTTATAGATTCAGTCTCAGATGAGTCAAGAGAACCAGCAAGTATATCGAATTGTGAGTTAAAGATTACTACCAGACCCATGAATACCACTAAATGAAAGAAATATGAATGAAGTAGTAGTAAAGCACTTCAGGAATTACTTTATGGTATTATTCAAGAATTTGCAAAAGATCATTTTGGTCATATTCCATTCTTAAGCCACAGCTTTTGCTCATATCATGCAGAAACTTTCAGCCCTGAAAACTTAACATCCATGTAGGCGATAATCAGGTAATGGGAGTGTGTCATGGATTTGGTGGGGATGGTGTTTGGGGATGTTTGGAAGTCAAAGTCAGGAGGAATAAGCTGAAAGGATCAGGATAATATGTGAGGTGTGTGCCACATCATAAACCCTAGCATAAAGTAAATTATAACTGCTGGGTCTGAGGCAACAAAGATTTACCTTAATTATCCTTCAGACTGAACCTGTCTTGTGTTTTCTATTCTGTCATCAGCTCTTTTAGCTCTTTCAGGTGTCTGTGTGTGTAAGAAAGAAAAAGAGAGATAGTAAATGTGGGAGCACGAGGAGGAGGAGCAGGATTGAGAGAAAAAACGTCAAGAAGAAGGAACGAGTGAGAGAGACAGGGAGAGTGACAGAGAGAACAAACGTAAAAAAGAGGAGGGGGTTCAGAGGGAGAGAGAGGGAGAGCGACAGATGAGTAGTAGCAGGGTTGAAAGAAAACGAACGTAAGGAAGAGGAGGGGGCTCGGTGAGAGAGAGAGGGAGAGAGAGAGAGAGAGAGAGAAGGAGGGCTATGTGAGAAGGGGAGTAGCCGAGCAGGCCCACAGTACCCTGCTCTTCCCTCTCCCGGCTCGGTAGCGCTTCCAGGCCGGATCTGATCGCCACTGGACCCGCTGGCCTCCTCCGTTATCCGGTAAGAAGCTCCTCACAGCCCCTGCATGCCTGCAGCCCCCCGGCACTGCTCGCCCCTCTTCTGCTGGGTGCTGCCATTGTAGCCGATCGTGCGCGTCCTGATGCGAGACAGAACCATGATAGCAGATTAGTGCGATGGAGGCGCAGGAAACTGAACCGTTAGAAATCAACAGAGATCTTCACCCCCTCCTTCTTCCAGAGGAGATCACTCACACTCATTACATTCAGCGTTTTTTCACTGGCATCGGCATCTTTTCCTCATAAGGAACACGTTGGTCAGGCTGTGTGGACAAAGGCTCTCTCTCTCTTACACACACATTCTGCATGCTCACACACTCCCCATTCACGTTTACAGCACACCTCCTGTTTTACACCCTCGTCTCGTCTCGTCTAATTACAGGGTGACCTGTGAAGACGGCTTTTTATTTGTTCCTCCACAGGTTATTTCAGACAGCAGCGCACCCCTGCCGTACAGAAAAAACAGTTAATAGAAATAAAAGGGCTCGCATCTGGTCATTCCACGCCCTGTAATATGAACGTCATATTGCACAGAGGTTTTTGTGGAGAAATGAGATGAGGCAATCCAGAGAAACCAGCTGATGAGTTTCAGGTCTTTATAACAGGTTGGGAAATGAACCTAATGCATGCATGCCAGCCTCTGTGACTGCATCCAGTGGTCATTTTAGTCGAAACAAGACATTGCTGCATGCTCCAGGATATCTAACATAGAAAACGTGCATGGTTTTGCATGCAAAATGTATCATGCTGGTATATGCATGGTATATTTTTGCTTGAAAAACATTCTAAACTTTAGACTGCATTCCTTCTTCTGAGATTGAAAGGAGTCCATCTAAGTCACAACTTTTTGCTGATTCTGTCCATCAGCTATAAACATGTTTCCCCTCTCATTCAACATATTAAATGTGTTAGAGGATGATATCCACCACTATCAAACCTTAACAACTCTTTTTCAGAGTGTACCACATCGGTATCCTTATTATACAGAGATTAAATGCCATTCAGCGCTAATCCTTCAGTGAGCCACAGTGCCTTGATTGAGGCAAGTTCATTACTAAGTGTGTTTGTGAGTCCCCTCCCCGCCTGTTTTCTCTCCAGTGAGTGCTAGTGTAGAGGGAATGCGTTATTTATTCAGTGGGCTTGTGTTACTTATAGCCGAGGCCTCTCTCTATATGACTCTTGTGAGAGACGGGCGGCCATAAGTGCGTCTGCATGTACACATTTTGCCATCAGCCTTCATTCCGCATTCGTGACAGTGGGGCGATGGGCTATGGGGTGTTGTTGAGGTTTGTTGTTTTGTGCAGTCATTTGGCAGGGCCTGTGGGAAGCCCACTGCTCTGGAAATGCTGAGCCTTGCATTGAGACTTTAAATCAACAAAACGGCTTTATGTCAGCACACTGCGCCTGCAACTGCCGAGACTGAAATGACTGAATTGTGATTTTTTTTTTTTTGACCAGCATTTCCAAAAAAGCTGTCTTTTCCTTTCACATTGTGCCACAGTAGCATAATGAGACAGTACAGCTTTGAACTGTGGCTATTTATAAGCACTGGCTGCCACAGAAGTAAAACACAGGCGAGAAACAGCAGGGCGGCACACTGATCAAGCAACAGTCACACAGAGCTCTCCTTGAACCATCCTGCCCTTCAGAAAAGCCAAATTAACAGAGGTCACATGTACAGGAAATGCATCCTTGTCTTACTGGTCATAGATACTGCTCATTGATTCAGGGAAAAAAAAAATCCCAGTTCAACCTACGAATCAGTCCACTACCTGGAAGACAGAGAGTCGGTCTAGGACAGAAAGTTAGCTTATGAAAGTCACTACGACGGTTGTCAGGCTTTATCAAGTATTTTGGATTGTGCAGAAGTAAACATCTCCATCTACTTTGCACTGTCAGTAGTATTGACCCTAGTCATTGGAGATGGACAGGTCTTTATTGCAGCTCCCATGGGCCTTATTCCTTCCAGCTGATCACAGAGGAAGCCAGCCAGAATGTCCAGTATTGATCTGGACTTGAGCCTAAATTAATAGTATTGTGATGAGGCTCTTCGATCCTCCTTTCTTTTTTTATTTCCATCATCATTCCGTCATCAGTCATTAGTGATTGCCTGATCTCCTAATATCCTGATATGTCTTCTCTGTAAACCTCCCTGCAAACAAAGTGCTCTTAAAATGTATTGCATGTCACACTGTGCCATTTAGGGATGCATGATATAGACAGAATATTTGTGTTGCAGTTATATTGCTATGTATTGAAGTTCCGTATATATATGCATGTATTACCACTTTTCTAGAATTAAAAAGGCTTAAAGTATATTAAAGTAAATCTTCGCTGCTCCAACACAGTACAATAAGCTGCAATACAGCCTGTTGTCAAATCAGTTTCTGTGATGTCATAAAAACCTCATTTTCATGTCTCCTTATTCAGCCTGCAGCGATTTAGCACTGCATATTCATGCTGAAGTTAAGATGAGATAAGATAAACCTTTATTATGGGAGATTTGCATTGTTATGGCAGAACAAAGTTAAGAGCAGCAAAACAATAGCTTAAATGCTGTACAACACACGATAAAATAAAAAGTACACTTTACAATTAATACAAAAAATAATATAGACATTTGTATGTGTATGCAAATATAACCTATATACACATATCCTGTATATATGTATGCATGAACACTAGTGTGTATATATATATATATATATATATTCAGCCAATGTGTACCTTTAATGGTTAATGACAGGACAAAATAATTTGACTTGTCGAATTACATCAACACCCTGATTTATCAGAACACCCAGTAACTCATCTGGAACTGTGATCGGTTACCCTGTCAGAAACACCGTGATTGGTTAGAGGCTCATTTGCATATTGTAGCCTTCTGCGATACCAGTATTGCAGGCAGATATTGCAATAATGATTAACAGACAATATCTTTCGCAGCCCTATGGCCAGCGAAGTCTTGCCCACATTCTGTGGCAGCCTGGATAATATTTTTGTGTTCATATACACTGCATCGTGCTAATTTGATAAAAATTCTTGAACAGTCATCCCATGGTGGAAGAATATGATCTTCTTGGGTGTTTAAAAAGGACTCCTTTTTTTTAGGTTTTTCCACATGCATTTCAGCTGCACTTACATTCCAGTTTTTTGCTTCAAAATCCTTTTAAAAGTCTTTGTATGTAGTCTTTGGTTGCAAAGGCACTCAATCATCCACTGGGGAGTTTTTTATAGGAAGTGTTTTTAGACCACTCATTTGAACTCATTACCATGATTTGATTATTGTCTTGGACAACATCGGAATGTCAGATGTCATAGAGCGTGCACCTCCATTTACAAAGAGGAATGTGTTGTTGATACTTGGTCCCAGGGCAGACTGTCTTGTTCTGTTAGACATATGAACCAAGGTTGAGTTACAAATGACACACGTATAATTGACACATGCAGGACTACATGGTTCATGAGTTTAATCCAGACCTTACCCCTTGTCTGTGCTTTACCAATTCTCTCATTGTGGTCTTTTTCAGGCCCCTGGTGACATGTCTTCCTCTGATGAGGAGAGCCTGAGCGAGCGCTCATGTGTGAGCGAGCGTTCCTTCCGTAGTGAACGGTCAGGAGGCTCCCTGTCTCCGTGCCCCCATGCTACCTCTGGGCCTAAAGGGGACACCCTGCCTTGGAACCTGTCCAAACACGAGAGACGCAAGCGGAAGAGCCAGGACTCTGTGCTGGACCCTGCTGAGAGAGCTGTGGTGCGAGTGGCAGGTAAGAGCTGGCGTGTGAACTGGCGTTTAAGACGCGGCACGATAAAGATTTGGAACAGTGGCTTTAAAGTTTGTTTGAGGAACAAATGGGAAAGACATCCTAGGCCAGGAATTAGGGAGGTTACAGAAGGAATTCATAACCACTCTTTCAGATCATGTGTTTTAGGAGGGGAAAGGACAAAGGCCTTTGATTCAGTGTGTCCTAGAGGTATGAAATAAACTGCATTTTTAATACACTACCAGTCAAAAGTTTTTTTCATAAACTGCAGCTGTTTATTATTGTTAAGCACTGGAAGGTTTAACAACTATAAATGAAAATAGGTCAAATAAAGTACGTTTCCTTTATAACATGGAAAGAATATGTGCATGTCTGACATCCTATTAAGTGGTTGTGAGGTGACGCAGAGTCAAATTCCAGACTGTCCTTTAACTTTAAATGCACTTGTTAACTGTTTCATCCCATTTACTGTCACTTAATAGCTTGTTAAATATCTGTGATCCATATTATATTGTATTTTTTGTGGGTCAGTAATGATTAATAAAAAATGGCTAATAAGGTCCTCAAATAGTGAACGTACTGTAGATGTATTTGTTAGCAAAGAATATTGCATGTATTTTTAGTAAATATTAAGTGAGTAAAATGCAAAAGTAGAAAATTGATGTGCGCAAAAATGTAATAGAAAACTGCACTAGTTCAACCATTCGGTAGGATAACATCATAACATGAAGTGACCTGTGTTTCAAAAAGAATTTTTAATGGCATAAGCATTTGTCCTAATGTCTGGGATACATGTTTAGTGTGGGTGCATCTGTGTGAGAGGAAGGGGTTCTGCAGAAAGAGAAGCATGTGTGGCCTTAGGGAGGGGAACTGAACTTCTTTTTTCTCTTTGATGGTAGACAATTTGCTATTTTATTTCATCATGTTCATAAACAGTGTCTGTGTTGTGCAGTAATCAGTAATAAGACAAATAAGTGGATTGTAGAGTTCGCACAGTGAACAAATGGGAGAAGGCGGAGGAGAGAGGAAAAGTAAGTTATTGTACCCTGGAGGCCAGTGATGTAGTTGGAGAAGAGTGTGAGAAAAGGGGCCATGCATTAGTCACAGTTTACAAGTAAAAACAGATTTCCAGAGATTCGCTTCATCTGCTGTTCAGTTTATATTACACAGTTGCTCTTCCATGTGTTCATTCTGTATCAGAGCAGATTTGCTTATGCTGAGTAGCATCTGTATCAGTCCAGTGTCTCTTGCTTGAATTTTGCCATTCCGTCCTAAGGCCATTCCGTCCTAATACATGAAATACATTCATACAAAAAAAGTGGGAAATTGATGATCCGGCAGAATAGGCTGCAAATGGTTTCGTACTCATTAGCATCTCAGACAAGACTGTCTGCAAGCCAGTGAGGTATCCAGGGGCTTGCCTGCATTTGGTATCATTTATTACATTTTTTTTCAGGCGACTCAAAGGGCGACTCTGCCAGGCTCCCTCTTTTCCCGTGTTGCTATGGGGACCTGCACACTCTTCCAGTTGCCTAGTTTCCATGGCTATGAAGGAGGAAGGGAAAGACACTGGGAAGCAGAAAGGGCAAAAAGGCCCAAAACAAATAGTGAAATACAGAGAAGGAGAGCATTTGAATTCTAATGTGAGTTCAAGAAAAGAGAGAGAGGTTGTGGGGGGGCAGAAATGAAGAAGTGCAATGGGAATGAAGCGATAGAGGAGAAACTTATTTGGGGAAGACAAAGCATGAGAGGCAGGGAGGGCTCTGATAAAGACCACGGTTCAGAGTGGGGGGTGCTATAGAGAAGAGTACTGATGACATGTTGGAGAGACGGACAGTGTGGAGGAACAGAGATATGTACTGAGAACAGCAATCATTGTGAATTTTAGGTCATTCGTGTCTATTCCACACAACTCAATCAGTCTCCATGCATTGAAAAAATTATGCTTGTCTGTGGGCAGTTGATTTGTCTCCGATGAGGGGATTTACTGTAATTTAGATCAATTTAATGAGAGGCAACGTCTGTGTTTTGTCCGTGCGTAAATTTGAGAGGTCGACAGGAAGAGCATGACAGATGATGATGATTGTGATTATGATGGTTATTCACAGCCTTGATTAGGTTGGGCCTGTGTGTCGGTCAGGCTGGATTGCATGGTTGTTAAGAATCCAAGAGCAATGTAGCTGTAGGTAAATGGCCATTAACCACATTGGATAAATAAGCACATTATCCATTTACTCAAGCAGGACCAGATGATGGATCTTTATGCTGCATTTTTCTAACCCTTATAAGAGTAAACTTAAAACTGTGGTAACACATCGCTTTTATTACGCTGTCATTATGGCTGGCATCATGTCTCAGGAATGAAGACATGGCTAATATTAAGGCAAACTTGATAGGCAATGGTAGTAATAGAATGGAGGGGGGTGCTGCGCCTGAGTCACCACTCCTTGTTGTGTTTAATTATCGTCAGCTCCGGCCTCTCTTACCCTGCTGTTTATAATGTGTGTCTGGCTGATGGCTGCATAGAGACAGAGGGCCACAAGCAGTGCTGTCAGACTGTGCTGTCCTAATCTGACTTTCCCAAAGGTTGTGACTGCGGGACTGTCTGTGGTTTTACCCTGACGAACGACTTCCAACATTGTGAATATTTTAGTAGGCTAAAATCAAAGAGACAGATAGAATGCATAAATACTGGGGAAATCAAGTTAAAATAGTGTGGAAGTTGGCACTTGGTTGCATTGCCTCAAATGCATTAATTATATCGAGCCTGAGGTCTTCTGACAGTACTAGAACATTATGCCAAAGCTTTTCTAGGCCCAGTTTTAAATTCTGGCTCATCCTGAGGCATCAGCTTCCTTAAAGGCAACGTGTGACTGGCTTTAGAAAAGACTTGTTATTTGTAACTGATGACAAAAGTTGTTGTTCCCAAACCTCAGAAAACAGGTTGTGGGGAGACAAAGACCCCTGGATACCAGGGTCTAATCATAATCTAATGATTAGATGCTACTTAGCAATAGAGATGTCACTGCTCTCTGCATTTTGCGCTTTGATGGATAGTCAAGTAGGTTTTTTGTCATTTCAGCTATTAAAAACATAGACACAGCACACAGTGAAATGAAACAGTGTTGCTCCAGGACCATGGTGCAAAACAAGAACAGAAACAACACAAGACTACACGAGTGCAGACAGGACAGATACAGAGTAGAGAAGAAGAGAGTGCAAGAAAAACACAAGCAACAAAACAACAGGACAAGACATGTAGTGCTGTCAACGTTTAAATGAATACAGTATTATGACAGATATTGTATTCTAGCAGGGGAGTCCCTAGGTTCAAAAATGCAGAATAGAGGTAGTCAGCAGTAAATAATTGTGCAAATACTAGCAGCAGCTGGACAGAGAATGTATAGTATATAATAAGCTGGTGCTGGTGGCCTAGTGTATAGGAAATTGCCCCTGCGACCAGAGGGTCATGGGATGCTAGTGGCACAACTGAGGCCCACTTGAGCAAGGTACCGTCCCCACTCACTGCTCCCTGGACACCCCTTTGGTGGCAGCCCCCTGCTTCCCTTGGTGAATGAGTTAAATGCAGAGAAAAGAGAAAGAATTTTACATTGTCCACGCTGTGTGCTGTGGTGTGGTGTGTTCAGGGGCCACTTTAGTTCACTTTACAGTGGCAGTTGTGGTCTAAGCTGCATTTCAGCATGAGTGCCTTAGAGCAAATAAAAAGTGCAACCCTTACTTACTTGGTCTCAATTCGTGGCCATTAGATGGCAGACTCTGTGTGAATCCTTCAGAACAGAGGTCCTGTGTTAGGCCACGTCAGAGTGAAGTGGACCGTGGAATGGCTCTTTTGCACTGCTCCTGTGTGGCCGGCAAGGGGCGACACAGCCCGGGATTCAGGACCCACCGCCGCCGTCAGCCATGTCGTCCAACCTCCCGGCTCGGCCAGGCAATTTCCTGGGCTGTATGTGCCTGGCGTGGCTCGGAGGGAAGGGAGGGATGGATGGATGACAGGCACTGCGCAAAGAATAAAGAAACCCGAGACCCGTTCGCACGGGGGGGCACGGAGGGAGGAGTGAAACAGAGCAGGCTGGGAGTCGCTTACAATACGAGCAGCCATTACACTGAAGTGCAGAGCCGGGGATCCAGCCTCCAGCCTCCACAGGGGGAGCAGGAGCACACGAGCAGCCGGGACAGGAGCACCGAGCGCGGCACGGCTACAGCACAGTGTCGTCTCTGATTTTTGGAAGGAACCGAACGACCGCCCCCTCTCTCTCTCACACTGACTCTCTCTCTCTCTCTCACACACACACACGTTTCAGTGTAGCGTCTCTCTAGCGCACACACACATGCAATCTATTCGCCGGCTGGAAGAAAGGACTTTAAACACACGACAGGCGACTCGCGTAAAATATGGATGTATATAACAGCCCCTTTATATGAACCCTCTTTTTTTAGATAGCATGTGATTAGGATTAACACATTTACATTTAAAACAAGAAAAAATAAGGAACGCGTTAAATGGTTTAGGAGCACAACCTGGACAGGGTTTGGATGAATGAATGAGCTCGACTGAAGGAGACGGGTCGTCCTAACGAGGCTGAGCCAGAGCCAGACCGGAGCAGTCTGGGCTGGGCTGGGCTTGGGGCCGAGGAGGAGAGCTGCCCCGCGTTGGAGGAGCGGAGAGCCGGATCACTGCAGCCACCATGGCTGGCTTCATGCCGGGCTTACTGCCCACTAACCATTCTCAGGAGAAGGAGTTCGCCAAGGCTTATGAGGACGTCCTGGAGAGATACAAAGGTACCCGATTTGTGAAGGTTGAAGGGAAAAACTGGGTGAATGTAATTGTGTTTGTATCACACAACCAGCACTGTCAGTCCGTTTTGTTTACACGGTTCAGCTAAGCTGGACTAGCCCGCACTGCATACGCAGCTCCCAAATGTGTCTTCTTTTGAATTTTCACTTTGTATTTAGTATCATAGTCAAAGGGTTCTGCTTTCTCCAAGACTACTTATTTTTACAAGGTGACGGAGTGGAGTGAAAGTGTAACATATCTGGCAACATATTTTCACTTTTTTAATCAAAACAAATGTGTCTTCATTTGAATTTTCATTCTAACTTTGTTTAGTATCATAGTCAAAGAGTTGCTTTCTTCAAAGTGACAAAGTGGAGTGATATTGTAACAAATCTGGTAAAATATTTTGACTTTTACTTATAAAACAAACACTTGCTCTTTGGAGAATTGTTCTAAAATGATCAGATTTGAGACCTGGCTGGTTTATCACTGAAGGGCTCTACTGAACTAATTCAGCTGGGGCTGCCTGGCACTTCAGAGTTCATGGCTGCTCTCCAGTTTTTGGGTTCTAGCTAGAACACTTTGTTAGTGTGCAGTCCCTGCAGTCTAATTACAGTTTTGGGACATTCTATGCAATGCAGAAGAGTTCTAGTCACATTTAAGATCACAAGTTGGAAAGAGGTCCATAGACGTAAAACCAGTAGTGTTTACGGAATGAATGCCTGTACAGAGAAGGCCAGTCGTGTGTGGGAAGTCAGCTGAGTCTGTAATGCAGGCATGGAGAAAAAGGGACGCTTTTAATTATTCATTAGCGTAATGAAATGCAATCCTTCAGGGGGTTAACCAGGGTGTGATAGTGTTTTGGGGAGGAACTGGATCACAAATAATTCACTGCTGTTGACTAAGACAGTAAAAATACAGGCCCGTATGTCCAGTGGAATTAGGGTTTACTGATATAACAATAATAATATACTCTTAAAAGACTGAGAAATTAGGCAGAAAGGCAGGTCATAAAGCTGTGTTTAATAAGATCACAGTTTAGAGTTATTCTGTATGACTTGGCCTGGTTCTGTTAGTCTCCTTGGCCAATCAGAAGGCTCTACGAGTAAATATGTGGCCAGTAGTGGATGAAGGCAATAAATGAACTGTAATCTCCATTCCCTTCCTTCACAACACACACCAACCTCCAAGGACTATGGTTGTTATTTGCCTAGCACTTATATGCACATTAGTTAAAGTGAAAAGGGAAAGTGACCATTCTGTCATATGTGAACACACCACGGCACACAGTGTGAACAGAATGAAATTCTTCCTCTGTATTTAACCCATTCACCAAGTGAAGCAGCGAGCAGCTAGGAACACAGCGCCCGGGGAGCAGTGTGTAGGGACGGTATCTTGTTCAAGGGTACCTCAGAGGTGCTTAGCAGTCTTGGGAATCGAACCCACAACTTCCTGATCGCAGGGCGAACACCCTAACCACTAAGCTACCAGCTGCCACAAAAAGGAAAGTACTTTGAGTATGGTTGCCAAGAACATTAATATTTTAATGGATGGACCAGGGCATATGTAAAACCCTGACTCATCTTAATCACTGTAAGGCATTTGTTCAGAAAGTCAACTTTTTTCTATTGGTATCATATTTCATTTGTTCTCTGGCTCTACTCATTTACATTTTTGCAGTGATGCGGCTCTATAGTATTTATATCCACCTCTCTTACTGACCACACTATTTTGTTTATGTACCTAGTGCATTTAGTACAAAGCATTTTCAGGAGAGTGTTATTTTAACTCACTATATTGTACTTTTATATTTTTATGGCTGTGTCTCTGTGCAGTCATAACATAAGCAGTTTTCTGTGGGATCAGTAAAGTTTTCTGATTCTGATTCTCTTCACTGTTGCTTTCTGAAGCTCAGTCCTTTCCTATAACCTACCTGAGTTGGGTAACTGCCCTTTCTGTGATGAGTAACAGCCTGATAGTGAAGCTGCCACTCTAAGCCATGCTGGAGTAGGAGCTGATGGAGTGATGCTGTTGACCTGTCCACTTCCAACTCGTGTGCCCTTGATCTGTTTATGATCTCAAAACTGTGGAACACCTCTAGTGATGTGTGCACATATTTTTAGACGCCTTTGTGAGGGGTTTCAGCTGTCACACTTGTAGCGGTTTCATAAAGTATATTAGCTGAAACGTGAACCTGGCAGAGTGCTGAAGGCACTACTTGGCTGAAATAAGAGATGCCATGTGATATAGGGGTTCAATAATTCAAGGGCTTGATTCTGTGTCTGTGTGGGAAAGAGAGACGTAGTGTCTCTTCATGAAAAGGAAAAGACAAAAGTATGGTCCACACATGTAAGCACATTTTCTTGAGCCTGCTTTGTTTTTCAGTGCACAGGGAGTTGACTAGAATTCTGAACAATGGCAGGATATCTAAAAGCGTTTGGGTGCTTGAAGAGGGAAAGAGACAGGCGTGTGACACAGAACGAGACACACTCAGGAAACAGTGATACGAAAGCCAAGGTGACTGAGCAAGATGGACAGTGGTCGAACTTTGGGCTCCTGCTGTTACTGAACTAAGGGGAGACTCGACAGACGTCCTGTTGGCCTAATACATTCTAGTCGGAAAGCCAGGTGTCCGAGTTTGTGTCATATGAGTCCTGGCAGTATTGCGTGTATTGGATCAAATTCCTTAATGCTCTGGTGGATGATATTTTTTTTCCCTTGACTTCCCCAGCACACATGCACACACAGACAAATGTCAGACAAAGTAGGAGGGGGGAGGATCTGAGCATCCCTTGTGTTTCCTCCACTGATATCCTGTGGGCTAAAGGAAATGGCTTTGGGCTTTGAGGCGTTTGCTCTCTGGGCATCACTGTACTCACCTGCAGGAAACACATATTCGGATGTGTCCAGAGTTTTTCCCACTATATCAAATGTTAAGCTTCCTATCACTGTACTGTACTTACTGTACTAATGTTATGTCTGGTTTTGACTGTGTCCTATAGTTTCCTCTACTATTGTGGAAAATCCCAAAGTATTCCAAATGGTTTAGTTTTATTGATTGCGGCGCTGGTTTGGAAATGGGAGCTGAACACGAAGTGCCGAGGCAGACAAGCCAGTGCGAGACGGATCATTACAGCTGCATTTTTCCACGTGGCCTAGTTTTCCCCCAGTCCTTGCCTTTTCCCTCCCATGGCAGGCTGCAGCCACCATGAGTGCATGCTCTTTCTCCCTTGACCTTTTCTTCTTCTGTTATCCTCTTCCCTCACTCTCACTCTTTCTCTCTCTTTCTCTCTCACACACACACTCTCTCTCCCTTTCCTGATACAAGGCTGCAGGATTTCCCACCTAGTGCTTCCTGTTTGGTCACATTCTCCTGTAAGCACCTGACTGCTGG
>JBBPCY010000142.1:15877402-15896065 GCA_037974405.1 Brachyalestes nurse | reverse complement strand
CTCATGTTCACTGCTGTGTGTGTGTGGGGGGGGGGGGGACAAAGCTGTGTAAATGCAGCAAAGCAGAGTTTCTTGGGCCTGCTCTCAGGGACCCACTGCCCTGCACTATTTAAAGTATGCTCTTTTCTAGTACAGCACAACCAGCATATTGAAGACTTAAATGAACAGTTAATGAGCGGTTTGGAGGTATTGAAGCAGGGAATATTTGAAACTGTGCAGGACACAGTGGGCCCCCAGGAGCAGACTTAAGAAACACAGCAGCAGGCAGAGAAGCCAGAGAACAATTGTTGTCATAATATAGAGCTGAGTCATGCATGTCAAGTGTGTCTTTGTTGGACTGGCAGGAATTGACGGTTGTCTGAGATCATCAGGATGCGGAGACCATGTCTTTGATTATCCATTTAATCTGATGCCTCCCACTGCATCAAACTGACTCCAACCGCTCTGCCGCTGGCTTCCTGCCAGTCTGTCTATAATTCACCTGTGTGTCTGTGTGTGTGTGTCTTTCTGTCTGTCTGTGCATATTCTCTCAGAGAGCCAGGTTGTGTTTGTGATCTTATCCCACTGATTATATGCTGGTGGTTCTGGCCCAGCTGATGCACCTTTGTTTGAGTTGCGCTGGAATGTGTTTGTCTGCAGCAATAGCCGAACTTGCGGGGGAAGGGGGGGCGGGGGGATGGGAGCATCTCACAGCATCAGCACTGTTACACACCACAAGGAAGCTCTGCATAGTCCTCATAGCAGAGACTAAGGTACCAGAGAATGGAATAATAAAGCTCGACAAGCAGTGTAATCTTTTTGTTGTTGCATCATATTGATAATGTTGCATCATATTCATAATGCAGATTGAACTGTACATGAACTTAGTGTTGAAAACCCTCCAATATGGCTTGAAAGATTTGACCCATGTCAGACTTCAGGTTGGTTTATGGTTAACCAGACATTCTCTACAGAACACAACATGTCTCAAACTTTACAGCCTTTGCACGTGGACAATGTGGTTCTTCTAGACAGACACTTTCAGGGGGCGGGTGTGTTTGTGTTTTCCTCTATGTCCTTTGGCCACTATTATACATACTTATTTTTTACTATAGTATTACAGTGAAATGATGGTTCTTGGAGAGTAACTATTTTTTTTCCTTTCTTTCTCTCTTTCATGTTGATCCTGCCTCTGGTGGTGCTCTGGTACGTTTATACAGGTAATACAAAACATTATTCAGTTTTCTCTGTTCAAATGCAGACCACTCTGCCTATTTGTGCTACTAGAGAGACCACTTTATTATATTAATAGTGGATATTTAATTCCACTCTAAGCATTTCTTTAATCCTTCCCAGGCTTGTTATGCTTAGGCTAAGAAAATGTAGTGGTTGTAGAAAGAAATGTGAAGTTCATGGCTTTCTGCTTCTCTGTGATGGACCTGGTTGTTGTTAGGAGTTCTGTACTTGGGGTCGCTTTGCACATTAAGTCTAGAGATCTCTTGGTGAATGGAGTCAGGCCATCTCAACCTTAGTACTTAATGGAGTGCAGTGATGAAATGGGGCCTCAGAGATGTGAACTGTAGCAGAAGATTGAATTGGTGTTTCATATTTTCAAGCACTTGCAACAGCAGATTGCATTGGTATGTGTTATTTTTAGAACTTTTGTCCTTTTTTCTTTTTTTATTAAATTTCTTTCCTCCATGAATATCGATGCCAGCATAGCCACAGGATAGTGATTTGATTAAGAACTAGAAAAAATCCTTAATGCAGTTTAATATCCTGTGAGGCAGAGCCATATCAAAGCATCCGCAGCATCTCCGGCCCTGTCTCATAGGACCCTCTGCCTTCTAGTCTCTCTTTCTCTCTTTCTAGTCTCTTCAGTCTCTCTTTTTTATTTGTGTATGAGCTACCGATCATGGTGGTTCCTCCTCCTCCACCCTGTCAATCACTGCTAATTACATCCTGCCACTTTATGATTTTCATGGGAATGTTCAAATGGTGCATGTCAGTAGGAGAAAACATCAAATCTGTCTGGAATGTGTTTTGGCTGAGAATGTGTTTTATTGAGATTATGCTACACCACATCTTGTTGTGTCTGGAGGAACAGACACTTTAGGGCAGTTTGTTGAATGGGTGGCTTACAGATGCAGGTGCTCGTTTGTGGTTGCCGTGTGTGGTTTAAGCAACTGGTGCGAGTTATTGTTGGGTGTCTTTTGATATAGCATTGTGTACAGAAAGTGAGATTAGGGGGCACAAGTAATGTTAATGATTCTCTAGTGTTTCCTGTCAATAGAGGAGAAAGTAGGGAAAGTGTGTGCTTTTATGTTTTGTTTTTTTTTCTGCAAAATCCTGTTGATTTTTGGGGCTCACATGCCACCTTGTGCAGAGCGGCTGTTGCCGTCTTGTAGAACGAATGAGAATGTGGGAGGTGCTTGTGTGCTATTGTTCGTGCGAAAATAAGTCATTTGAATGTATGCTGCCTGATGGCATGAAAAGTAGAACGACACTCCCTCTCATTTGTGTTTGCACATAGAAATTTCACAGAGGTTCTCACTCACTCAATCGAATGAACACCACACACACACACACACACACACACACACACACACACACAAAGTTTGAATCATGCAGGGAGTAAAGCACATGGTCTGGCTGTAGCAGTGACATCACCTGTCTTGTGGTCAAAGTGCAGTTCCTCTATCCGGCTCAGAGCTCGCAGCTCTTTCAGAGTTACCCGGCTGCTGTCGAGTACACACACACTCATACACTCACATACACAATCGATCGCTAGCCTACTGATAAAGACGCAAGCAGCACACCGAAGAGGGGAAACAAGGAGGAGACAGATTTGGATTTCCATAATGACCACGGACCTCTGACCTCGTGGATTAACCAGAGCCCAAAGGCCAACTAAGTCCTCTCCTTTTTTCCTGCTCTGTCTGACACCAGCGTTTTCTTCTCTACTTTCAGATTCGCTTTTCCCTTTCTCTTCCTTTTTTCCCCCTCTTTCACATTTTTTGTTTACTTCCCATTCATCTTTATGTGGCTTAAGTTGAAATGAGTGCTGCAGCATCATACAGACAGTATCTTCAGGACCTCGAAGACAAGAAAGGTTGGTTCCCTTGAGCTTTTCCCGTTACCATATGGCTTCTAGCTGTTCTGAAAAAAAGAACGTGACACTTGTTTCGCATCTCTTTTGTTCCTATTCATGCTGCTAGTTCTAATGGCCTTGCTTAAATCTAATGTTTGTGCTTAGCCAGAGGAGTCTGATAAGAGCCGGGTTAGTGGTCAGTTGACGTCAGGATCGAAACAGAGTGTTTCAGTGGACATAGTAAAATAGTTTCTTATTACTGTAAATATGGTTACTAAGATACTAGCTATTCACTGGACTGGAACAGGGATGCCCTGCTGGGGCAGCTGTTGGTGGAACAAACCAAGGCCACTGTCAGCTGTGTGACTATATGCTCCTCCCTCCAGGCCCTTGAAGTAGCCTGTCTCAAGGCTATCATGGTCATGGATACCCTACCCCAGAAAAGGAAAAAAAAATCCCCCCTGGGCACTGTTTCAGAGAATGTCTTGCTGCTGAAGCTGTAGGTCACCCATTCATTATTGTTGTTTAATTGTGCATTGAACCTCAACAAAAGGGTTTGGTGAGGTAATTGTTCATATGTTTTTGCGTGTGTATTCAGTGCCACTTGCCATATAATTCTGCCCGAAGGCGGGAGAGAGTGTGAAAGAGAGAGCAAGAGAGACGATGTGTGCTGAAACTGCGGGGTGGATTCCTGGTGTGGCTGAGGTGAACATGATTTGTTTAAAGGGAGTAGCTTACCTTATCGTCTCTTTCTCTTTTTCTCCTTGTGTCCACACAACTGCCTTGTGAAGGCGAAGCGTTTTTTCCTCCCATGTGCTGCGTCTTGAGGCCTCTTCAGCCAGCTGTTTCAAAAATGTCAAGCTGCATTTGTAGCGTCCCGCTTTCAGCACACCTTCTATTTTTTATCATGTTAATTGAAAATGGTGCGGCTTTTATTTCTGTGTCGTAATTCAATCCTGGATCATGGGGTAGGCATTTGTTCAAGCCCAGAGTGCGTAGCATCAGGCATGTGTGCTGACCATATGGATCAGAAGCAGGGAGGAGGAGGCTTGTTGCGGGGAGCTTTTTCTACCCCACTAATATCCACACACTGGGCCTATTGTCCCAGCCCTGCCAGGTCAGTCATAGACCAAGAACGACCGCATAATGACATAAAAGGTCAAAAATAGTTTTCTGAATAAAATCTAATGAACAAATTATACATTACCTGGATTATACAGGTTTATTTAATAAGATTTTAGGTTTGTGTATGTGTGTGTCTGTTCGAGTCTCTGTGGCTTTCCATACAGCTAGTGTAACCTTTTACAGGCCTAGACTATAATAGCTGTGTTAATCTGTTGTGTCTGCTGAATGATGGTGTTTGGTGAGTGGGTGGGTTTTGTGTCCGTGTTTGGGTGGGTGAGTAAGTGTAGGTGCTAAGATGAAGTTGCAGTTTGGTCCACCTGGGTGGTGTAAGAGGACAGATGGTAGGTGAAGGAGTAAGTGTTGGAGCATAAGCTTGGCTTAAGAACAGCAGGTATATGTATTATTGCTCCTCTTTGCTGTGTGTGTTGGAAATCTGCACTACAGCTTGACTCTGTACTGTCTCCCCCCGACACTGTAATCCATTAACCCTGATTAGTTTCAATCCCCCTCAACATGGGCTCAGACATTTTTACCCAAGCTAACCAACCTCAAAGCGGACCTCCCCTTTGTACGCCCGCACACACAAACACACAAAGCTTTTAAAAAGTTCATTGCCATCTTGGTCTGTGGCTTTTCAAGGCCGGTTTCCATGGCCCTGGAACAGACTGCATACTTTCACCAAGATGCAGGCACAACTTTCTTCCTAAATTAGATATGGAATTTGACAGCTTGAGTGATTTCATGGTGGGCTGTAAGTTTACACTGTGACTGTCGACTGCAGGCTTCTGCTCACACCCACAGCCAGACAGCTGCTCGAGTATCACCCACCCTCCACCATTCTTCACCACCAGACACATGATGTATTACACACTGCGATACCTTGTTAAGACATACCAATAAGCATTGTGCCCTTTTTTTTCCCTGGGTCCATATGTCAGTGTGGAGCCCAAATGTCTCCATGCTGAGTGTGGAGCTGGTCTGCAGTAAGAGAATCCGTGGGTGGACCGAGGCAGCTGTTAATGTGCAGTCGAAAGAAATATTCGTTTAAGGGTGGTTCCTCTGCATAAATTCCCTCGCCCTGTTGAGGCTAGAGTTACTGCTGCAGAATATACTCTAAAACCGTGATTACATTAAACCAATAAATCAATTATCGAACAAAATGCTGGGAAATACAGCAGAAATAGAGTACAGTAATCGTGTCTAACTCAGTTAAGCCTCGCCACTGCCTGAGAAGTGGCAATGTCACTCATGGATTGGGCATGATACGTAGCATGTCACGATATTTATTTTTTCTGACATCTGGTTATCATCACCCCTCTGGTTATTGACAAATATAGCCAGAGGTGTCACAATAATATTTAAAAAAAAATCCATCAGTATCCAAGTGATTTTCAGAGGTTCACACACCGCAAATAAATCAAACTAACCAGGACCAATTCAGTTGATGGTAAATACTTGCAGAATCCACAGTATGCTGATATTTACTGTTGTCATGGTAAAGTATGGCATGACATGCCTTTCTGAGCCTATTATGGATATTTTGTTTACAGTCAGCTGAAGTAGTTCTGCTTAATTTGATTTATTGCAGTGTGTAAATACTCTATTCACAGTATGCTCCGAAAAAGCACATGGTGGCATAACTTGTCATGATAACAGCGAATTTTAGCATATCGCCCATCCCTTTGCAGGTTCCAAGTTCCTTTGCAGCAGACTTAAGATCAGCTGTCTTGTCCGTTGTCTAAAGCGGTGACACTCGACTGGTGGGTCGTGATTCAAAAGTGTGTCATGAGCCGCCAGGGAACGATTCACAAGTGTGATACTGATCAAACAGTCAAACTTTCATTTTCATAAATTTTCAAAACTTTCGATTTTGAAAGGCTTCTCTCATTTTTCACTTACAACTGAGACTTGTCACGGGTGGCCTCACGCTAACAGTAACATGTAAACTTATTGTCTGAATTAAATTAGCCTTGAAAAAAACACACACACACGTTCAGTAACTTATTACGAAATGCAATTGTCATCTATATGAGTGTGTGCGTTTTTTTTTTTTAATGTTTTTTTGGGGAGAGGGCTTCTTACATTTATGGACAGAAGTTTAATTAAAATTACATCTAAAAGTTAATGTGTAACAAGCCGGGAGTTCTCCGTACTGGAGTTGAGAATTCCTACTCTGGAGCATCAGTTATTAGATTATATATAGACTCCAAAACAGGTTTAGTGTCAAGGTTGTATGTACAGTACACTCCAGCTTAAACAGCATATACCCTGCAACACCAAAGACGGTCACTCTGGGTCGCTTGTCTGACATATTGACCTCTGCTAACCCTGACTTCTGTTAATTCAGTTAGCATATCAGACATATCACGCTTCAGCGCTCTTCTCATTGTTCTGTCTCCCTTGTAAACATTTACAGCATAGTTATGCATCACACACACAGTGCTGCTGTTTATCCACTGATCCCTGGGTGCTTCAGACGAGGGTCTGACAGAATGCTGTGGTGTTGCAGATTGGTCTCCAGTGAAACTGCCAGCTCTTATGTTTCTTTCTCTTGATTATGTCATCAAATACTGTATTGAGTCTTTGATCTGCATCCGGAACACATGGTTAAGTTCTCATAGCAGCAACTCAGATTTAGTCAAATGACCAGTCGCTCTGTGTTCATGTTGCCTGAACCAAATCAGCTAAGACATTCATGCTGTGTGTTTTGTTATGATCTGTGAAAGTGTGGAAAATAGGAAAAACTCTAGGGATGTTCTTTTCAGTATTTTTGGGGGGCCCCTTTGTTGGGGAGTTACCCTGGTATTAACTATGCCCTCATGATATTGACAAGATAGCCCGGCAGACAGACACTATAGTAGAGGAAGGTGTCTGAGCGGTAAAAAAATGTGGCTGAAACAGTAAAACTCAAATGCACCAGTGTGTCAGTACAGGCAGGCAGATGCGGTGGCAGAGATAAGAGCAGAGGCCCGGGTATCTCCTTAGTGCCAGCAGGGTGTGGCTGGCTCCAAAAAAGGACACAAACAAGACTAGACGCCCCAGATTTTACAGCTCTGTTACGCCCCCTATGGACCCAGTCAGCGATGGCCTACATTCTTTGCTGTATAACTCCAGCTTAGTACTGTCAAGTTCAGTTCAGGTTCATCTGTGGAGAGATTCTTAAACTAGTGGTTCAGCAACAGTCATCCAATGTATTAATTCAGCTAAGACATGTTTGGTGTCTCAGGATTTTTGTTTTGCTCTAAGCTACATGGCCTGTGTAGCTAACAAGTAATAGAAGTTTAAGTATTCCAGTTAGCATTAGCATTGTGCAAATTGCATGTGGAAATCAAAACAAATGACTCAAACCTTGTCAGGTTGTTTGGTAATCTTAAATAGACTTGCCTATGTAGTTACTAACAGTGTATAAACTGTTCATTTACATGGACAGAAGTACAGACAAGTACAGAAGTGTCGCTGTCACCCTTGGCTTGCTCATCAGAGACATTTCATTCATACACACACAATTCTTTTTCTTTCATTCTGTGAAGCTGCTTTGTGACAGTGACCATTGTTAAAAGCACTATATAATATGTTTTCACTCCTGAAAGTGTGGTCTAAGGTCCGGTCCAAAGATCATGTTTGATCCTGTTAGCTTTGGTTTCACTTTGAAATTTTGCAAGCACATTAAAGAACTAAAGAGCATAATGCAGTGATGTCCTGTAGTGCTGGGCGGTTTACAGCTTTATACTGAAAACCGTTTTTTATTATTGTTATGATATGAATTTTTCTTATACCGCAGTACTGGTTTAAATAGCCTAAAGAACATTTGGAAAGTGGCACGGCTGGAAACTGTTTAAGGGGGGACCTTTTTCACTGCTGCGCCACTAGGGGAACGGAACTTTTGATTTGAAGCTTCATGTTAGAGGCACAACATGTCAGCTAAACAGCGTGTGGATTATAGGGCGTAAAATATTACTTTTAGGGAGTGCGTTTTTGTGCAGTTTCTTATTTTTAGCTTTTTTGTGCATGTAATTTCTGAAAAATACTTTCGTATACAGTTATAATATACCTGCGGTTTAGTTCGAGGTCATCTGATTCTGATGATATCTGTTTGATTCAGTACATCAACGTGATCAAACAGCACAAAGATGGTCCAAACTAAGGGCTAAATAATCCCAAAATTATGTTTTATCATTACGAAGAACCATGCATATGTTTAGCCTTGAGTGGTTAGCTTTAGCATTTAGACCGACAGCAAAAAAAAAATTTGATAAGTAATAATAATACTAACTTTATTTATACAGCAGATACCATGGATCAGAGTGCAGCTCAAAGTACTTCACATGGTCTCCATTCCAATATAGAACACAGCAAACCATACAAAGAAAGTGGAAAAAACCACAGTGTTAAACATTCTAACACACTGCCTGGTTCAGCTCCTGGTCTTACCGTCCAGCACCGACGTCCTGTCGTCATCTAAATCTTGTCAAGTCAGCAGGTATAAAAGGAAAAAATTGTCCTTTACAATTATTAACTTTTTATTTATTTATTTTTAAGTGTTATTAATGATTGCTTTTTTTGATTGGCTTGATTGGTGTGTGCACCTTTATATACCGCTGCTACAATTTGTCTTCAGGTGACTCCTTTTCCATCCTTTTTCTCCTGTTCTCTTATATATTCTGTCTGATCTTCTTCTCATCCTTCATTTCATGTTTTTTTTCCCCCAACATGACATTTGATTTCTTCGTCGGGCCAAATTACAATTAAATCTCCTCCTTTCTCCATGTCCTAGCACAGCTAATTTTTTTACCTCTCTTATGTGTTTTTTGTTGTGTAATTTTGTAAACATTATTTCAGTCTGTGGAATTGGTCTGAAAGTCTAAACGATCCGAAAATGCATGTTCACACTGCAAATTTTGGTCCTTTGGTTCGAGCCGTGGTCTGAAGCACCTTCACATCGCCTGATTTTTGTATTTTTTTTGTCTGAAAGGTCCATCCTTGTGGTAGATGTGGAAGGCACTCTGAATCTTTGTCTGATGACTGTACTGTAGGTGGAGATGGTGTTTGGCGTGTCTAATTTGCATGATACTGTCTATTGCCTCTCCCAGAATGAGCAGGTCTTATCCAACATTTTAGTTCAGTGCTGGTTTTGCCTCATCTTTTGTGGTCCTTTCCAAGGCTGAGTAAGGGCTGCTTGGCTATGTCTGTGACAGTGTGCAGTCTTTATAATGACAAAGAGCTTTTACAGTGTAATTATGCTCTGTGGAGTGTGGAGCGAAGATGTATTGTCTTAACAGTGTGTGCATGTGTGCGTGCTTTTATGAGTGTGGGTGTGTGTGAGAACCGTTTCCTTGGTTCCACGAACCTCACCCATCGTTATGGTGTAACTCTGTTCTCCCCCAATCCCTGCTGACTCAAAAGAGACAGCCGTGATGTCAGATGTCAAGTGCAGCTGTTACTCATTTCACAACCACCCTTCTCTCCCCCTATTTCATATTGGTCACACCATCACCATAGCTTGGAGACCTCTATCTCCTAACCTGTCATTTCCTCCGTGTGGATTATCTTTTTTAAGGCCATTACACTCACTCCCTACCAGCAGGTTTTACAAAGACAGTGCATTATGCATAATTTTTGTTCTTGTGGCTTTATGCGCTGAGTTCACCTCAGTTCATCATTTTTCTTCCTTCATAGGTCTTTAGACTGTAATTCAGTTTTGCACATTTTGCTTCAATCCAGTTCATCAGGTTGAAAATAAAATGCTGGCCTGAAGGACGTCTTGTTATGGATGCTGTATAGTGGTCGTTTTAGTTAATGATTTACTTGTGAAACATATCACCGATCAATCAAAGGCAATTACAGAAGGTTTACAACCTAAAGACTTTTACCTCAAGATATTTGCGCCCTGAAACCATAAAATAACTGTGGGAAGTAGTAATTACAGTAGTAATTAAAATATCTTGTAATTGTGAGAAGTAGTAATTAGAGATGATTACTACTATGTAGATAACAATACAAGTAATATTAAAAAGATTATTAGTTTTTGCTGTTTGTTACTTGTGGCTGCCTTTTTTTTTTTCTCTGGATAAATTCTCTATCATGGAGCTCATTTGCAAATTCGCTGCAGTGTGTTCCTGCTGCACAGGCGGGAGTGGTGGCCTGCTGGCTTCCTGTTTGCTTCCTGGCCTCAGTGGAGGACTGGCCTCTAGGCTCCCTGCTCCCCTCACACAGCAGCGTGGGAAAACTAGGCCTACACAGTTTGAGAGACAGAGCTGGCTCAGATACTCTACAATGCATGGAGAACAGAACTGTCTCAGAAGTTATGGTCTGCCAGAGCGTGCGTGCGTGTGCGTGCGTGTGCGTGCGTGCGTGCGTGTGCGTGCGTGCGTGTGCGTGCGTGCGTGCGTGTGCGTGCGTGTGTGTGTGCATGCGTGCGTGTGTGTGTGTGCATGCGTGTGTGTGCATGCGTGTGTGTCTTTAAATACTGACACTAATTAGTTTGACTGCAGACCAGTGTGTGTATGCATGTGTGTTATATACACTGTCTTGTAACAAGTCTTGAATGTTCAACAGAATTCAAAAGCAATCACTGAACTCCTGCATTAGCTTTGTTGTAAGCTCTGTATTTCTTTCTGTAGGGTTGTAGAGTGATTGAACATGGCAGGCCTACTTTTGGATTCCCTTAAGTGATGGTCCAGTTTGTGGTATTTTGTTTGGCCCTGGTCCTATATGAAAAATCTAAACATTTATTTGGCCTAGCTCATAAAGTTTGCGAGTTACTTAAGTTAACGAGATTTCTCCTTCATGTGCAAAAAATGCTTGGGCAGCCATTTTCAGAAGCCTGTATCTGTGCAACAGCAACATGTGATCAGTTGAAAAAAGCAAGATGCATGTCTTTGGCCTAAATCCACTAATGTATTAATTTAGCTTCTGGCATGTAACCAACTTTAAAGAAAAAAAAACTAAATATGTATCACTATTCAATTTTGTTTGGTTTTGTAAAAAGGCCGTATCTCTGTCAGTAATGTAAGTATGGTCACCAAACTTTCTGGTATATATCTCTAATCTGTCAAGAGGTCACTGCACTACAGGTCACCAAACATCAGGAATTGTGTTTTTGTTTTAAAGGTTTTACCGAGCTTCAGTTTGTCAAGGATGACACAATATTTTAAAGTCTCGTTAAATTTCAAGCCAGTGCAACTCCTAAACAGCATGAGCTAGTCCAGAGAAATTTTGGATTTTTTCAAACAAAATAATCATTAAATTGTGGCATGGCTGAGTGTGGACCGTTTGTTGAGTTGAGCCAAAATTACCCTCCTGTTAGTATTTGTATTACCTGATCTTTTCTGCCTTACTAATTAGATGCATTGCTGTGGAGTCATGCAAACATAAATTTTTTTTCCTCCTGGTCCACCAAGCCTATGTACGTTTTAAGTCTCTCCTTTTCTCCACCAGCTCCTTTCCCCCTCATCTATCCCACACTTTTTTTGTGTAAATATCATGGCTGGATGATAATTTTGATACTGACTGTGTGTGGCAGGACAGCTCTTTAGGTGCTCTTCCTTTTGTCCCACTTTCCACAATCTGCCTATGTCCCGTTTGAGGTCTTACTCCCCTGTCCTCCACAGTTAGCTCTCCCCACCTTCTATCACGCACTTCAAACGAGCTGAAGCCTTCCAGGACCTGGTCCTTCTTTACCAACCCTGGCTCGGACTCCGGAGCAGCTCATTAAAAAGGGATTACTGCTCCTTTACCAACCTGATTCAAGAGCGCTCATTACCACAATGAGTGATCGTTTAATACATTAGCGTGTAAGGGGGTGCTTTTTCAACTTTTGTGACCTGTAAGACCACCTGAGAATGTGGGAGTGTTTGTCCTGTTCTGTCACTTAGTCGGAGCTGGCAGGGAAACTTACTTCAGACTAATGCATAGAATGACCTCGGCTTTTAAGGAACTATTCACAGCTGTTGCAGGTAAATGGGGAAAAGTTCTGAGATCAGTATGGAATTAGATACTTTTGATAATTACTTAGATGCAAAAACTTTACTTACATCAACAGCAGATACTAAACACCATAGCCAATGGAAATTGTTAGGTCACGTTTACTCAAATAATAATACATTATTTGCTTGCGCTTTGTGGGTGTTGATTTAAGACTCAAAACCTGTGTCTTGGACACTCTGTTGAACTTTGTGTATGTTTGGTTGAATGTGCACACAAAGCTTTGCTTACATGCTACATAGATCTCTTCACTTTCATCATCTTGCTGTAGGGGCCCCTTCTCCCTTGTCTGACCTTCGGATATTATTTTGCATTGAACATCTGCACTTTGAACCTGAGTCGTCAATATGGCAATAAACAGTATTGACATTTTGCCCTCTATGTTTGCAAACTGAATGATCAGGTTGAGCCGACCGATGGAGCATGTGGGAGGGGCTTATCAAACAGGCCTTTACTGGCCTGAGGGAAACAGCAGCCTTTTACGAGGTCGGGGGTCAAGTAGCCAAGGCCGGTGCCTAATTGCCGGGTTGTCATGGTGATGACAACAGCTGGAGAAAAAAGGTGGCTCTGGATCTGAAGGCGCACCCTTTCTGTTTGCCCTGTATTTGTGGAGCCTCTGTCCTTTCCCATCCCCTGACCTCGTCCTGAATTTGTCTCTCTCACGACCCTTTTCCCTCCCTCTCTGTCATCAACCTGTGATTGAGGAAGCCTTTCGTCAGCCTGGCCCAGAGTCTGAAAGAGAGGAATGAGGGACTGGCACTCCCCCTCTGTGGAAGCAGGAGGGTAAATCTTGTTTTGTCTCTTATTCTTGTTGTACACTTTGGCTCTTACTGCCACCCCAGTGAAAGCTTCCCTCTCCATATCACTGAGTTACTACACTAGTAAAGTGCCTCAATAAATCGCACCATTTAAATCTCTGTGCGTTTGGAACCCGTTCCAGAGGAGAAAGCTATAATCACCTGTGATGCAACTACAGTGTCATTTTCCTGCAGGTGCATACACACCCAAGGCGCACATACACACCCACACGAAACAGCTCTCTCGCCGTTATAGTTGCTGAACCAGTGCTAAAAGACTGTTCATACAGTGACGACTGTTCGTAGTGAATGAGGTGTGATAATGGATCAGGTGACGTTTATTTGTGTTCAGCTATTCACATTAGTAGAGACTAGATTTAGCATTCGCCTAGTTTGGCAGTTTTTGTACAAGAAACGCCCACGTTTATCGCATGGAAATTCAGGAAAATCCCTAATTCTTTGGCCTTTAAAGGTTGTTTTTGCATTGACGTATTTATAGCCCTTAGGCAGGTCTTGGCTGTTGGGGGGTTCTTTTTCTTTGACCTTTTGCAGCCCTTGATATACAGCTTTTCACAGAGTCTGGAGTGACATGGTGCACACAAAAGTCATATTTACTGTAAAGAAACAAAGTCCTTTCTATTCTATATGTCAGTGTTTGCTCCACATTCTAGTTTCCAGGCTCCACATTCCAGTGCTGTGCAAAAGTCTTACTCCTATGCAAATTGTTTAAAACCATTTATCCCAGCAGTTTAAAAATTTAAATTATTGTAAACTTAAATTTAGTTTAAAGCACTGATAGTAATACTGGACCTTCCCAAGGAAAGGTCTGGAAATGGTAAAGAAACAGACTGTAAAAAACAACTTTTTATTTAATTTTTTTTTTGTACTATTAGTGCCTCTTAAAAAAAACCCAACATGTTCTGTCTGGTTAAATTGCTTTCATGTATTTATTTCATTGCGTAAGACTTTTAAACATTGCTATACTATACATTTACTATGTATTGTATATTTCATTTATATTTAAGGGTTTTGCGTGACTTTGTTTGATGTATAAACATCCTGCCTTGGGTAGTCTGAGAGTGGTAAGTCACGAAGACCTCTAATGGCACGCACTCGTTTTCTCAGTAGTTTGTTTTTTGTGTGTGTTTCAGCCAGACTGTGTCCAGGATGTGGCTTGTTCAGTGTGTGGTATCCTTAACTCAACCCCTGTGTTAAGTCAATCTGCAGCTCAGTCTGCTGTAATCTCTTAATGGCACCTATGGGCATGTTCATTTAGGGCTCAGTGCTGTCCATTCACCTTGTCAAAACACACACACACACACACACACACGCACGCGCGCACACACACACAACCTGTCAGCAGTGGTGCTCCAGCCTCCACTGGGCTGTTAAAACTTTCACTGACATTTTATTTGTTTTGATTTAATATTTTCTGTGTCACCTTTAACCTAAATGTTTTGAGAGATTATTGCTTAAATGTATGTTACCAGTAGTGCTTCTGGTTGTCAAATCACTAGACACGTCATTAACTGTAGATCAGCAGACAGCAGGTGTTTTGCTGCCAGCTGTCATGAAACTGTGATGTCAGCAGTCCCACAGGTATGTTTACCTGCAGTGACCTCACTTCCTGTGAGGAGTGCTCAGAGGCATGTGGTATGGATGTCCTAGATGATGGGAATGCAGAGCCATGTGTTCCAGCGAGCCAGTACTTCTGCTGCGAGGCCAGGTTGCCCCCTGTCTGATTGCTGAGGTATTGCGGGGAAACTTTCAGTGAGTATTTTGGGAAAGAGAGGAGGAAGTGGTTGATTTAGCATGTTTTTTTAATCGAGATGCTGTTATGTCAGGAACTGTTTCCTGCTTCAGTCCATGCAGCTATATACGGCTTCTGAGAAGTACAGAGTATTTCTTCCTGTGCGCAGCTGTTTCCTTATTTCTGTGTGTGTGGATAGGGTCAGTAGAGCAGTGGGGGTGGGGTGTATATGAGTGTGCTGGGGAGTTTGGGTTGCTTTCATCAGACACATGGGATTCATTAGCGTTTCATGTAATCGCTGTTTGGTCTCTGTGTTAGATCGGTAGAACTGAAACAACCGGAATATGCATGTCTATGTATACAGACGAAGTGTCATACAGTTATTGTATGTACAGCACTGCACATAGAGGAAAGGAAGATGTGTGTTAGAGGGGGACAAACAGCTTCACATGGAGGAAATCATTTTGTTTTCATATCCAGTTGATTCATCACTCTGTTTTTGTTTCTGTCGTTTGTCCCAGTGCACCCTCTCCTCTCTGTCTCTTCCGTCACCTTGTTTCCTTCAGGATGCCTCTCAAAGAGCGGAAGGAGAACGAAGCCCCAGCCCTTACCTCACACTGCCATAGAGGTTAACATGTAATATTCAGCTTCTATACCAGCCATGATATGAATGCTGAGTGGATGAACTACAGGGAGGGAGGGAGGGCATGTGTGTGTGTGTGTGTGTGTGTCAGTATGACCTTGTCTGCAAGCCTAGTTCATTTAATATTGGTGCTGACTCAAGGTTTTTGGACAAAGGCCTAGTAAAGGGAGGTGGCAGTACCACATACAAACACACACAAGCTTTTTCTAAGATTAGGATCATTTTACACGAGTGAGTTATGGAATTTAATGATGTAACACCCATTTAGGCGCATAATTGTATTGTAACAATTTTGTTCACTCTTGCACCCATGTGTTCATGCATATTGATATGTACAGTGTCCTGGCTCTGAGTGTATTCTCCTCCAGCTGGGAAGGTCTCTGAGACCCCAATAAAGAGCAGAAGTGAGAGCATGGCATGTTCTGCTGTGTGAGTATAGCAGCTCCGAAGCATGATGGTCATGGCTGTTTTACTCTCATCACAGTATCTACACTCCCCATTAAAAGCTCCAGGACATTTTCCATTCTTTTGGAAACTGCATTGTATTGCTGTGTGAAGGTTTAACCAACAAGAACCTTTAGTATGCTAATACTTTTATTTTGTTCACCAACTGTCACCACTGATATAAGGTATCGCCTTCAAATATTTTTACTTACATCACAACAAGGGGTGTAAATATTGTCATATTGTCAATCGCTATCATATAATATAATATATACTTGCCCTGTAGTGTCACCTAAACCTTTTTGATTGTCTTTAGTGTCTACTAGGTATTGATGATTTGAGTGGTTTGTTAATTACAAGCCACAGGAGTAGCTCTTGTCCCACAGTGTCATCACACATCCAGCCACAGATTTGCATTGGTTACTTCTTCCCCACTTGTGACTGTTCTTGGCTTCCGTTGTCACAACAGTCCTTCTGTTTGTTGTTGATTCTTGCCACTATGCTGTCTCTCTTTTACTCTCCCCATCCATTTATGAAAGATAGGATTATGTGGCAGAGGTTATGAGATGAGTATATGTAGCGTGATTGTAAAGAGGGCAGTGTTGTATAAACAGACATCGGAAGTCCCCTCTTCTCTGTATGCTGGGGATCTTACAGTGAGCAAAATGACTGGTATGGCTCACCTGGTCACATCACCACCACTATGATCCATCCACATACAGGACCAGAGCACCCAGGACCATCAGAGACTCATCTCACCCCAGTACCTGTCTGTTTGACCTGCTGAAATCAGGCAAACACTTCAGAAGCATTATGGCAAAACAGAAGCTCTTAAGAAGGAGCTTCGATTCTCTGGCCATAAGACTCGATAACCAGGACACGACACCACAAATTATTACCTGTTTATTATAACACAAACACTGTATCTCATGTACCATCTGTTACTTAAGTCAACCAACAGACCAGCATACTGCACTTTACAGTACATAGATATTCTACTGTATTACACTTTTGCACACTGTATCGATCTTGTTTCTAACTCGGCATATTCTTTTTTTGGAATATATTTTCCCATAAATTCAGTCTCTTCAATTTTTTAACCTTATTTGATAACTTTATTGCACAGTCTCATGAGGCAACTCGCTTCTAGTTTAAACAAGTAAAACATTTCATTACATGTTTTACTTGTGTAACTATGTATGTGATCAAGAATCCTGAATCACATTAGATTTACTTTGATATTCTCTTTCTCATGCTCTTTACAATTCTCTCTTTCTCTCTCTGCCCCCACCCCCTGGATGGACATTATTCTGTGGTGTGAATAAGACCCCCAGGCCTCCAGTCTGTTCATGCTGACTCACTGTTCACTGCTCATACTCAGTCTGCCCATGACATGCAGAACCACTAGAACAGCATATAACAGAACACCTTTCTGCAAGCCTAATACAAACTAATGAGCCTCTCTGTCCAATCCAGCGCCCTTCTACTAAAACACACCCGTCTGCCGCCTCTGTTTCCTGTCAAGCAGCGTTCTGAGAGCCCCCAGAGCCACCGATGGCAGGACGGTTCTCTCTGACGTCTCTTCTCGTATCGCTCACACATGCAGAGACGATGAGCACACGAATACACCCCACTCCCTTCAGCACTATGTGCCTCTGCACTGTCAGTCAAATCCAGCCAGTTGTTCACACCACACGCGGAGGATGTCCACCACGCAGAGTATGGTGGCGAGCTTCAGAGCGCACCCATAGCAACAGAGATACACAGACATAAACAGACAGACAGACTGACATGAGCTCATGATTACAGGAGCATGTTGTAAGACAGGAAGGAAAAATGTTCCCTTAGATAGTGTTTTAACAATTTTATTTCTGTTCTATTCTCTCGCTCCTCTTTTAGCGTTTTTGTAACGGCTAGAGCAACAGCTTAAAGTCAGGGGCTTGTTTCAGAGGAAAGGAATTCTTTGAAAGAGTGTCAGAGAGAGTGAGTAAGAGGGAGAGAGAGAGAGAGCAGGAGAGAGAGTCAGAAAGTGAACAGACTCTGTAGCGATGATTAGTCTCATCGGTTACTTGTTCAAAGTCGGATAAAGTTGCAGGGAAACTGAACATTTTCGTGGCGAACAGCGACGTTGAGATCCTCTTTTCTTCTTGTTTTGTTTGTTTCACTGGCGGAGAGGTTAAGAAGGAACTGAAGAACCTTCTAAAAGAGGCAGAGGTTGACGAGAGCTTTGAAGGGAAGGCAGAACTTTGTAACCCTGCTGACACTGAGACTGAGCCAGGTAGTCCAGAGCAGTGAGTTCACCTGCTTCAGGTTCTCCACTGATCCCACCTCAGTTATCAGTACATGGTGCTTTGAAGGTACATAAGGCTGGAAGACGGTTGGAGGGAGGGAGGTAGTGGTGGTGATGGATCTTTCAGACCCAGCTGTTCTGACCCCCGTGCTGTTTGTAGCGGCGCACTTTCTGACGGCTGCCGGAGTGTGGCTGTATCGTAGACGCCGGCTCAGACGGACAGCTGCTGATCTCCATGGTAACCAGACCTCCTTCTTCTGTGTTGCTCGCTCGCTCTCTCTCTCTCTCTCTCCCTCCCCTCTCTCCCTCTCTCCCTCCCCTCTCTCCCTCTCCCTCTCTCCCTCTCTCTCTCCCTCCCTCCCTCTCTCTCTCCGTCTCTCCCTCTCTCTCTCCCTCTACCTCTCTCCCTCCCTCTCTCTCCCTCTCTCTTTCTCCCTCTCCCTCTCTCTTTCTCCCTCTCCCTCTCTCTTTCTCCCTCCCCCTCTCTCTTTCTCCCTCTCTCTCTCTCTCTCTCCCTCCCTCTTTGTCCCTCCCCACCTCTATTTCTCCCCCTCTCCCCCT
>JBBPCY010000142.1:15855946-15877302 GCA_037974405.1 Brachyalestes nurse | reverse complement strand
TCTCTCTCTCTCTCTCTCTCTCTCTCTCTCTCTCTCTCTCTCTCTCTCTCTCTCTCTCTCTCTCTCTCACACAAACACTCTCACACTCTCTTGCGCTCTCTTGCTCTCTAATGATAGTGAAAAAAGTATCACTTCCATGCTGGTTTCCAATCCAAGCTAATCCTCTTTTTTTTCCTGCTTTTTTAACCCTTGTCATTGATGAACTGACCAAAGATTCAAAACTCACCACTTTGACTTTTACTGATTTGTAATTTCTTGTTCTTTTAAACAGTGTATATGCAACAGTTTGTAGGGGCCTGTGCACCCTACATTACTGTCGAAACAAAGAATATGGTCATGGAATTTTCTGGGAAAAATTTGCAGTGCATTTGCTTGCATTTAGCCACAAGAGCTTTAGTGGAACCAGGTGCTGATGCTGGTTATTAGTTTTAGATCACAGATGTCACTCCAGTTCATCCCAAAAGTCCAGAGAAAACTGGGCATGGAAAAATAAGTTCATTTGCAGCTGCTGAAGAGTGTCCCCTTCTGTTTGTAGTGCTAATGTAATGTTAAACTGCTTCCCTGTGTAAGCAATGGGTGCAGCTGAATTCTCGTATCAAAACGGATGTTTACAAAACTTTGGACGTATGTATTGTATACGTAAATTATTTACTGAAGCTCTGTTGAAGCTGTAGTGCAGAGCTGCTATGATGCAGCATTGGGAAATTGGGCGTGGAGTGGAATGCCAGTCTGGATTTTTCTGTTGAAGTGAGATTAAGGACAGAGGTGACCAGGGGTGAGGGTACCATGCAGATATCCCTGATGATGGTGAACATGAATTGACACCCGTCTGGCTGAATAGAGCACTCTGGCCTGATTGATTGAAGTCGATGGGATCGGAGAGAGATGGGTTGTTGCTGTGGCAGTCGAGTCTGTCTGTATCTGTGCTGAGGCTTTGGGGAGATGTGACATTATCCAGCCGCCTGGCCTTCTTTATGTAACACATTTCTGCTCAGATTAGTGGAAAAGTCAGCAAAAGGACCCGACAGCTGGCGCACTGCTCCTTTGGGCAGTGTGTTTGTGTTAGTGAGGGTAAAAATGATTTTGGTTTTAGGTAACTAACATTATTTTGGAGAATCTCTGAGACGTTGCATGATTTTAAATATGCACAGTTTCGGCAGTGAAATACAGGAACACTTGGTTTATTATTAGCTGTAACAGGAAGCTGCCTATGTGGCAGAACATTGGGCTGGGCTGGGTGGAGTCCAACAGCTGCATAGTGTGTGTGTGTGTGTGTGTAACATTTTACACTGTTATGGTGAAGTACATATTTTACTATTATAAGCCTTATGTCTTTTTGCATAGTCATGGGGCCCAACATTTTTGCAGACTTTCTAAAAATACACATCCCTAACTGAAATGTGAGAGACCCATGTTCCAGTAGACTGTGATTGACTCATTACAGTGTCACTGGTCATCTAGTTCAGCCTTGCAGGCCTAATAGACTTAAACGGTTTAGTGCACTGGCTTATTCTGTCACCGATCAACAGTCACGACAGCCACTTCTGTGTATTCTGGAGTCCTAGATTATTTTATTTACAACACAGGTGCTAACTGGTGTAAAATGAAGGATAGGAAGTTAATCATAAACCGTTGCTACTTTTCCTTAAAGTAACAACGTTTCTATGCAAGGATGATAATTTGTGAAATAAAAAATCTGAGTTTGAGTGGGGGGAAAACATCTGATAGTACTTAGGTGGAGTACTAATGTTTTCTTTGGTACAGTCTTAGTCTTCTAGAAGCTCTTAATTTTAAGTCAAGGCTTATTAATACAAGAGATATGTTTTCTTGTGGACAACAAAACAAAGATTTTATTCGTCTCATAAGACATTGCATGATTACCTAAAGATGGAGATAAATCTTCCTGCCTGCATTTCCTAGTTCTGACCACAAGGAGATGTGTATACACATGGGCCAGGCTATTTCTTCTCAATAGCTCTCTTGATAAATCCCACTTTTTGCAGGAAACCGTGGCACAGTATAGGCAGAGTTTGGTATGCACAGATCTGCTTATTCAGCACAATTTTTCACTTCTTTTTCATCACTGTTTTTGTATAAGCCACTCTGGCCCATTTGGTATGTCTAACACTGCGGAGCTTGTTTGCTGTGTTGCTGTATGAATAGGGTGGAGGCAATGTTCCAGATGTTTCAATGTTGATTCGGTTTGGGCCTGTTCTTCAGCGTTCCATGGTCACAAGGAGCCCAAATTGAATATAAGCTAATCGGATGATGGCAGCTGGGCGGCCTGGGGGGAGGTCTTCTAATTGCTGGGATTAATACAGTGGCTGAATATGAGCCGTCTCTATCCTGTCCTGCTCCGTTCCCAAACACCCTGTTGGAGTATATCAGTTCTCGATTGGAACTTCCCTAGAATTCCTGCTTTTTTTGGCCTGTCCTGCTGCCCATGGAGGGACAATAGAGGAGGCAGGACGGGATGACACACACTGTGCCAGCCTCCAAGTGTCACTGCGCGCATGGATGGAGAGAGAGAGAGTAATGCTGAACCGTTCAAGAAAGATCGCATTGAAAACGCATGCTTTAAAAAGAGGAGGGACAAGAGGAGGGCGATTCTCTGACTGGACTGAGGCACAAAGCAACGGAGAGAGATTAGACGTGATAACGAGAGTGAGAGAGAGAGGGAGGGATAAGCGTACTGTGTGGCATTAGCTCTTAGCATAAGCTCTGTCTGATATTTATAGTTTGGAAGGCTGCAGGGGAAAGGAACGAAAGCGCACTCGCAAAAGAAACCTGAGGAGAAACATGCAAGGAAAACCACGAGGCTGAGGAGTAGAAGGGAGTTCACAGGCTGATGGACAGCAGAATCGTGATGGTCTCTGTCTCTCTCCGCCACCAGGAGGAGGAGTAGGAGAAAATGACTGAAGTGGAGTCACTACTGCTCTGAGGGAGCGTCTGCAAGTTTTTGTTTACAAGCAATGAGTTCCGGTGGCAAGGCAGGATTTCTCCATTTGGCCTCTGAATCCTGACGGATTAAAGAGACATTTTAATCAGGGCACCAAACAGACTGATGGTTTCAGGACCTGACTGATTTCTGACCTGATGGTCAACTCTCTGTGTGTTGTACTGTGGTTAGATGTGGTGTCATCACAAGCTAGCTGATGAAATAGTCTCTGTTGCTGCTGTTTTGCTGACTCACATACTTTCAGTTATTTGTTTTTATCGATTTTAGTCGATTTTATCGATTACTTGCCTCAGTGAATGGGAATGGCATCATAACGGAGACGGATACTGTCTGTGGAAAAAGATTTGGATGTTGACGTGGCTCCTGGTACTCCGTGAGCTTCTCTCTGTTCCCCTGCATCCTGTCCCTTTGCCTTCCCTCTTGCCCCCCAAACTATCTATTATTCATCTGCCTGTGAGCAGCTCTGCATGTTCCACTTATTCCCAGAATTCCCCTGATTGCCTCACTCCATCCCTGTATTCACACAGTCTTTCTTTCACTTTCATTCTGCTTCTCCTCCCTCAGTCTCCTTTTATTGAATGAGAAGACGTCACTTGCTCAGTGAGGGCAAAAACTCACGAGGAGTGTTTGTACAACGATTCGTTGCTGTCAGCAGGACGTCTTGGGACAGGAGAGTGTGATGTTGAGCGATGTTGTCTTGGCCTAGTTTCCAACAGTGTTTTTATTCAAGGAACGTGCTAGCTGATGCTTTGGTCTCAATATTCACATGGCAACAGGCTGAACCTGGTGTACCAAAGGACGGCATGGCACACTGAAAGACACCTGCTAGTTCTGTTCTTCAGTCCATTCTGTCAACTTCCTTATGCCTCTGCTGATAAGTGGTATCACACACCTGTGTCTGCAGGAACTTCCTCTTGCTTTTGCTGTTAAACCTTACAAGACAGAGTGCTGCAGGAGGTTGAGAAATTTCCAGGAACTTGATCTGTGACTTCTGTGACTGCAACTTGTGTAGATTCAGGGACTGACTCAGCGACACTCCCCCACCCCCCTCTCAGTTGAGTGGCGTGTGGGGGGGGGGAAGTGAGAGAGAAAGAGAGAGCTTCTACCTCTGTGTACAGCCATGTGCGCCGAGGGAGCTGGATGAACTGAGAGTGCTCGCCGTGCAGAGGAGAACTTTAGCCCTTTTTAGTGGTGAGGGAGGAGCTCTCTGTGACTGACACACGCACACACACACGCACACACACACGTGTGCCAGAGAGCTGCTACGAGGCCAGCTTTGACATGGCCGCGGCCTCAGCCGACGGACAGCAAGCAAGCCGTACACTTACCGACTTTCCTTCAGGGCTATGGACTTAGCCTGCGCTCTGATTCCTCTCTGGATCTTTATCCCCGGGTGTTTGGATTAATCAGGCCAGCTGTACAGAACATGGTACAGGAGAGGAAGCGAAGAGACAGAGAACTCTATCAGGATTAAAAAGAGGAGTGAAACTTGACAGAAATGTGGCCAGACTACTATAACGAGCAAAGCCTCAATGCTCACCTGCACACACTCATGTGCTGCACAGGTCAGTTTGTGTGTGTGGGTGCACATGTGCTTGTGTATTTGTGTGTCTATGTATGTGTCGGTGCTTCTATTAATCACATTTGTTTATCTAGAGCAACAATAGTGTGGACATTAGTGCACCAGATTTTTGTGCCGTGCTGCTACTGGGTGAAGGGGGTGTGTAGCACAGCAGAGTGACGTAGTGTGTATTATTGTATTACAGTAAACTGAATTACTTTCTGTGATAAGTTTTATAGGGATGCACCTGCCAATACCTACATATTTTTTAGAAATTTTAAGGCAAGCTGTAAATGACTATTTTTCATCCCTTGTGTTTGCTTTCTTCTGCTGTGGAACAGTATGGAAAGTGTTGCACTATGTGGTTGATGGATAACTCTGCTGTCCTCTATGCAGCAGATGAGGTTCAATTACCCGTCTGGACAAGCACACCAAGCTAAGAGTCCATGGGCAAGACTTCGCTTGCCTACCTCTGTAACATGATTATACTTTTAGTCAGTCTGGATAAGGGCGTTTACCAAATGCATGCATGTAAATGTACATAACCTTAGGGATGCCCGAACAATCCACATTTTTGCTACAGCCCTACTCGCACCTCAAAGTGTTTGAGCAAAAATGTGGGCTGTCTAGGGGTCTCTGAGGACCGGTTTGAGAACTACAGGTCTAGTGCATCAAGGCAGCTGAGCTTATGAGAAGTCACCAGTTTTGCATATGAATGGCAACATGTCATCAAGAATACACTAGTAATTTTAAAATACGTCTTTTCAATTTAAATGAACTGAATGAATGAACACCTTCTTAGACACACCTGAGCTTTGCACGAGGGCTGTTTGTGTGTATGAAAAGTGCTGGCAGGGAATTTGAATACAGAACAGATAAGAATTTCCCACACTTTTCAGTGTTATAAAGCAAAGAGGTCTTAAAGTGAAAAACCAGTCCAGCATGTTCTAAGATGAAAAGCTATTGCAACAGACTTTGCTGAAATTTTCCGCCATGAATGTGTGTGTGCTCCCTAGTTTCATTGTGTCTTTGCAACATGTCCTAAAGAAAGACCTCATTAAACAGCTTGACCTGAATTTCTTGTGTCCAAAATCCTGTTTTGCAAAAGGGAGATTGACTGAGCGTTTACCGTAACCCCTAATCCTTCCTCTAATAAAACAGACGTGATGGCTAATGAACAGAACAGAGGAGCCGAAACACACGGTGAAAAAGTTGTGCAGAATGTCTGTGTTTATCTCAAATTTGTGAGTAGGATGTAATGTGTATCTCATAAAGCAAGTGGGCCAACAAGACTCCACACCACATGGTCTCTCTGTATCTCAGAGTTACCATGGCAACCACATCAACGAGGAGCTCATGGTAGGAGGAGGGAAAGAGAATGAGAAGGAGAGAAAGAGAGCGGAGGGGGCCTGTCAGGGATGGAAGAAAGCTGCACACGGGCTGTGGGATCAGGCTCTATTCTGGGCCTGGGTACCTCACTGCTTCGGCGTGTTGACGCAACACTCAGACCTGATTCCTATATGCTCAGCCACATGTGTGTCTTCTGTAAGCTGATTTTTTAATCGCTCTATGTAAGGTCTGAAACACTTCTTATTCATTAGTTACTTCATGTTTGGTGTCCGAGGTTTGTTTCTTTAGGATCCATGAGGCTAAAGCAGCGAACTAGTACAGAAGCCTTATAGCTGCCTGTTAGCATCATGCAAACTGCATACCTATACATCACACACGTGCCTCAAAATTGGCCAAATGTCAATTAAATTAGCCTATGTGGTATGGCTGGCCTAATTTTCTACAGACTTTGAATATTTATTAGTATTTTTTTAATGAGTGCTCAAATATATGTAATAATAGTAAGCTTTGATTGTAGCCTTTCAAATACTGCTTAATCTTCAGGGATCTTTAACATTTACAAATTAGAAGTATTATTTTGTAACATTTACAAATTAGAAGTATTATTTTATCACCATAACCATTTTCGTTAATGATTGCAGCAATCAATATTTCCCTCCCCATTCACTGCCTGACCTCATCCAACTGAGAGGTTTGAGCTCTATGTTCAAGAGTTGATCTCATCAGAGAGTAGTCATAGCCTACTTCAATTAGTAGAAGCCTACTTGGATCAGTACTTGTTTGAGATGTGCTTTCATACCAACCTGAGCATTTTTGTTCTCCTATACATGTAATTTCAAGCATCTCTGCTCTTTTCGCTTCAGTGGCTGCTTGAAAATGTTGCTTCTCACCATATTGTAACATATTGTCTTCTTTAAAGATGTTTACAGAATGTGTTATAGTTTAGACTACAAGTTTTGTGGTCAGAAAGACTAAATTTCTTCATACTAAATATAGACCTGAGCAAATCTGAAAGTATTTGAATTATTTGGGCCAGCCCTGCTATGTTGATTGTGTCACAGTATGACAACCTGTTATCTAAAATATGGGATGCATGTGCATTGCATAGCTAAAGGAATGGTAGTAGCCATAAAAGGCCTAATTTTGTCTATAATGCCATGATGCCACGGTGAGTGTGAAGGAATGCAGGCCTACCTGTGCAAGCATTGTTATGCTGCTGTTTCTGTGTGTTTATGTAGGGCTTTAGAAAACCCAAGGTAGATTTCTGCATTCCAGAACATGGTTGAGAGTGAGATGAGGGTGTCAAAATTAAGGTGCATCGTAGCTGGGTATGATTAGAATCCACCCATATGAGAGCACTGAAGGTGATTGAATATGTGGCTCACATGAATTAGACCCATTGTGACTCCCTTGACAAACTGATCTATTTTTGACTTTCAGCCTGGTTTCTAGTTTTAGTCCAGGCACATCTCAAAATAGCTGATATAGTTCGGCAGCATGCTTAATCTGCAGTTGACTGCTAATTGCGTTTGCGTTGTAGCAGGATATTCTTTAAAAGGACTGGAGAAATCTGAGTTTGGCATCCCTGTGTATTTTTAGAACTCAGTCTGCAGAAAACATGAGGTTGGGGAGGAGTCTCTAAATAATACAAGCCGAAATAATGATGCTGCGCTTCTGTTGTTCCAACATTAACTCTCGCTCCCTCTCTCTCTTCCCTCTTTCTTCCCTTTGCAGATGAACGGGACAGGGTGCAGAAGAAAACGTTCACCAAATGGGTCAACAAGCACCTTATCAAGGTACAGTCCAAGCTGATGGTTATTTTTGTCTTTCTGCCGATAGCAGTTTTGTGAAAGTAGCACACCTACACACATGGACAGGTCAAGGCTCGAGGGTTTTTCATAGAGCTGGACTGTTTGGCTGATGTAGCAGAGCTATAAAGCATGTGACACCAAATAGTCAGTCCTGCAAGATTTGCTCTTAGACTGATATTAAGAACATTTAAGGAGAGCTGTTCTTTTATGTAACTGCAGTTTTGTTTGCAAGCTATGCAATTAGTGAAACAAAAGATATCTGTTTTTCTATTTATGCCACAAATGCGTCACCTCCATACTCTGAAGGGTCTTGTCTCTACTGGCATGTAGATGTCCAATGTGAAGTGATTTTAAGCCAGTGGCTAATCTGCCCAGCCTCACTGCTCACAGAGAGGTGTGGAAGTGAGGAATGCTGGGTATTCTAAGGACAGGACAAGCGACCAATCAGTGGACAGGGTAATGGAGCCTGTGACCTCATAACATGGCTGTATTCCTGTAATGTGGGTCAGACTGCAGGCAGCGGGAACCGTTGGCACAGCGTTGGTGTAACGTTAGACATACGTTGGACATTGAGTTATATTTACTGAAGAGTAGAGTGACCTACTGGCTTGCTGGAATCAGGGAGGGGGAAGGCATTACTCAGTGACCCTTTTTTCTAATGCCAGTGCAAGAGTACAGAGCAGAGAGAGAACCTCTACTGATTTTAAACAGGTTTAAGATATTTCTGCTACTGTCCGTTTGGATAATATTGTTCTATGTAGTAGAACAGTGGGTGAGAGAATGGTGAAGGGGGCATATCTAGAGCGACTTACAATCAGTAGTTACAGGGACAGTCCACCTGGAGCAACTGAGGGTTAAGTGTCTTGCTCAAGGACACATTGGTAGAAAGTCGGGGTTTGAACCTGCGACTTTGTGGTCATCAGGTTCACAGGCAGATGTTTTACCCGATGGGACACTACCACCCCTGTAGAATGGTACAGTCATATACATTGTATTTTGGTATTTATATTAGCTGTTGAATGCGTAGTGAAAAGACAGGTTTACAAGCTCTGCATAATGAATCAATTACCTTGATTTATTCTGTAGAGCTTTATAAGCGTGTTTATTCAAGGTGGAGTCAAAGAGGTCTTGCTTCTTTGCTTGGCTGCCTTGACGAATTTGGTGTCATGTGACATTCTCATGCGAAGCACTTATAAACATCTAGCGGTGTAGAGAGTGAGGCCAGACTGCCCTCAGGGTGCCTATACAACCCAGCTGAGATCAAAACATTGAATCTCTGCTGGACAGCAGAACTTCCCACTAGTACTTACTGCCCACATGTGGCACTACATAATGATGCAGCAAAAATGGCTTCAGGACTAACTTAAATTCTACTGATTTATCAGGAATCATTCATAATTCAGCCATCTAGCCATAACCAAAATTTGGATAAAGGGAAACTGCATTGTAGAGACATTCGCTGGCACTGGAAATGTAACCATTTCATTTACTACTCAAAGGTTTCTGTCGAATTTATAATGATAAAATAGTGGTAAATCTCAAAAATCTTTAATATATTAGTGTTAAGTAATGTGAAGTAATTCTCATTTATTAAAAGCAATTTGGAACAGGTACTTTTGACAGGCGTTTTATGGCTGTATCAGATCGTCAGCTGTGTCTGTGTGCAGTAGCTCCACCTGACTGTCAGGCTCAGTACCAAACGGGTGATGTCACCGGTTATTGTATGTTGAACTAGCTCTCTGAGACAGGTTGACAGGTGTGTGTGTGTGTGTGTGTGTGTGTTTGTGGTTGCTCATGGGCGGGACTGTGCTGACAGAAGGCTGTGTTCTCGCTTGAGTTTATCTGTGTGTGTTTTGTTCATAATATAAACACTGACCTCATTACGATGCACTTTATGCTGAACCTGTTTGAGTGATGAGGCTGTACAGTCAGGACTGGAGGAATTTCTGGGAGAGATATAAATAACTGATACATGTTTGGTTTCAGGGACTTTGGTTTATAGACTAAAATGTGATAAAACACATTTTAGTCGCGTCAAGTTTGTTTATATAACCCATTATCATACACAAAGGTCATTCTATATATATATATATAATGCAAATGACTTTTTATGAGAATCATACTTTTATCAGATCCTGTTTTTTAAACCATTTTGGTCATAGTACTGTACAATTTAGTGTCTTTGACTGACAAACAAAGACTTTTATCATTTGATATATATTCCTCCAATACATTAAATGTGCGATTTTTTCTGTAAATGTCAGTTCATGTGATCAAGATAAGCTGTCTCCACCCGTATTTAATTTACATGTGGTCAAGTGTGTTGTGGAAGTTGACTTAAGGAGGAGCTGGGAATGCAAGGGGACTGTCCCATCAATCACTGGTGAAAAAGTTTATACCTCTATGCAAACATTGCAGGTTTGCTCTGCAGTGTTCAGCCTTCCCTCTCCTTTTGCCTGTCTTTCCGTAGTTATATGCTCCAAGGTCGATGCTGCACTTAGTACTTGCCAGATACAGAAGGCCAGATGGTACAGCTCGTAATATTATGCCATTTCTAATTATGTTGTCTTCCCCCTGCGTTAGTTAGAAAGTCTTCAGAGGCTTCTCTCAACCTTTTTTTCCTGGTGGCCCCTACCTGGCCCTTGTCCTGGTCAAAACTTGCAAAACTTGCATGCAAAGACTAATCCAGAGGGGTAGAGGAGGAGAGGTTGGGTGCTGAAGACTGGGCGAAGGGCAGGGGATGGCCATACTGGGCTGCCTAAGAATGCTTAGACGTTCTGTCCAGATGGTGCCGGTCTGTACGTCAGTAGCTGTGCTGGACCTCCCGGTGGCTCACCTACTCCCACTACACAGACAAACACAGACTCAAGATTCCTAATCCCATGTCAGCCCACTCCTTTTGCACACTGTAGGTCTGTCTGTAGGCTGCCTGTGGTTTTATATCTGGTGCCCTCTGGTGGCAAGAGATAGTAAACCAACAAACCTCCTCTATATGCCTGTATTCAGTTACTTGGTACTTTTGGACAACCATCTTTTGTCTCCCTAAGAAATAATAATTATAAAAATAATCATATAATTCTAATTAGACATGCAGTGGTTCTGTTAGGCCCATGCTCTTCTCATTTGAGTGTTTTCTCTGCTTTAACACACCCACTTCAACTAAGCGAGTACTTGTTGTTGAAGCATTTACTTGGGTCCAGTGGGTTGAAGCAAGGAATGCTAGCATTTTCAGCAAAAAAGTGGACCTGGGTTAGGAAACACTATTCTGGACTCTCTTTCTTGCTGACATATTGCAGCTGCAGTGGAGTTCAGAGAACTCTTCTCCTAATAGGCCAGGACTGTGGACAAAAAAAAAAACAGATGTCTCACATCAGCTCTTATTTGACAAAACTGAATGTAGTCAAATCTCATCATAATATCTGTGTATGGAGAGTTTCATTATCACCATCTTTGGTGTATCTGTACAGTCAAAGTGGATCTATACGTATCTATAAAATCAACAAAAAGGGAAAATAGTAATGATATATAGTAGTATAGTACTTTTTTGCTGTTGTCGATATGGAGTAAATAAATGCAAATGATATTTGAGCTTCAATCCCTTATTATTTTTTCATTTGAATAGAAAATATCAATAATTGAGGAACAGATTTGCAGTCATGGTGTATTTAGCAGTTCTTTAAGACTTTGCAATCCTTTGCAAAGAGTATCTTGTAACCTTTTCTGTGACTAGGCAGGCCATTCACAGACTCGGTGTAGCTTGTACCACTTGTACAATTATCAACAACACTGCAGGGTAGTATTCATAAGGCTGCATGACCTTTACGAAAGTCCTTTATGACAACTGACATGGACCTTTCCAGACTTTTATTAAGGCTTATTCCAGCAAGCAGACACCCTTTACGCTTTCCAGGGAGAAACTGATGAAAGTAGCCTTTATGAATCTTGGATTAAACTGTTTATAAATGCTAATGTCAGTAGTTATGTAGGTATCAGCATTATGAATGCTGCCAATTCCGTCACCTAAAATGGAAATGATGACGTACAAATGAGATGATAAAGTTGAGACCTTTTTTTTTCTTGTTAGTTTTCCTGTGTAAGCAACTGCACCGTTGCTTGATTTAGGAAGTGTTTCATGTAAATCATGTGTATATGAGGGCAGATTGTGTTTTGTATAGAAATGATGCATTAATGAGGAACTTTGTTCAGGGACTTGTTTCCCCACACTTTCCAGCTGTCACTTCCAAACGGTTTTAATATTATTTGTCACTTTTATAAATTGGACTCAGAGTAGTTTGCGGGTGCTCCACATAGCAGCCCAAATTAGACACAATTTTCCTCAGATATAATAAATTAGCCAATGCATTATTTACTTACATTTAGTTTTTTAACTTTAGATCTGCAGCAGAGATATAACACTAGTAGTCATATATATGCACTGGATAGCTGCCTAGACCTTCTAGTTCAGAATCAGAATGTGAAAAGTTTATTGATCTAAAAATTGCTAAAAATGTCCCTCTACCTGGTGAAACCCAGCTCTTCTATAGGGTTAGGGACAAAATAATTGACACAAATTCACCATGTAGTTGAAGCCTGCTGGTATCTTTTTGAGACAAAAGAGTCTGTTTCGCAAGAGAAGTAGGAATCCCTGATAAATATGGAGGAATCCAAGATCAGTCCTTTCAGCTGCTTTATGAAAGCCAACCCTTCAGCCTGTCTGAAGCTGCTGCCTTTAGTGATTAGTTCACTTTTATAGCTCTCAGCCATGCTGTGTCCAAAACCACATCCACACATCTGCACTACCTTACTGAAGAGCAGGATGGTGGTTTGAGTGGGTCAAGAAATATTTTGGTTGTTTATTTTTACAGAAATAACTTTAACAGGATGAGAGAATAGTCTTAACTGCTAGAACTGGTTTACAGTGGTAACTTTGTATCTCCAGCACTGAAGTAAAGAAAAAGTTGGACTCCAAACAAGACTCCATCATCTGCGCTAAGTATAGTATAATTGATAGATGAATTGATTATTCGTCAAACTATTTCTTCAGTGAAAAGGGGCTTTTGTCTACAAACCAAATGTGCTTTAGCTGGTAATGAAGGTTTTAAATTAAGTCATGAACCTTTTATACAGCAGTTTTGTCTTTTTCATTTCAATGTTTGACGATTCGGCATACAATTTCTTTCATATTGATTCTACTTGGAATGTGGTAATGCTTTCAAGAACCTGACCATTTATTTTATTTCTCTCTCTCTGTCCGTCTCTGTCTCTGTTCCTCTCTCTCTCTCCCCTCTCTCTCTCTCTCTCTCTAGGTGCGGAAGCACATCACAGACTTGTACGAGGATCTGAGAGATGGACACAATCTCATCTCTTTGCTGGAGGTGCTGTCTGGAGTCACACTGGTGAGGATTCACACACATCCACACACACACACCCTGTTCTGCTACAAAATATAATAAGGTCACAAAGCACTCAGGTCAGCCGTAGTCATGCACATTTGCTTGATACTGAATGGAGCACATGGGAACATGTTCAGTCGGTCACCAGCCCCGGAGCTTTTTAGACCTGGTTAGCAGTGCCATCCTACCACACAGCCTCCCTCACGTGTAACGGACAGAAGAGGGTTTGCTGGATGGCAGTGCTTAGCCTTGCATGACCTCACAGAGTGACCGAGGTGCCTGATGACCTCAGCATCTCTGCTCATTTTTTTCCTGTTTGCCTTCCCTGTCACTCTGACTCCCAGACCCCACAGTGCACTTGGGCCTTATGATGGATATGTTGACTAATAGTATGACTGCTGACTCTGATTCACCATCTCTCTCTGGATGAGTCATTCTGTGTAAATTCAGTAAGGGATGTTGCTACATGTCTCATATTTGGCTTGTTCCTTGTTTATTTTTAATGTATTGCCTGTGACCCGAAAGCCTATAGACAAATGTTAACATTTATCACATTTTTTCACACTTCTCAAAAGTTTAATATTTTCTAATTTCCAAACCATAATTCCTGGCGAACATAGGACTAAATATCTCGAGAAATATGATTCCAAGCCACGTAATATTGGGTAGGGATAAGGATAAACATGTTTTCTATCACTCTGCACAGATACTACAAACCACAGTTTATGCCTAAACTGCAGTATTTAGTTGGCTGTGCTTCAAAAGTAGCTCTGTACAACCAATACAGATCAGCGATCCTTATAATAATGATAAATAAACATATGATAGGGTTACATTATATGACTGTGTGCCCAGATTACTTTGATTCATTAGTGGAAGCGTATTAATGTGGGAAGTATTTTTAAGGGATGATCACTTAACCTCCAGACCTGTTAGGTTGTTCCATGTTCAGAATAGTTCGCTCCTACGTGCTAATGTTGCTAGCAATGAATGGAAGCCATTAGTTATTAGTTATTGGTGACTTCTGGCTTTTATTCATTAACAATTTCTTTAACAAGATCCTTTTTAGACAACAGAGTCTGTTTCACAAGAGAAGTAAGAGTCCCAGATCAATGTGGTGGAATCCAAGATCAGTCCTTTCAGCTGCTTTATGAAAGCCAACCCTTCAGCCTGTCTGAAGTTGCTGCCTTTAGTGATGAAGTATAGTTCCGTTTTATAGCTCTCAGCAACCCATGCTGTGTCCGAAACCACATCCACACATCTGCACTACCTTACTAAAGAGCAGGATGGTGGTTTGAGTGGGTCAAGAAATTTTATGGTTGTTTATTTTTACCGAAATTACTTTGAGGTGTCTTAACTGCTAGAACTGCTGTATATCCAGCACTAAACTAAAGAAAAAAGTTGAACTCCAAACAAGACTCCATCATCCGGGTTAAGTATAGTATAATTGATAGTTGAATTGATTTCATCAAACTATTTCTTCAGTGAAAAGGGGCTTTTGTTTATAAGCCAAATGTACTTTAGCTGGTAATGAAGGTTTTACATTAACTCATGAACCCTTTAACAAGATATGGAAAAAATAAACATCTTTGTCTTCATTTCTGCCAGTATTCATGTGGCTGGGAGATATTAAACCCCAAATACTTTACCAACATAAGGCCTTTTTTGAATTAGCAAACGAGCATATTAAAGATTTCAGGAGAGTGAAAATGTGATTAATGGTTGAATTCAGCTGAAATCCTTCACACTTTTGTTGTAGGTCACGAGCACCAAATTAGTGAACAAAATGTAAGGCGTACCGCCACACAGATCCAGTACTTTACCCATATACTCTTGCTTCTCTCTCTCTTTCCCTCCCTCACTCTTTTTCATGCACTCATTCTCCCTCACTCTATTCACTCCCTCTCATTTTCTGTTCTCTCTCTGACACTCTTCCTCTCCGTGCCCTCTTCTGCTCTGCTTGCATACTGCGTTGCGTAATAACAAATGCTTTTTTTTCTTGCGTTGCGTTTTTAATTTGTTTTTCTGCATTACGCCAATAGCTTACATTCTCTGCCTTTTTTTTTTTCTCAAACTTCATCCGCTGTTGTTTCTCTCTATCTCTTTATCTCTCTTCATTTCTCTCTATCGTGATCAGCACAAGGGCAGTCCTACTCTACGGAAAGTGTGTATGTCGCGCGCCCCTCCACTCATTTTGCTGGGTGGGGAGGAGGAGGAGGATGGAGATCAGGGAGTATGTTTGACCACACTCCAAGCCTTCTACATACATACATACACACCCACGCATACATACACACCCACGCATACACACACAGACACACACTCACTTGCATGTGTGTGGTGTGCACTTAAACCAGCGGAAGGTCAAAAGGAAGAGGAAACACTCAATGTTGCATATCTGTATTTTCACACACATGTAAAGTGCATTTACATGTGGTTGGATATTTCCTTATTATTTTTGAAAGTCATGTTGGTAATCATTAAAATCTTTTTAGTTTAATTCTGTGTACAGAGAGCCCGTTGTAATTCATCAATTATTACATAAAAAATCTGATGTACGTGATTTTACCTCCACTGCAGTCCATCAGACAAGATATGTTTGGTGTGTTGAGTTTGTTTTGTTAGTTTTGCACTGGAAGGCTGTGACTAACAAGCAATGGAAGCTAATACTACAAAAAATAAATTACAAAACCTATATTGTAGTGTAAACACTTACATTAAACAAACAAACAAATCTGCCAGCGTGGTAAGCAAAATATGCTTAAGTAAGATAGTAAGAACAGGCAAACAATATCTAGATCAAAGAAAAAAATAATCATTACGGTTGTTATGATTTGTTTCTATTGCAGTTTATACTAGATCTCTAAATATCCAGTAAAATGTAACTTCCGTTGGCAATACTAAAAAATAAATAAATAAATAAATAACGCAGGCATCTTATTTTCAATACATTTTTTATGGTTGGACTGCATTTGAGGGAACAGGGAAATTGTGTAATTTTTTTTTTTTCTTCACTGAATGTCAGTGTAAGATTCTTAGGGCCACTTGCCCGAACATGGATTAAGCCCAGGCTTACAGTAAATCGCGCTGCCCAAGGAGAATTACCATTTGAAATTCTTTTTAGTCTTGTTTTAGACTTAATCTGGGTGTAGGAAACCAGCACTTAGAGTCAGATTAGATCACCAGCTCTACTCTCTGCAGGCTGTATCCATTGTGCGGCAGTAGGCCTGTGTTTAGAGCGGGAAAGTGGTGGTTAGGTGTAGCCCACTCCTTCCCTGCATGGAACTGACCCTGTGCTTAGTTCTAATTCCTGCCATTGAAATAGGCTTGACTAACCAACGCTGTAGCTCACTGCACTTCTCAGTGTGCGTGTGTGTTGTGTGAGTTCCTGGACGCAAAGTAAAGCTTATTAATGTACACAATTTTCCCACTTATCCCCAGTGTAGTCAGTCATGTTTGGTGTCTGAGCTGTGAGACTAATTGAGCTAACAGTCAATGGATGCGTAAGTACCACGGTGCAAATTACATGCCTAAATCTTCTTGTTCAGTAAAGTTTGTAAAACAGTCAAGATTCAAGATGTTTGTCACATACACAGTTATACACTTACAACGTGCAGTGAAATGTAACCCTGAAACACTCCTGAGCCCATAACTACAAAATAGAATAGACAATAGAATAGTCTGACAGACATGTAAACAATATAAACAGAACAATATATACAAGCTGTGGGACTATTTACACTCGACAATCAATAGAATATGTGCAAACTGTCATTTGTGCAAATGGTGAATGGCGGGCACCCTAAAGCCTGGGCTGTACTTTTGTCTATTTCTTTATATAACAGAACATCAGAATATGCAAACTTTATTGATCCAGGAGGAAAATTGTTTTACATGTCAGATAGAACACACAAGTCTGTTTAAAGTTGAGTTTGAGGTAAGTGTATGATGATTTAGGCCTGAAGTTTGCTCCGTTCATGGGTTATAGACTTCCATTAAATATTAGATATGTTATCCTCTTATCAAGCCACCAAACATGGCTTTGCAGATGAACTACTTCTGGAGTACAGAGAGAATTGTGTAAGTGTGTGTGTGTGTGTGTGTGTGTGTGTGTAAGAAAGAGAGAGAGAGATGAAGTGGGGGAGTTTGCTGTATGTATCTGGGGGTTTATGGATTGTTACTGTGTGTATTTGTGCATGGAATGATGATGAATGCAGCTTTTCTGTGCAAGAGGTTTTGACTGTGCCTCATGACAGTTTCATGGCACTCTGACTATCCCTGCCACTCTGAGACAAGCTGAATTAATAACTTCCGATTGCCCTGTCTTTTGCTCTCGATCTTTACTTTTTTTTTCCCTCTTTTGGCTTTCACTGCTTTTGGCTTGCAAAAGACACCCCTCCGTCTGCCCCTCCCTATCTTACTCCAAGCTGTGAACTGTTGATTCACTGTATTGTTATTTATTTTTTCTCTCTCTGTCTCTTCCAGCCCAGAGAAAAGGGGCGGATGCGATTCCATCGACTTCAAAATGTACAGATTGCCCTGGACTTCCTCAAACAGAGACAGGTATGGGACAATGTTAGGCAAATTCACTTTGCAAAGGTTTTAGGCACTTAATGGTCTTCTACAATACCATTTATCTTGTTTGTTAAAAAGACTATATAACAGATCAAATGCAAACGAGCATTAAATTAACTTTGATTTCAGATTTCTTCTCAGTGCCTCGTACCACTGAATGAAATTGTTTACATTCACCACCAGCATACCTGATTTTAATTTGAAGCACTGATCTCCCATAAGGAGAGGCTTGGGAATGGTTAAACACATTAACAGACACTGAATCACTAAATTTGTGATAATGTTGTTTTTATTCTCTCTCTTATTAGTGTTTTTGAGGGATTCTTCTGATTGGCCTGTGGGTGCTCTCCCACATCTGAAGCAAAATTCCTTTAGCTACCACACACAGTATCTGTGTGGCTACTTTGACCAGAGCTAAATCTGCTTTATCTACAAACACCGAAATCACCAAGCAACAACTCTATAACAAAAACATACCTTTAGAACGATGAGAAATCTAACTAAACCGGTGTCTTTGATTTAATTGGTTCAATTAACGAATATATGATCATAACAACAAATAAAAACCCAATAAATAAATAAAGAGGTCCTAGAGATTCTTGTCAAGATCAAGTTTCTCTATCAAGTCCCTCCAAGCTTCAAAGCATTCTTGCTCTCCATCAGTTCAAGAAAAATAGTAGCATAGATATTTGTGGAAAATGTATTGATGTGCTGCATGTGACGTCACTTCCCCCCCACGCTGATAAAGACGTCCATGCTGCACGGCAGAAGTGAGTTAGGGGTGATTGAATGGAAAGTGTTTTAGTAGTTTAAAAGAGATAACAGGGATTTACAGACATAATAAAAATGGTTATTTTGTGCTGTGTGGTGGGCTGTTCCTATTAACACATTTTTTCATGCATGTAATATTATGTATGTACTTAACCCTCTAAACGCCAAAGTCGCAGAAGACATCATCATGAATAAAATAGACTGTAGTTACAAATATAAAGTAATATAGCATTTGTATTCCCTATCACTAGTTAGCAGACGTGTAGTACTTTGATTTAAGACCAAAATTACGTCGTCTTCCTGTTCAAAGTTTCGAGTAAATAGCAGTGGAAACGAGCCTCATGTCACTGGTGCGGAGGCAGTCAAAGGACATTACGAGCGGCATAGCTCCGCCTGGCAAGCATTAATCCCCATCAAACTTCACAGCTAGATAGGGCTCGGTGAAATGTTTCCAATGACACCTTGTTTGCCACAATACCCCCTGGAGTTATTAGCCAAAAATCGTTCACCTCGCCTGAGTGTCCCATTACTTTAGTCCACCACGGACCTTCCGACACTTCAAAATGCCCAACATTTTTCTAATTTACATTAAGTCTCTGTCTTTAACCCCTTTTAAGCCACATGCTTTTGAAATATTGGTCAAAATCCAGTATTTAAAAATACTGACCTTTAAACTGGAGCTTAAAGGTTTAATACATGAAATTAACAAAGTGCTGTTAAAAAGATTGAAATACTTATTATTAAAACAACTAAATTCAATTGTGATATCTCTGGTAGATAGACAAACCGTGTGGAGTAAAGTCGGGCAAGCAAGGCGCTTTGGTTAAATCTGTGAAGATCTCCGGGGGGAGAAGATGCGGCTCTGTTTTTAAGTCTGCTATTGAAAGCTTTTCAAAGTATCGATGTTTGTGGACTCCATTCAGGTAGCCAACTTTCACTGTTAAAGGCACTAACATTATTTAAACAGCTGTAAACAAATGAAAAAGTATATTTGTCAGTAGTCCGTTTCTGTCTGTCTATCTCTCTATATTAAACCCTCACTTCCGCCATCCAGTATGGCGCGGGCATGTGATCATGGTCACGTGTATGCAGAACATCAATATATCTTTTCACTTTCCTAGGGGACATTTCTATGGATGTGGAACCAGAGGAGAATGACATGGTAATAGAGGACAGGATTGAACCGTGAGTACTTTTCTTGCTTTCCTTAAGTTGACTAGTCTTTACATGTAATGCTTCTGCTTTGTGTGAGCAGTGCTAATTTGTCAACAATTTAATCATCACCCTGTCTTCCAGAATTGTTACTGAGGAAGAGTCAAGAGAACCAGCAACTGAAACAAGCACTGAAACACCAACAGCTGGGCCTGAAGTAAGATACCCACAGAAGGTTGCTGCAAGTTAAACTGCCTTAATTCTCTTAGGAGGAATAAGTATCTAGGTCTGAGTTTAAATGTGCTTTAGCAGGAGCCCAAGCAGCCAGTAGAAGATGAAGCACTGGTACAAGATTTGGATCAAAAGCAAGCAACACCCACTGCTGAAGAAATTTGCCGTTTCACGCGGTCCATGGCTCGGCTGTCAGAAACAGGTATTTGATGTGACAAATAAGCAAGTACACCTCAGACACATGTTGGTGGGAAAATGGCCAGCTAGAACAGGACCTTTAACCCATCCATTGTTTTTGCCATTCAAACTGTAACCTAAATCATTTTGCAATTGAAATCAGAGTCAGAATCTTTTACGAAACCTGGTACAAAACTGAATCGGAAGTTGTGATCAGCAGTCATATATGACTTAACCTGTTAAGCTCAAGCAAGAACACCACAAAACGTTCATGAAGCTTTCTTTGTCATTTAACATAAGCTGTTTTTATGTTGTGTCTGGTTGCGATGTAGAAATTAACAGTATAGCCCAAATTGAGAAATTATATTCCCATGTCTGATTCCAAATTTAGACTTAAAGGAGACTTATTATGCAAAACTCACTTTAGTTATATGTCTATGGGCTATACAAAACATGTTCATGAAGTTCTTTGCACAAAATCACTCACTAAAGAGACATCACCAGAGCTGTGTTCGAAAAGTGCACTCGTTCACTATGTAGGGCACTATGTAGTGAATCATCCATTTTTTAGTGTTTTTTGTAGTCAGTTTCACCCACTAGTTAGGGCACTACAAAATCGCCGCGCAGCATGCCAAAATCTAGTGTCCAGACACTGTAGACTACATGAATACACATACCATCATGCACTGCGGGTTTCTTTTCCTGTGCTTTACACAGTGAACGAGTGCACTTTTCGGACACTCTACACTACTGTTATCCCGCGAAAGTCAAGAAGGGGAGCAAGGCGGAGGGAGGAAAGTGGGGCTTCAAACAGAGGAGATTCAGCCACACTTGCGCTTTCTCTTTCTCTCCGTGGAGGACAGTAGTGCCCCCCGGATGGATCTATCTGTCACTGTGCCCACCAGACCCTGCCTCATGTGCGGGCTGTGTCTGAACTAGAGAGACAAGATGTGTTTATGCGACAGAGATAAATTGCCGAGATCCGGCGCACTGTTTAAGCAACGGTTAGTAAAAACATAACGTCCCGAGTGCCCGAAATTTACTAAGCGTCGCCACCACCCCCCCCTGTTCACTAGTGTCTTACAATTTCTTTTTTTGGGTGATTTTTTTTTCCTATCTAATTGGACCTAAAAAAACACCTTACAATTAATTTCTTTGAATATATTTTATATATTTTAACTTCCCTGCATGTCCACTTTAGAGGACGATTTCCGTGTGAAAATAGAAGTGAATTTAGAAAAAGTGATATTAACCCAAGAACACATTCAATTTTATCAACACAATTTAATTCTGTATCGTTCTTCTGTTGCTTATTGCTTGCAAGGACAATGAAACATGTATTTTAGTTCAACAGTGAATTATAAGTCATAGAACAT
>JBBPCY010000142.1:15840855-15855846 GCA_037974405.1 Brachyalestes nurse | reverse complement strand
CACACACACACACACACACACACACACACACACACACACACACACACACACACACACACACACACACACACAGTGGCCTGGTTTCATCCTCACAGGCCTGTACCGCAAGTAATAATAATAATAATAATAATAATAATAATAATAATAATAATAATAACTCAGTTTTCCTCATTTCTTGGTGGACTTTTCAGATAATATTAACACTAGTACTATTAATTCCACTACTAATAATAACAAAGTTTTCCAGATCCTTAGACGCAGCTAATAATATTAATACCCCTAATACTAATACTAAAAGTAAAGCTACTAATAATAACACTTAGCACTGCTGCTATTTACATTTGTCTAATCCTTGGGTGTCTTTGCAGCTAATAATTCTAATACCATTACTAATAATTATTATAATACTAATACTAGAACTTCTAGAAATAATAGAACCACTACTGAAAATGACTTTACATTTAGACATTCTGCAGCTAATAATACTTATACTACTAATACTAATAATGTAAATACTAGTACTTCTATTGCTACTAATAATAAGAGAAAAAGATTATGGAGTTATAAGGGGTGTTTCAACCTGGCAGCCAATCAGAGCACAGCTCATTTACAAATTTGTCTTAAAGACGCAGTAATAAATTCTTTGATTCTAAGGGATGGAGAAGGTTACTTGTATTTAATGTCCAAAAATAATAATTGTGTATAATTTAGCGTATAATTCTATTTTTTTTTTTACTGTAAGTTATCCTGAATAATGCTTACTTTAATATTTTTTCGTATTTTTAATTTCTCTTTAATTTAATTTTAATATAACTATATAATAATTATATACAGTTTCAGGGCTCGTTTATATGAATGTTGAATCTTGAAGGTAGAGCCCTTTAACAATGCGTGCACCCCCTGTCGTCAGAGCGGAGTATTACAGGTTTGGCTAAGAATAGGTGGGTTCTGATAGAGCTTTTTGTTTCCGCCCGTGTTTATACGCACCAATCAAAACCCAGCAGAACCGTGACGACACGCCGTGTGACGTAGCGTGAGGAGGGTCAGGACAGGTGAAGAGTGCGAGACACTTCAGAGAAACACACTCTCAGTGCAGGAGAAACACGTGTCAACAGGGCAGGAATAAACAAACAAACACACAAACAAAGACATAAAAACAGCGCAGCTCCACTGGTCAGACTGGGTTTACTGGGTCTGGATGATGGGAGCCGCTCTGGGGACCTTCAGCCTGGTTCACTGGGTCAGTTAAAACTTTATTCATCACTTCTTATTACTGCATATTTGTTTCACCTTTTTAAGATAATGTAAATACAAGTGTTATTATTACTATTATTATATTGGTAGTAGTAGTAGTATAACTGCACTAGTGTTATTATTTGTTTGATATTATTATTGTTGTTGTTGCTGTTCTCATTATTATTATTGAATTATTTCCTTCATACCAGTACACTGTGTACTTAAATGAGCTCCTAAAATACTTATTTTGTTATTATTATCATTATTATAATTAGTAGTGGTAGTAGTGTAAATGTGCTACTGTTGTTATTATTATTATTATTATTATTATTTATTTGTCACATATATAGTTACATAAGCATATTGTGTACTAAAATGAGTTCCTGAAATGTCTGTGAGACTAAATTCTAGAGAATAAAAACTAGTCTACTAAAAGGTATATTAGAAGTAAACAACTAACCTTTACAAATAAAAACAAATAAAACATTTAAACAAAAAGTATTGTTGTTAGTAGTTGTAATTAGTAGTAGCACAGTAGCACTACTGTTGTTATTTATTTATTTATTTCTAAATTATTTGAATTATGCTTCACTGAGACACTTCTCTGTGATTGCACCATACAGTCATGAAAACGACTTCTAGTTCTTCTACAGAGATATCTATGGTGGTCCTGTATTTAAACTGTACTTTATTATAGGATAGACAACTGTATGAAAAATATTACACAATATACATGTTATACAACGCTCCAGAACTCTTAAAGCCTCTTATTTCAATAATGCAGATCTTTCTGTGAGAATAAAGCCGAGTTGTATTCAGTCCGAAGCTGAATTTGGCTTCCTGTCCGTACCTTCATGCTCCTGCGGTTACATTCTGTTAGCAAGTACATACACATACAGCATATCACGAAACTCTGCTGCTTTAAATGTGGAACGGAAAATTGGAATAAGAAGCCAAAGGCAGCTTAGTTAAGCCTTTATCCTTTATTCCACCCTGTCTGTTTATTGGGTTGTTTGTTTGTTTACATATGTACACATTAATATGACATTACACTCCTGTTATGGAGTGGAAGCTGACCCCACTGACCCCACAAAATAGTGATTAGTGGGAGATTAGGCCACACTCGTGGAGGCTGTTTTTAAACGACTGACTCTCCTGGAGGAGGGGTCGGGTGTGATCCGTTGCTCCAGTGCCTTAACCAGATTAGTGGCCTGGTTCCCTCTGACTGGCCGCTGGCCTGGAGGAGGCCCTGTTTAAGCCTCCAGATAATCTCCGCCGCTGCCCGAGGCCTCTTCTGGCTAAATGTCAGGCCCAGCCGTGCCCGGAACACTTGTTGTTGTGAACGTCCTTGGAGAACTTATCGTGGAACGGGGAGAAAACGTTCTTATCTGCAGAAACTGTAGTGCAGCTCATTCAGGAGACAGCACAGGGCCGAAACACTCCTTAGAACCTCCTCAGCTTTAATGTGCGGCCCTAAACTGCTGGAGGCTGAATAAGGAGATCTAGATGTATGGGTTTTGTGACAAAAACTACTGTTTGAAAACTAGCCTATTTTCCATTCATGGACAAGGTGGATTGGGGGTGGGGTTTAAAACACATCTGTTCTTCATACCTTTAAAGTTAGACTTAAATCAACCTCTGAGTCTAGCTATACAAGTATGCAATACACACACACATGCACATATACATACACACACACACACATAAACACACTCTACATTTGCTAATGAATACCTGTGTATTCAGTAGGAGTGTATTTTAGGGTGTAAACAGTAACTGACTGGTGTGTGTGTGTGTGTGTGTGTGTGTGTCTGTGTGTTAATGATGTGTCTCCTGAAGGCTCGCTGTCTGTGCAGTGGTTCTTCGTGTCTGACCTGCAGGTTCTGCCCACACAGCAAGAACTCCATAGTGACGCGTGTCATTTACGCCTCCATCCTGCTGCTCGGCACCATCGTCGGCTGCATCATGCTCTCGCCCGGCATCGAGAGGCAGCTTAAGAGGGTAAAGGCCATCCCTCCCTCCTGTCTTCTGCTGTGTTGGTTATGCCTGGTTATATTTTAATATGTACTTGATTTTGGGGCAGTTGGTGTCCTAGTGGTTTGGGAGTTGCCCCTGTGATCAGAAGGTCGTGGGTTCGAATCCCAGGACAGCTAATAGCAGGTTTCCTTGAGTAAGGCACCATCCCCACACACTGCTCCCCAGGAGCCCCTCATTGGTGCAGCCCCCTGCTTCACTTGATGGATGGGTTAAATACAGAGAACTAATTTCTCACATAGTTCACACTGTGTACTGTCGCGTGTTCACACGTGACTGTAAGGGGCCACTTTCCTATAAATCATCACACTGCACTCAGTTCAGTGTTAATTACACAATTAAACTATTAAACCGTTAAATAGGCTGAACTACATTTTGGATTTACAAATTACAAACACAGAAAAAGACTAGAAAACAAGACTGTGGCAACTATAGTAATATTAATGTTCAGTTAATAATCAGATGAAGAAAATCTCCTTTAAAACATAAATGTGATGAATTTCAAGTCTAAGCCTTAAGGAAAAAGTTACAACCGCTTAACCTTCTGCTGCGCCCCCTAGTGGCCACACACGAGAGTGTACAAAAACAATAGAAAATCATTTTAACTCAAAACCAAACCAACAGTTGAGTCAGCCCAAACTGCATCTCAGCTTTTTCAGCTTTAACTCTAATAAAGTTACACCTGAATCTTCTAAGCTGCAGGAGCTGCAGCTTTTTAGTCCTTCAGAAAAAATGTGGGATGACAAACACTTAAGCAACTTTGTATGTTCATTCTTAAACATCCCAAAACATTTAAACCCTTTATTTCAGCACCGAAACACCATGAACTCTCGCTGAAACGAGAACACACAGACACTCTGGACCTTCATGACCTTCATGGTCCAATTGACCTGTTGAGGTTAAACTAAATGATGTTTCTGTAGATCTGAACGTAGAATGGTTCAAATATAACAAACTCTCACTCCCATAAAACTCATGAGTTTTTCAGCTCCCATAAAAAGTTTTTCAGAGTCGCGAGTGTTTCATCTTACACTGTTAGCGTCGTACTTACAGACTATGGAAGAACACATAGTAACGCGGCGTACATCACTGTCATAACCCTACAACCCCCTGTATTATTATTATTATTATTATTATTATTATTATTATTATTAAAGGTTTATTATGTATTATTGTGGGATCTTGACTGAACTGTAAAATAGTGTGTAATTGAGCCAAAAACGTGACCTGTCAGTCATTTGAGAGCATGTTTACGGGTTCCTCTCTCAGATCCCGGGTTTTTGTGAAGGTGGAGTGGGTTCCAGTATCCCGGGCCTCCAGGCTGATGTCCAGTGCGAGACGTTTGTGGGTTACAAGGCCGTGTACAGAGTTTGTTTCGGCATGAGCACCTGCTTCCTCTTCTTCTCTCTCGTCATGATCAACGTCAAAAACAGCAGAGACCCCCGAGCCGCTGTTCACAACGGGTCAGTACAAATACAGAACCAGAACAAGTGACAGGAACTGAGAATCGGGCGATATTTTCATTCATAATTCTTCACTCAACAACTCTCCAGTTCGTAATGAGAATTAAAGAATGCAAGCTTTTCCCACTACAGGTCTTTTCCACTTCGTAAACTCCAGATTTTTGTTCTTATTAGTATAATTATATTATGTGGCTATTCAGTAGTGATGGATAAAAATGACATTTTCTTGCTAATAAAGGAACTCAAATGGTGAACAAACTGTACATTTATTTGTTAGTAAAGAATACTGAGTATATTTTTAGTCAATATTAAATGAGTAGCATGCAAGTGTAGAAAGTCTGTGTGCGCCAACACTTTTGACCGGTGTGTGTGAAGAAGCTGTGGTTCATATTTTTGGTGTCACCTGACCCTCATGCTGCTGAAGAGCCCGCTGTGTAGAACTGAGGCTCATTGATGCTTTGATGCTCGAGGGGATGTTTGTTCTAATTTTCTCCTCAGCTCCTGAATCCCTTTCTCACTTTCACCTTTTTCTGTTCTCCTCTATTTCAGCTTCTGGTTCTTCAAATTTGCGTTCATCATCGGAGTCACAGTCGGTGCCTTTTACATACCAGAGGGGCCTTTTACCCGCAGTAAGAACTCTGTATAACTGTCCCCCCTCCCCCAGCACTCAGTATAACTGTCCCGCCCTTGCCCATCACTCAGTATTGATGTTCTGCATGTGCCTGTAAGGACAACCATGCTGCGTCCATGACAGCAGAAGTGAGTTAGGGGCGATTGGATGGAAAGTGTTTTAGTAGTTTAAAAGAGATAACAGGGATTTACATAATAACATTGACATAATAAAAATGGTTATTTTGTGTTGTGTGGTGGACTGTTCCTGTTATTAACACATTTTTTCATGCATGCAATATTATGTATGTACTGAACCCTCTAAACGCCAAAGTTGTCATCATGAATAAAATAGACTGTAGTTACAAACATAATATAGCATAATATAATATAGCATTTGTATCCCCTATCACTAGTTAGCAGACGTGTAGTACTTTGACCAAAATTACTCATCTTCCTGTTCAAAGTTTCGAGTAAACAGCAGTGGAAACGAGCCTCGTGTCACTGGTGCGGCGGCAGTCAAAGGACATTACGAGCGGCAGAGCTCCGCCTGGCAAGCACCAATCCCCGTTAAACTTCACAGCTAGATAGGGATCGGTGAAACGTTTCCAACGACACCTTGTTTGCCACAATACCCCCGGAGTTATTAGCCAAAAAACGTTCACCTCGTCTGAGTGTCCCATTACTTTAGTCCACCACAGACCTTCCGAGCAGCAAAGCTCTGCGTGGCGCAAGCACCCAGACACTTCAAACTGCACTTCAAATAGCCCAACATTTTTCTAATATACATTAAGTCTCTATCTTTAACCCCTTTTAAGCCACATGCTTTTGAAATATTGGTCAAAATCCAGTATTTAAAATTTTTTAAAAGATTGAAATATTTATTCATATTAAAACAAGTAAATTCAAATGTGATATCTCCGGTAGATAGACAGACAAATCGTGTGGAGTAAAGTCAGACAGACAAGGCACTTTGGTTAAATCTGTGAAGATCTCTGGGGGGAGAAGATACGGCTCGGTCTGCTATAGAAAGCTTTTCGAAGTATCAATGTTTGTGAACTCCATTCAGGAAGCCAACTTCCACTGTTGTAAACAAATGAAAAACTACATTAAAACTATATTATTATATTATAAAACTATTATTTGTCAGTAGTCCGTTTCTGTCTATCTATCTCTCTATATCAAACCCTCACTTCCGCCGTCCAGTATGGTGCGGTCACGTGGTCACAGTCATGTGTATGCAGAACATCAATAAGCTTGGTAGAACTTTTAACCATCTACTCTTATGTAACATTTTTTTAAAGAATGCTAAATGTGAAGAAACAATGGCGGCAAGTTGGATGAGGAACTAAAGTGTGAACAGAAAAAGAACTGAGACCCCATCTGAGCTCAAGTGGACCAGAAAGAGAACCGAGTTCCCTTTTAAATGAACTCACACTGTGAACATAAAAAGAACTGAGTTCCCTTTCTGTTGGTCCACTTTTTGGACCACTTCTAGAGGGCTGAGTTTGGTTCCTTTATTGAGGACTATATGTGAAAACACCCTATGATATTCTTCCCAAATAACTTTCGCCTTCTGTTGTAGGTCAAATTGGTCAATATACGAAACGATGATATCACCGATGGAAACCCAAAGCTAACTCTTGGCCTGATCTGGACCATCATCCTCCATTTCCAGGTAAGTTCAGTATTTTCCCAGTTGCAGAACTTCCGAATACTTGCTGACTGTTGTTGGGTTTTGCAGTTCATGTGCAAAATACGAGTCAGAGGTTAATTGTAAGAGATAAGGTAAAATAGCTAGTTGTTGGTGTTGATCAGTCATTGATCTTCTCTTTTCTTAGAGTTTTAGTGATTGTCATATAAGCGAGTAAAAGAGGAGTTGTAAGTTCAATGCCAAAAGAACCCTCTTCGTGAGCCTAAGCCTTAGCCTTCTCGAAGTGATTGGGCACAAATTTATACATCAGATTAGAGGATTGTGTCTAATGGGTGCATAACGTGTCACAAGGCCGTGTAACTTTGTACTTTTAATCCTTCCCTGGCCAGTCTACTTATGGAGAGGAGAAAATGAGGAGAGGTTTAAAATATAACCTGTGTGCTACAAATAGCTTTTGCCCCTTCACTAGGCCACATCTACAATGCACTAATGAGCTGCTAGACAGTGTTCTTTGGCATGTTGCTAAGTTATCTCAGTTGGAAAGAAACAATATCACTCAATTGCTCATTATCAACAACCCATTTTTAAGTGTCATCCATTTGACAAAGTATGTCACTGCTCCCAAACTTGGGAAAACTAAGTGACAAATGTAGGACATTATTTCTAAAAATATCATTCCATAGTGGACTTGTAAAAAGCAGCAGCATGCAGGTTACTTAGTTACTGAGTGATTTGACTGTATTTAATTATATGATTATGACTGCTTTCAAAATGCCACTTTGGCAGAGATCACACTTCGCTTGTGTGCTTATCATGTAACAGTAAGTTGTTCTGGATCTGTCCAGAAGAGGGCACTGTTTGTATTAAAGTGCCCTGACGTCACAAGGTGACATAGGAAGCTGGTTGCCAAGGAGATTCTGCTTTGTATGACTCTGCAGCCACTTCAATCAGCATGATTCAGCAGAAAGCATGGAGGAAAGGGGGATTTTGTGCGGGTGGGGGTTGAGGGGGAATCTCCAGGCATTATGGGAAAAGAGGAATGAGAAGTGAATGTGAAAGAGAATGAAAATACTGGTCAGAGGTGTTATTCTGATGGGATATTCTGAGGGATTGAGCCACTGTAATGTGATGAAGTTATCTGGGGTGAACTGTGCGTGAAGGAAAGGCCTGGCTACCATGTAATAGAAATCTTTCAAAACCCTCCTATCAAATCTGACCCTTTATGATATACACTAAAACTGCAAATGAGCTTTAACTGTAATGACACAATTCACCAATTTAGAAAGCCAAGCTACAGAACCAAAACCCGACCAGAATGTGTTTATTTTTAGTGCACAATTGTAAGACCCAGACATCAGGTGTTTGAGGGTTTATACTGAACCATCAATCAAGTCCCCAAAACAAAACGAACACCAGTAGTCCTCCCTGTTCCACTTGAAGCCTGAGAACATCCTGCACAGCCACAAGAGGCTATCCATCCTGTGTCGCTCTCTCTATTTGGGGCAATTCTCTTGGAAAGTAGTGCTGCAATTTAGGTTAACGGTGGCCTATACAAATTGACTTCAGGGCGTCCTTATCTTGACCTCATCTCAAATTTGGATCCTGAGTAGAGCCATTGGCCTCTAGAGCTTATCCTCAAGGCATTTCTTTGCTAGACTTGTTGTGACAGGAGTAATTGGTTGTTGTTACTGTTTGAGTGATGGGGGAATTTACTGAGTATTTTTGTGGAGACTGCAATAAGCCCAGAGGAGCTGTTGATGATGTTGTGAAAGTCTTCTTGTGTATTCAAGAAGACACCCATTACTCACTCTGAAGTAATCATGATGAGAGAGGGTCATCAGACTGCTCACAGCTGGGCTGAATGATCAGAAAATCCGCTTTGTCATTATTAAAAGGTTGGAGGAGTATGATCATTACCAAAGCACCAAGTTTTGCATGTGAAGACACCTCAGGCAATCAGAAAACGAATAAAAGTATTGTAGTCAAATACTGCTAAAGCAGAAATATTTGTGATATTTTTCAAAAGAAATGTTTATGGAGTTATTAAGCAAATATTCAGGGGCTGATGTCACACTAGCACTAAGACTATTTTGGACATTGGTGGGACGTGGCAAACACCACAGGACATGAAATGTAATGTTAAATTTCATGGCAGCCACACTAGCACAAATAGTTCAGTGCCAACATACAGGCATTTGCTTGTGATCATATGGAATATCTTCACACAGGTGGTCTTTTTCTCCTGCCATAGGATTCGAAAATCAAGAACATGCTTGGGTGGGGGCATTGAATGAATGTCTGCTCAGGTTTCTAATTTGGGCCACGGTTGTAAGTGATGTAGTATCTATTAATTCATCTACTGCCTACGCGACATGTGCTGGTACTCGTGTGGGGCTCGGAACATGTGGACTTGTTCCTGCATTGAGTTAGTGTGGCGCACTATTGCATATGGCGGTCCGATGCTGAACATGTACGGTGAAGACATGATCTCCCAGATGGCAAGTAGCCTATTTTTCCTCCTGTTTACCAAAGCTGACAAGCCAGTGCATTTGTTTTCCGCCCCAGTCAAGCCCTGCTCAACACCTCTGTCCATTCATTTCGTTCTTTTTCCCACCAGGCTTATTAAAGCCAAGGTTTCTGAGTTCTGGATAAATGTGTGTGTGAGAGCAGTACAGTTTAAATTTGAGGCAAAGGCATTTGGCTCAGATGCAGTAAACAGCTTTAGAATTGATTTCGTTCTCTTTCTAGTCTATCAACTGGTCTTAAGGTTTTCGTTTTTTGTGCGTGCAAGCACAGCTCTGAGCTCACAGTCACACTGAGAGAGAGAGAGAGAGGGAGAGAGAGGGAGGGAGTGACGAGGAAGCAGATAGGAGGAGAGAGAGAGGGAAAGGAGGGAGGAGGGAGGGATCGACAGCAGCAGCAGTGTGTTGTGTGAGGCTGCAGCAGACTGAAGATAAAGCTTTATGCTGCTGGTGCGTGCCAGCGAGGGGAAGAGAGAACAGACGGGTTGCCCGGCGACAGAGCGTGGAAACGGGCCGGCTGCTACTACTGGAGCCCCCGGCTTCTCTTTGCCACAGGCCTCTGGAGCTATACCCCATACATGCACACATTTTTAGCATCAGAGGGATCGCCCAGCCCTGCAGGCACAAACACTCTCTGACTCTCTAACACTCACTGACACACACACACACTCACACAGTCTGATTCGATGGGAGCCCTGGATCAGTCGGATCAGTCCCGGGATGCTTGAGCGATGGAGCTCTGCTTTCTTTTGGACTGGATTGGACACTCTGCTCTGCTGCCTCCACGGAGCTCCAAGCAGTAGATAAACTCTTCAGTCTCGCCCATAACGGGTTCAGCCAGCCAGCCCAGCCCAGCCCAGCCCAGCCCAGCCCTACCACTGCTTTAATAAGATTCCTCAGCCAGGGAGGCCAGCAGCACCAGGGAGCGGCACCCTGATCGCCTGTTGAGGAGAGCACTTTCAATGGAGAGACAAAGAGAAGACGAGAACCCAAAACTGAAATCTGCAGATACCTTTGGTCCTATGATGGGATTAACCACGGCCACGGGGGGATAGCGGGTTGTGTGTGTCTGAATGCGTGCATGTGTAAGGTCTCGACACATCACGCTCTCTGCCCTCCATATTGACCCGTGTGTGTGATTGACTGTTTTCTCTCAATGTATGTGATATCAGTTGCCGTGGCAGCAAAGGCGAGACACGCAGTGCTCCCTCCTCCTCTTGCTGCTTTTTAATGTCTGGAGACTGATCTAAGACGGCAAGCCTCACACACGCTTACACACAAGGGACCATGGGATTTAGGGAGATGCTGCGCTATGATTGGCCTTGATTGAATTGCTGATGAGCTGCCGGAAGCTTGGCTGACTCAGCTCTTTTGCACACTACAGCCGATCTGAGACCTGCCACACTTGTCTGCCTAAACAGTCCTGTATTGGAGTACTGTTACTACTACTGCTGCCACTACTACGGTTACAACTACTGTTATTGTAACAGTGCAGAGCATAGATCCATTAATAATATATGCTTGCTGAATCTGGTGAGGCACAGCACTGGATTATTGCACAGCAGAATATCAAACAACGTTCATTCTGGTTTGTGTTTGTTTGAAAGCGGAGAGGAGTCGCTGACCACAAAATACTTTCTTTTGCCAGGTTGGCAGTGATGTGTCCTGACTCAGACTTACAGGCTGTGTGTGTGCAGGTGTGTGTGTATGTGCGTATGTCTGCACTGCAGCCCTGTCCCAGCTCTCATCGAGGAATATGAGCAGTAGGATAGGGAGTGTGTGAGCCTGCAATCTTGTGCCAAAGTCTCTGCTCTTTGACACACAGCCTTTGGAATGTCCTAGATTTCATTTGGTTTGACTTCTTCATACATCAGCTCTGCAACTTATCTGCATTGATGGTGGAAGATAAAAAGGCATGCATGCTGGTAGACGTGAATATTTCATAAGGAGACCAGCCTATATTCAGTGCGGGTGTCCTTGAGGCTCAGTAGGACCCCACAGTGATGTTGACGAGTGAGTAAAGGGTTGACCATAACATTGCCTGTGTGTACAGAGGGAGCAACAGGAGAAATAGCAGCAGGTGTGCAATGCAGACACATTGCATTTGATGACCCTGCTGTTGCAGTAAGACTACAACTGATATCACAAACTCCGTTCACTCAGTGAGGGTAATGATACTACATCTTAGTTGGGGTGACAATTGCAGGCTAAAAAAAAACACCAAAAGTGGTGTTTAATGTCAGTGACACTGTGTGTCCTTGTTAATTCTTTTTATCGGTTGGTGTACCCGCTAACCTCTTTTAAGTTATTTACATTTTTGTCTTCTGGTTGAAATGGGGAGCTCTCTTGGCTGCGTAAAGCAACCTAGGGAGGTGGGACCGGGTGGAATCCGTCCTGGGTCGCCCAAGAGGAAACTCCGGTTCAGAAGAAAGCGCAAAGTGAAAACGGCACAGAAAAAGACAGAGAGGGAGGAAGTAGGAAGCAGAGCTGAAGCAGAGGAGGCCATTGCAAGTACCACAAATGATGCTTCAGGTAAATTAAGTAGCCAAACAATTACAGAAACTCCCACCCAAGTGATCCTGGTTCCTGGTGCAGCCCCTATCTTGGGCAGCACAGGGACTCTGCGTGGGAGCAAAGTAGCCATTTTATCTCCTGATCCCAGCCCAGCATGGGTAGGGGCATTGCACAAAACATCAGGAGAGGGGGTTAGTGAGGAACCCCAGGCTGAGGCTGCCCATTCCACGCCAGGGGGAGGCAAAGTGTGTCGTGTTCGAGAAAGAGTTCAGGGAGTTGTAGAGAGACCTTGTCTTTTAAGAGCCAAAAAGATGGAACTTGAGGCAGAGGAGGTGGAGGATGAAGGTGGACAGAGAGAACTGTTAGTAGATGACCCCATGGAAACTGAGCATAAAGGTGTTGTTCATATTCGCGAAGCAGGTGGCAGGCTCTGTGTGGTCCGTACTGTTTACCCAAAAGATTACGGGTCACCTGTGTGGCATGACAAGGGATTGGAAGTGCATACTCGGCCACTTGCTCCATCTCCTATTATTGGTGACATTCAGAAAATACAGGTACACGAAGGAGAGAGAAAGTCATCTCTGGGTACAGGTGCCACCAAGCCTGCAGTCTCTGTTGGTCCAGGTGGAAAAGAGTTCCTGTTTGACAACTTTGCTCAGGAAAGAGAAGGTCCTGGTCCTCTTCAAGACCCCCAGTCGTCAGGCTATGCCAGCGATATGCCTCTCACATCCCCGGAGACAGGGGGCGCTGTTCACACGGATTGGGGAAGCTCCTCTGATGTGTTAAACTCTTCAGTGCTGGAAAGTCCCATCTCTCCCCCAGAGAAACCATCACAGCCATTACCGCAGGTCAGAAATCGGAATATTTGCGTAAAAGAGGTTGAAGAGAGAAGGTATCTGAGTAACATGTTTTGTTTGGTCACAGTTATTTGCCTGTTGCAACCATCCTCAATCCTGATCCATTAGCATGTTAATGTGATCTGTTAATGCTTAAATATATCCTTTTTGACTTGGGAAGGACTTGTTAATTAATTGGGTTTGTTAATAGCAGGAACTCTAAAATGTGTAAAGCAGTGTTACTTTAGAACAGGGACTGAGAACCACTTGTCTTTTGTATCTGTCTTCCCTGCCTCAGTACTGTATGCTTTTGTTTCTTAGCATATCAGCTGAGAAGCAAACATCATCTCCTTCCTGGCCATGTCCCATGAGCCTAATCAGCGCTGCACAGAGCAGCTCTGCTTTCTCTCTCTGTCCCTCTTCCTCTCTCTTCTCTCTCTCCATCCCTTATTATTTCTCTACCCTCACACCACCCACAATCTCCCCTGTCAGTCTTGACACACTGTTACAGTGTGGCTCTCTGGTGTTGCCACAATTCTGGGTGCTGCTAACATGCTCTGATAACATTCTCAGCTGCTATACGTTTAGATGCAGGCTGTTATTTGGTTCTGCAGCCGTACAGTGCTGCAGTTGTATGTGTAGTGCCCATGCCCATTCTCTCCTCCTTTATCATCTCCCTGCAGTCATGGTAGTAAATGATTATTGGATGGGGCAAGAGAGGCATTTCATGGCCTTATTACAGGCAGTATTCTAGCAACTTACTGTTCATTAGACGGTCTCTTTGTAACCATGGGTGTGATAGAGAGAAAAAGTGCTGACCATTTTTATGACAATCCACCTGCTGGACTAGCTCTTTCAGGGACCGAACTGTGAGAGTAAGCCATGCTCACTAGGGCTGCACAATACATTTTCGCTTGTTAATGCAATATTGGTCTGCATTGATACGGTAGACGGCTGCAAGATGAAAATGATATGCCAGAAGTCACAATTTCTGATTTGCTGTTCTGAAAACATTCTGAAGCTCATTGAAAAAGTTAATTACTTTATTTTACAAGCAGCTCAGCAGGCTGCTAATGGGCTAACAGGCCAATCCAATAATATTCAGGTTTCAAGTTTGCTGAAGGTTTCACTGTATAACATCTAGGTTAAAATCCTATAATGAATGTTTGTTTGTCAAACGTGTGTGTGCATTTATTTCCAAGCCATGGTAGTATTGAACCCAGCAACGGACAAATGCCCCCCCGACTTGATGCTAACATATCATTGAAAACATCTATAAACATATATAAAGGCTACTAGTAAGGGAAGGATTCTAAATTACACATGGTTATATAATAATGTGCATTCATGTTCATGATAATTGTATAGTAAAGAGTAGGGCATTTTCATGTTGGTACAGTGTAGGTGCTTGTAGTATGTGCTGTAGTTTATGCTGGAGCAGCTTCACTACTAACGGTAAAAGTCAGGCTGCTTTTCAAAGTTGTCCAGTCCTGTTGATTTATTATGAATTCCGAATATGTAAAGTACTCAATTTGATTTATTGGACACAGTTGTGTTCACAACATCTTCAGTAATGTTTTTATTGTTTTATATTTTTGGGTTTTTTTTACACATTACATCACAAACCATAATAATGTTAGGTAGTTAAAAAATATGGTTATGTGTAGCTCTAAGGCTCGCTCACCAATGTAAATGCACAAGGAAGCATGCACACCTATCCCATGTGATTCAGGGTGGATTTGAAGCCAGATGTGGTGGTACTTGAGTGCACAGTGTTGTGCTACAGTTTTAGGGGTACACAGTGTTCTGTCTCTGACTCTCATCTTTACATCTTCCTGCCTGTCTGCATTTCTCCTCATCTAAATAAAGATGGATTTCATATGCGCATTAATCAGACTGGCTGAAAGCAGGCATTCTCAGGGGGAATCAAGTCTGTTTAATTTTTGCCTGTTTCCACGATTTACTAGCTTTCTTTTTTGTAAATTTTTCCCTTCCAGAACATGTGCGTCTGTAAACTACGAATGCAACGCTTATGCATGCTCGCTTTCTCTCTCTCTCTCTCTCTCTCTCTCTCTCTCTCTCTCTCTCTCTCTCTCTCTCTCTCTCTCTCTCTCCCTCTCTCT
>JBBPCY010000142.1:15800828-15840755 GCA_037974405.1 Brachyalestes nurse | reverse complement strand
TCTCTCTCTCTCTCTCTCTCTCTCTCTCTCTCTCTCTCTCTCTCTCTCTCTCTCTCTCTCTCTCTCTCCCTCTCCCTTTACCTCAGTCGCATTTGCCATTCCTTTTGTGTCTAGAACAGTGTGAGCTGTGTGATGCAATCCTCCGTTTTGGAGCTCTTGGCTCAGTGTCACTCTGACCTGACGCTGATGTAAAGCTTCAGCCTCAGTGACCCACACTTGAATAGAAATCCGAATGCACAGTGCTACTTCACAGTCTGCACACACACATTTCTAGACATTGATATAGATAGGAAGAAGCATGTCAGATTTGGAACATTTCTAGGTTAGATGAAAGCATCTCAAGCTTTAAGATTCTCTATTCAAGATTCTCTGCCACTTACAGGTCAACTCAGGAGTATATTTCACTACATGTTTTACTTGTAATATATAAAATAATTGAAAATACATTAAAGACAAACTCGAAAATGATAAACAAAGGTAATTAAAATACAGGAAATTAAAATTCCCATCAAACATATATTACAAACATTCCAAATGTCCCTACAGGGATTCGTCTGTGTTATTTTTGACCTCTTAAGAAATGTGTAGATGTTGTGACAATGTTGTAGAACTTCTTCACAATGAACCTTGCTGCTGTTTCTTTGGTTCTTTAGGGCTGTAGGTGTTTTCTTACAACAGAGTGCCAGTAATAAGTCTGTCTTTCAGGCGTTTCACTTTTGACTGACAGACTAATTTCAGATTGTAGTGGTAGTAGCAGTGTAAATTCACGTTCATGTAGGGATTGGAGTTTTTCAGAATGTGTGAATGTACCGAAAGGCCTGGCTGCAGTGGCTTTGCAACTGATACGGTTTGACCTCACCTTTTAATCATCTTTACTGTAAGAGGCTCAAACCAGGGTGGCTGCTGTACTGTTTCTGTATACCACCAAATTTGACCATGTTAATCTGCCGGCTTTGCTGTCTGGAGTCTGCATTTTGTTCCCCCGCCCATCCCTCTCCCTCTTTCTGTCACTTTCCTTCTCCTCTTCCTCCCTTTCTCTCCTGCTCCGATTCTCTGCACTCAGTAACTTGCTCTGCACTCAGTTGCTATGTGTTTGCGCTAGAGGAACAAGAGAAGAGGGTGAGAGAGGGATGACGAAAGAATACAGATGATGAGAGCCAGGCACAGACTGATACTGCATACTGCCTTCTATTGTCAAAATGGAAAATTGTCCATAATAGGGAGAAAGTAGGCAGAGGGGAGGATGTAAATGAGTGTGGCCTTGATGAGAGATTTAAAAATTGAAAGATGGTCTCAAGGGACCACATCAAGACACTAATAGGGCTTGGCAGAACAGATGAAAGGGAATGGAAACTAAAGTGACCGTTAGGGAGGGCAGGGCATGTTAGTGAGAAAAGAAAAACAGTGAAGCGTTTTAGTGAAAAGCATTAATGAGATGGGCAGGTTTTTATAGGGCTAATGAGAAAATGTAGTCAACGCTGTCACAAACAGTAGATTGATGAAGGGCACTGATTAATGAAAGTGAAGAAACAAACACCCTGCTGGCTGAAAGAACTGCCAAAAACCTCTACCCTGATGAGCTCTGGCACTTAATACACCACAGGGAGGAGGGGAAGTGTGTGCCAGACCCTTCATTTGTGTGCATCTGTCACATGACGTTGCATAGCTATTTTGTGGGTCCAGGGAAACATGCAAAATGTTCGAACCACCTTGAGGGCCAAAGATTTTCAAAAGATGCTTTTAGGAGTAGTTTTGAAAGAAAACTTTTATTTAAGAAAACAAATCCTGCTCTTCATACCGAGGAAGACACTTGGATGAAAATAAGTGCTGAGTGCAAAATGTAGTCAGTATTATTAAATAAAGCAATACAGCAATGGCAATAGCAGCACATGGCCTTACTGTTTTATCAGAATGGTGCCAACCTTGCCAAGCAGCATAACATTCAAATATTATTCGCATTGTGCATTATTTATTATTAGTGTATTGAAACAGGATCCAGTTTTCATGTGCACTTGTATGTGTACAACTTACAAACACAACTCATGAAACTGTTTTAGAACCTAAACCACGCACATTAGTTTCATGACAGTAGTCAAATATTTAATAGTATTTAGAGTAATACATTATATTGTTAATAACTGAACAGTAGTAAAATTAGATTTACTTTAGTGGATTAAGTGAAAAGCAATTGTGTGGGGTAAAAAATAACAGTGAAAACAACAGTTTCTGTTTTTTAAAGGCATGTACGTTTGCATTATTCGTCTGTCTGAGTAAGAGATCAAGTTCTTGGTTTCTCTCTCTGTCAGATTTCTGAGATTTATGTGAGTGGGGAGTCAGGAGACCTGACCGCTAAGGAGAAGCTGCTGTTGTGGACTCAGCAGGCCACTGAAGGCTACCCGGGTCTGCGCTGCGCCAACTTCTCCTCTAGCTGGAGCGATGGACGCATGTTCAACGCCCTGCTGCACAGATACAGGTATGCAGAGACACAAGGTCTCCATCTTCTTGACCTAACTGCAGTATTAACTGTTTAGCCCAGGGCTGGAATGGGCTTGGTTTTTGGCGGAACATGTGAAATCATGTGAGAATAATATTCAACAGGAACATTTGACCGCTCACTGTGCTAATAGAAGTTCAGCACAGTGTGCCGCCTTTATGATTAGGAATGCTAGTTAGACATTTTGGTGCAGCACTATAATATATGGTATGTAGCCTTCTGCGTAAATGCAAACCCACCCTCACAGAACCATCAGTATCTCTCACACCTCTCTCATTTGTAACATTCAGACCAGACCTGATTGACATGGAGGTGGTAGCACAGCAGAGTAATCGGGAAAACCTGGAGCAAGCATTTGAGATTGCCGAGTCACTTGGAGTAACACGACTTCTAGACGCTGAAGGTAACAAAACTTCAGAATGTCTTGCATGTGTTTATAGTATCTTTTGTTGTCCTATTATGTGATGTAGTGCTTAATTTCGCTCTTTCTTGTTCCTCCCCCACTAGATGTGGATGTGCCATCGCCAGACGAGAAATCGGTCATCACCTATGTGTCCTCAATTTATGATGCCTTCCCCAAAATCCCTGAGGGAGGTGAAGGCATCACAGCTCATGTAAGTCCATCAGTCCTTTGTACTAGCACTGCAGCTAGCAATTACCTTTTCTGTTTCCATCCTTTTCTGTTTTCTGCATTTGCAATAAGGAACACAGCCTACCTCCTGCTGCTGCAATCTGTTGGAAATACCACGTTTTAAAAATGATCACATCAGCAATAAAAAACAACTTCAGCATTTTTCATAATCAACTTTGTTTAGCAATGTTGACGTAGACATACCAAACATTGCAGCTCTACTCCACATATGTACCCAATCTCTCTTTCTCGCTCTATTTCTCTTCCCCCTCCACACTTCCTTCCCCCACCTCTTTTTGCTCATATTCCTCATATCCATCTTCTTGTTTACAGGAGGTTGACCAGCGATGGGCGGAGTACCAGTCTCGTTTCTCATCTTTGCTTCAATGGACGAGGCAGCACACAGCCCTCATGGCCAACAAGAGCTTCCCCCAGAACCCTGTAGAGCTCAAGGTAAGCACATCTTGTAAACATTTTACCATTTTCTTACCATTTGGCCACGCACACCCACACCCTCTAGACCCTTATGGCCTGCTTGTGGTCAATCTCTGAACAAAGGACACTGTAGTCTGGATATTTTTTGTTAGTGCACTATTCTTAGCCCAGCAGTGACACAGAAGTGTTTAAAACGCACAGCAGTGCTGCTGGGATTATCCACTCACAAACTAACACACACACACACACACATACTAACATGCCACTGAGTCAGTATCATTGCTGTCAATAATTGTAATTATTCTATGTTCTATGTTCTTGATTCTATAATCTATGTTCTTTTCTCCATTTAGGCACTTTATAACGAGTATATCCATTTTAAAGAAACTGAAATTCCTGCTAAAGAGATGGAGAAGGGCCACGTTGAACACCTTTACAAGCTGCTGGAGGTGAGAGAGAGAGAGAGGCATTCAGAATAACCTTAAAAGAGAGAGCAGAGAAAGAATGCAGGAAGGGAGGGATGATGAAGCTGGAGGTTGACCTTGATTCTGCTGCTGAATGCAGGTTGCATTGTTCGTCATGAGGCCCAGTGGACCACTGCCGGAGCATGGCTCCTGGAATAACAGATGATAGAACTGTGTGATCTTTTTTGAGAAAGAGCGAGCATTTGGGACCTTTATGCCCTTTATGTTGATAGTTCTGTCTAGATTGTCTGTGCTCAAATTGTAAACATCATCTCTGGCGAAGTTTATTCTCAGTAATGTTGGGATTTGATTTGAACCAGGGTTGTGGTTTGGGTTAAGGTAAGATGTTGGTTTGAATTTAGTAATGGATTAGATTTTGGTTTGAGTGAGTTCTTTTGTTTGAGTGACTCAGTGTTTAGTTTAATACCAGTTAAAGCCATGAAGACAAGATAAGCATCTACAGAGCATCAACTGTGGACTTTCCTTTTAGGTATGGATGGAGTTTGGCCGCATCAAGCTACCCCAGGGTCTGCACCCTAATGACCTAGAGGAGGAGTGGGGTAAATTGATCCTGGAGATGCTGGAGAGAGAGAAGGCACTACGGCCTGCTGTTGAGAGGTGAGGTGAAATATCACAGCCCCAGATCTGATAAATACAGCCTTAAGTGGGCTGTATGAGAACTGTATAAAGCAGTGTTACTGTCTTTGGCTTTTAGACTGGAGTTGCTCCTACAGATGGCTAACAAGTTCCAGAATACGGCTGTGGATTGTGAAGAGAAACTTACACTGGCCAAGAACACGCTGCAGGCAGTGAGTAACCCATACTCAGGGAAACTCCTAAATATGCTGTATTAGTGTTTACTTGTTAGTGCCCTAATCTCTGAGGGTGACCTTTCAGTAACTCAGTGTGTATCACTGCAGGACATGTCACATCTGGAAAGTGGTGAGCCAGCACGTTGTGAACAGGAGCTGGGAGTCTACCTGCAAGACTGTGAGGCTCTAATTCGTCAACTGCAACAGGACCTTCAAGTCCTCCGAGACCAGAAATACTACCAAGTAGAGCAGCTGGCCTTCAGGTGGGTGAGGGGGAGGAGGTCTGGGAAGGTGTTCACTAGTAAAAGAACGCCACACTAGAGAATGAAGGGATATATTTCTTTTTTTTTGGTTGAAATTGAGAATAAGATGAGGCATAAATCTTTATTTTACAAGATTTACAAAGATTTTTTTTGCTATTAGTATGACCAGCAGAATGAAAAAAAGGAAATTATTATTGTCTTTTAATGGAAAATGTTTAGGAGAATGTTTGCTTTTATATAAAGTCATTATTTTGGTATGTTTGTGAATTAAAATGAAAAATAAACAGAATAATAAAAATAATACTTGTGCATTAAGAGGAATGTTTTAAATTGCTCCACTTAGGCTATATTTAAACAATCGAAGCTTAAACTCTACCCTTCCAAAAAACGGCAGCAGGTAATACCAGGTAGCATTTTGCCAACTGGCAACTTCGATTACTTCATTAGAGCTAAGCTTAGCATGGCATGGGTTATTTGCCACATTGTAAGGTTTTCAGGTGGAACTTGCACTTGCGAAATTTAATTTCGCACTATTTCATCAGTTTCTGTATGACCATGTGTACCAAATCGTAACGTCCATGCCGTGGCGGTTCAGAACCAACACACATGCCATTGCTCCCCTATTTGTGAGGTAATCACTGACCTTTCATTCTGCAGAGTCACGCGTCTGCAGGAGGAGCTGGTCTCCCTGCGGCTGCAGTGCTCCAGTGTGTACAGGAAAGGCCACTTCTCCTCTGGCGGGCTCCTGGGAGAGCAGACAGCGCAGAGGAGCTCTGCAGGTGGCCTGGCTACGCTTGGAGCCCAAACGGTGCTGGGGGCAGTGGGTGCTGTGGCGAGCCTGCTCAGGCGTCCCATGTCCCGCTCAGACTTGGTGGCCATGTCATCATCTGAGGACGAAGGGAGTTTACGCTTCATCTACGAGCTTCTGGGATGGGTGGAGGAGACACAGGTATGTAAGAGAGAAAGAGACATAGAAAAACATGAGAATATTAATTTTAGTTCAGCAAAAAACTTTTAAAGAAACGTGACCTTACTCTAATTGTACCCTGAATGATCCGCCAAGCTATGTTTGATGTTTGAAGTTTGCCTTATTTTCGTGGAGCTAGTGGACAAAAATAAACAATATTGCTTATTAACACTTTTGTCCATTTTTGCAGATATCTTCAGTGTTAGAAACCACAAAATCAAAAGAATCTCACAAGCCGTTTTATTTAAAGAGATTATAATAAAATATAAATTTCTGGGACTGAACTGTGTGCGTGTGTGTTTTCATGTGTTAGGAGCTGCTGGAGCGGGCTGAGTGGGGCACAGATCTGCCCTCTGTAGAACAGCACCTTCAGGAACACCACACCATCCACACTGCAGTGGAGGAGCTGCTCCACAGCCTGAAAGAGGCCCGCAGCTATGAGGTGCTGCCAGCTCTCCACCACATGCATCATTACTGCTCTGAACCCTGTACATACTGAGTACTGATCCATTTGTTCACTGTCTTTCACCAGCCGAGGGTGTCTCCCAACTTCCGAAGCAGTTATTCCGAAACCCTTGCCAAGCTAGAGAACCAGTACTGCAAACTACTGGTGAGTGTGTCTTTTGTTTAATTAGGCTCCTGCGGGTGTGTGCAGGGACATGACCAAATTTGCCCTGTGACAAAGAGCAGGATACCAAGAGCCTGCATGTGACATTGACAGGAGTCTGGGTAGCACCTGATTTTGACACACACCCACCCACACCCACACCCATAGCCCTCATCCCTTTAGTTATCAGCTCAATATTAGCACAAGAAATTACTACGATTGTATTCGAAGGGTGTGGTAAGGCTGCACAAGGGAGCAACCTGGTGGGATGGGAGCTGGAGGGGGGTACGTTGGTGTTTCTCTGTGTGTTTTATATGTTGAGGTCATCACTTGCTGTTTGTGAATGGTTTGTGTTGCCACAGGAGCACTCGTCATGGCGACTGCGTTGCCTGGAAAGCTTACGAGCGTTTGTGTCACACTGCACTGAGGAGCTCATCTGGCTGAATGAGAAGGAAGAGGAGGAGCTGGCCTTCGACTGGAGTGAGAACAACACCAACATGACTGCCAAGCGAGAGCAGTACGCTGTGAGTGAAATCTGGAGCGCAGAGTAGATGAGAAGAATATTCTATAACAGTGTATCATGTCCTAGTCAAATATAACTGACCCTATTAAACTGTGCAGCAGTTGTCCTAAATTTACTCTTTTGCATTTTTACACATTAATCGTGAAATGTTTAAGAGCACCACTTCTTGTAGGACAGTTTCAAATGTTTTTCACTCTCTTTGCACTGACGAAACCAACCAAGATGTTCATTAATGAAGTAACTGTAGCTTTTTTCTTTCAACACAATACCACAAACCAGACACACAAGCACACCTTACAAAAATTACACATACTCCATGGATACTGAGGAATTCTGTTGTCACCATTTCAAGTAACCTAATTAACATGGCCAAAAACTACTCCTATAAATACTAACTCAACTGTTAAGTAATTAAGGACCCAGGGCCACTCCCTCAGGCCTGCTGAGGATTTTCATCCTCTCATACTGATTTATTAAATTTACTGACATAAAGGGCAGGGATCCCTACGAACATATAGACCTAGGCACAGGTCAATCTGGTCATCTACTGTTTAATTATTTGAGATCATGTACCCCTCTCCAGAAATACTGAATCCTTGAGCATGTGGGATTGAGCATCTGTGTCTTGAAAGAGCCAAAGACACTTGTGAGCAGGAGCTTTTGTCATTAACATTTTTATATTGACATCGATGTCTCTCTTTTTCCAGGAAATGAGGTCAGAGTTGGAGGAAAAACAGGACGTGATGCACTCCCTACAAGAAACAGCTGACCAATTGTGTCAGGACAACCACCCAGCCAAACAGACCGTAGAGGTGGGGTCTCACAAGCTGTTGGGTCTTAATCATTAAGCATGACCAGACATAAAGATTTTGCCCTGCATAGACGTAATGGAAGTACAGAAGTTCATTTCTTTATCACTGTTGTGACTACATTGTTTTAATCAAATATTTAAATAAGAAGCCTATCAGTTGAATCTAAGCATGTTATTTGTAACCACCCCAGGCCTACAGTGCAGCCTTGCAGACACAGTGGCAGTGGGTTAGACAGCTGTGTGTCTGTGTGGAGCAACACCTCAAGGACAACACTGCTTACTTTCAGGTACTGAGGCTGAGCATTTTTGGACTGCACATCTGTTGGCATGACAGTGTCACACTGTTTTCATTGTATTCTCTGTTTACAGTTCATGAGTGATGCACGAGAGTGTGAGGTGTACTTGAGGCAGCTTCAGGACACCATTAAAAGACAGTACACATGTGACAAAAACAGCAGACTAGGCAAACTAGAGGACCTCCTACAGGACTCTATGGTAAGGTCTCTTTTTCTCAACATTCATACACACACACACACACACACACAGAGATGGGTCTGTTGCGCTGGGTTGGGGTTCCTGGCCTGGCTAGAACTCAGCAGATGGCACTGTAAGAGGGCTGCCACAGTGCAAACCTGAGCAGTGGGCTTATTTCCTCTATAACCATCAGGAGGAGAGAAATAGAACTGGCAGTGGAAGATAGTTGAACTGGTCTAGTGGCATTCAGATGCACTTAATATTCATCTGAGGAAGGGTATTCACAACAGTCTGGCTTTAATGTGCTTGATGTTCACTGAGTGTGTGCATCAATCGGTTGAATAAATATATAATAATAATAATAATAATAATACATTTATATAATAAATGTATATAATAAATAATACATTTTTGTAGCACAATGAGCATAAAAATGCTAAACAACATATACTACATCAATACAGTACAAGACAGTCATAACGCAAGAAAAAAAATGTGACTTGGGGTGATTCTTGAATTCTGGGAGAGAAAATAAAAGCTTTTACCTCCCATAGAGGATAGTCTGTATTTGGGTAAAGTAAGTAAACCAGAATCCTTTGATGTGAATATAGGAAAGAGTGAGGCCATGAAGGGCTTTAAAAGTATATTTGAAGAGTGATTTTGATAGACTAGTTGGTGGTCCCATGTATTCTGAGATGATGATTTATGACTGTGTGACTTATTGTAGTTGCAATGTGGTGATGTAAGTAGGGGCATTTCTCTATTTAGAGTGAACATCAGGCCTCTATGTTTCCTAGCACAGTTCTCACTGGGAGGAGAGATTCAGTAAGTGTTCGACAGATGCCTTTGTGCAGCTGCCTTTAATTTGCTGTTCAGAAAAATAACACAGATTTACTACTTCTGCCAGACTCTTGAAATGGGCTTGTGTCTCATTGTTTTTAAGACTCTGTGGTAATTCCAACCTCTGCTTGGTGAAAAAAAAAAAACCAGCATCTCTCAGTTTGATCTGCACTCAACAGCACCAGTGCCAATCCCATGCTGATGCCCAGTCACCCTTAAAATCGCTTACAGTATTCTGGACCAGGGTGTGTTGCCATTAGCACTTCCTCAATCTGTCTCTAATTCCTTGAGCCAGTACTCTAACAAATCCCTAATGCACCTTCCGAAATCTGAAATTTTGCTCATTGTGTATACTAATGCCAAACAAAGATTCTAATGGCGGAGATATAAACCAATGCTTGATGTTAGTGGAGTCTTTCGGTAATGGATTCACATCGATTTTGAACTCCTTCAAAAAGATAGGCATTAATCTGGTGTTTTAGCTTAATGATTGTGTATATATTTATTTATTATATTACATTTCACTTACACATTTGTCTAGAGTTCAATTCAGCCTATCAAGAAAAAGACATTAGCCGTAGACATGATGCAGAATAAACCTGAATTAGGCGATACGATGAAGAGGGCCCCTGTAACTACTACCATGTCTGTATGAAACTGAAATATTTTAAATATTGTCATTATGATATAATATAAACCTGTAGTGGTCCTTGATCCCATGGAATGCTTTGGGTTAAATGTATTCTTCATCAGTAGCCTGTGTTTCGAAAGTAATTTTCCACCAATGGTTTTCTCTGACAGGAAGAGAAGGAGCAGCTGATAGAGTACCGTAGTTCAGTCGCCAGCCTGGTAGGGCGGGCAAAGACTGTGGTCCAGCTCCGCCCACGTAGTGCTGACTGCATTCTAGCTACCACCACGTCTATTCGTGCCATTTGCGACTACCGACAAATAGAGGTATGAAACACATACAGCATATTCCCTCTAACACTCACCTACCTCACTGCAACTTACCTGTCCTGCGCTCTGTTGATCCCTTGAGAACTGATCCTTCATCTGCAACTTGATCCTGAGTCAGTTTTCAAAGGCCAACAGTGTATCTTGTCTTGTACGTTCCCATCCTGTCCTGCTCACACCCTGCTCTCGATTCACATTGGCTGTCCAGCACCAATAAAGAGAACCCTTGTCCTATCAAAAAGATTGATGTCTCCAAGACTTCCTCACATTGTGGCTGCCATTGACAGACCCAGAAAAGAAACACCAAATTACTGCTTGTTTACTGAGATGTTTTGGGGACAAAGGTGTATCCTCACAAAACCTTAAACAGTTCTAGGCAAGGTACTTTCAGGAATGGCCTCACAGGAGATTTTATTCTTTCTGTAAAGAATAAATCTAGGGGACTGCCACCTTTTTCCATCGCCTTCCTCTATAGTGCACTAGAAATGCAACAGTGGCACCTGGGAGGAACTCCATTTTCTGCTGATTTCCCAGCAGGTGGAAGATGTGAAAATGCTTTTCGTTGCTGTCAGGTGTGCTGTGATGTGACATGAGTTTTGAAAGACTCTTGAATTAAACATCACTGCCTGCAAATGTACAGCACACAGGGTAGTCTGCTGGCTGACTGCTCTGGCTCTGCGGAGGCAGAAGTGCTGTTGACCGAGCTGTTTTCACCATTTCTGTGCTGAGAGTGTGTGCTCACTGAGGCAGGAGCAGAGTGGCACAGGCATGTGGCGGTGCGATGATGACTGTATGAACTACAGTAGTGATGAACACACTTGCTGTTCCATTTGCCACACTGGGCAAGCGGACATACACATATCTTATGTTATGTACATGAACTCATGAAAGATTTTGTCATTTGTGCTCATTTTTATTCTCCTCAGTCATAAATATCCAGACATGCACCAGCCATAGGACTGTTCATCTGTTTTTTTTTTATCTCATAATCGCATTTTTCACAGTCAGGCAGGGTCTTAACAATGCCCAAAAATAATCTCTTTCTCCCCTCCCCTCTCCCTCCCACCTCCCTTTCTCTTTATCCCTGCTCCCCCCCTCCTATTTTACCCACTCTTTCTCTCTCCCTTCTGTCCTCCTCTTCCTCCCTTCCTCTTGTGTGTCTGCGGGGCTGGCAAGGCCAACTCTCAGGTACTGCTGCTGATCACTCTTTTACCTCTGCCCTCTGCTCTTTGACCTGGCTCTGCACACTCAGTTCCTATATTGTTGTAATGCCTTCCCACTTTGCCTCCAGTATACCAGTCACACTCTCCCAGTTCCATAGAGTCCTTGTCAATTTAGTCCATATTTCTATGATGTTAATAATGAAGCTGTAGCTAGGGTTGCACCAAAAGTTTGGCCCGGACTTTTTCCTGTGGTTGTTGCTAAATGTTTATAAAACCATCAGCTTGTACTGACCAAAAAAAAAATAATAATAAAACTCCTTAGTTTTCTTTTGCACCAAGAATGTTCATTTTGTGCCTAGTTCTAGCATTAGAATTACAGTCCAGTTGCTGAGCATATTCTGAAAACCATATAGCATGTAGGTCATGGATCACCAACTGCAAAGTGGGAGTAAGTTTATTTTCGTGATTTGCAAATCGTGCATAAAGCACTCGGGGGCAGATGTAGCACTCTGAGTCGGCAGCAACAATTTCTGCTTCCTCACGTTGTACTGTAGGACAGTGTCTACTCTGTGTGCAGGGGGCAGGGTGACAGGGTAGGTGCGGCACCAGACTTCATACACACATGCCTTGTCTTACTTGTTTGCTAAAAATGTTCTGTTTTATTTGAAGAATTAATATGCAACATAAGCTTACATGCTACCCTAATCTAAGGTTGTTATAGCTTTAGTTCAACAAATACCTGTAAATGGCATCCAGATTCGCTGATGCTGTACAGCACATTTACATTTAAATTCCTAGCATAGTCCCAGGGAGACATAAGAAAATCCTGCATCATACTTTAATTTGGTCACCCATTTGAGGCCCATTAGCATTAACATTTTATTTCTCATCTTTTGCTTATTAACATGGAATATTTTACTTTTTAATCCACATTTTTGATTTATGCTTTTTGCTTAATTTTTCAAAACCTTTCTCTCTTACCTACCACCACTTCCCTGTTCCTCCTTTCCCATCTTCTCTCTTCTTCTCTCTCTCTCTCTCTCTCTCTCTCTCTCTCTCTCTCTCCTGTTTCCCTTTTCCCTTTCTTTCTTTCTCAGATCACAGTCAGTAAAGGGGAAGAGTGCGTATTGGAGGATAATTCTCAGAGGACAAAGTGGAAAATCATCAGTCCCACTGGAAATGAGGCGATGGTGCCTTCAGTTTGCTTCAGCATTCCACCCCCTAACCAGGATGCCATTGACAATGCAAGCAGGTATATCTCATTCACAGCCTTCTACTGTGGTCTCAAATTACTGATTGGTTGGTAACAATGGAAATTATTGATTATGCCAACAGTTTAGCCTTTAATGTCTGCAATAAAAGTGCTAATGAAATGCTCTTTGTTTCTCCTGTCTCTAGAATGGAGCAGATGTATCAGAATGTAATGTCATTATGGCACCAGTTGCATATGAACATGAAGAGTGTTGTAACTTGGCATTACCTGCAGAAGGACATCAGCAGCATCAGTTCTTGGACCCTTGACACAGTCAGTACATTGAACTGTTAAATCCCAAGGCCCATATATAAACCCACCTTTAAGTTCCTCTTTCCACTAACTACATAACTTATAAATGAGTCTTATATAATCTACTTAATAATTCATTGTGGTTACTGAAAAAAATACACATTAAGATTAAAAACTGAATAATAAGCCGAGCATTCTAGAAGTTTAACTGCGTCTCATTCCAATGTAGCTCTCCTGATGAGACTCTCCAAGAGTTTATCTCACCTTATAAATCTACCTCTGTAGGTGCGCTCCCAGTCACCATCTGAAAGGCAGCAGGCCTTAGAGCACCTGGATGCCCATCTAGCTGATTTCCTAGCGGACAGTCGCGAGAGCGCCCTCTTTACACCGTCTGAGAGACGAGAGCTTGAAAGAGAGGCAGAGAGTTGCCGCCAGCACTGCCAAGCACTGCTTAAATCCTTGGAGACGGGTAAGCAGGCAGACTTTGTGCTACCAGAATATTCATGGATCCAGAATATTCTTTTCTGAATGGTTAGGATCATTCCTTTGTCCTCTGTCTCTCTTTCAGTGGAGAAGGATGAATCAATATCTCGCTCATACCTCTCTGAGCTGCAGAGTATCAAGACTCACCTGCAGGAGGCAGAGCAGAGACTCATGAGGGGCATGCAGTCCTCACCCCCTAGTGGTCAGTCAGGAGATGGTGCGGACACGGCTGTTCACATAGCAGAACACGAGGTAAGATATAGTTGGTCTAGTAGCTCCCTCTTCTGTCCAATAAATGCTGTCCTGTGTGTTGTATTAGTTTTACATTTGATTGAATTTTAGTTATGAGTTCTGGCACAGAAACAAATCTGATTTACAGTGCTGTGCAAAAGCCATTTGTATCTACAGTGGGTGTCTTTCTTTTAGTAAAAACACAAATGAACATTAGAATAAATACAAACAGAAAACAGTAAAACATATCAAGATTTTCCCCCCTAAAAAGTAGTTGATATTTTCTGAGCTGCTTCAAATAACACAGATTTGGCTCCAGATTTTGGCTCTATGCCTCCAGTGATTGCTCAGATTTATGAAGGTCCATAAGCAACACACCTAATTTAATCTACTGAAGTGACTGAGCCAACCCAGGTAACACAAGTAACACTGGGCTTCCATGAGAAGAGATCTGGAAATGGTTAAGTGAACACTTTGTATTGTATTTCTATTAATTGTAATATTGTTATATTTATTTACTTGTAATATAGTGTATTAACACTTAACTTAACACTGCTGCCCAGTAGTAAACAGCTTTTAAGTATAACTGACTTTTGCATAGAACTATACCAGTGGTAGTGCCTTATGTTGATATTAGACTTGAGCCTGTTTGCATAAGGATGGGTTTTTGACAGCAAAGTGATTCTGTAAGTCGGTGCCCAAATGTAAATGAACAGTGTTGTTATTGTCTTCAATGTGCAGAAGCTGCAGCAGGATCTGAAAGGTCTGCAGTCAAATCTAGGCGATGTGTCCCGTCGGTGCGTGAGCTTTTTTGAGGAAAAACCCACCTCGTCCAGTGTGCCTACTCTTCGCTCTGAACTCAATCTGGCTGTAGAGCAAATAGAGAAACTCAATTCACTGTCTTCGGTCTATCTGCACAAGTCAGTACAGCACACGCACACAATTTTACTTAGGTGCACTCCCTCACATTCCATTTTCTTTGAATAACTTGCTCATCTTTACCTCTCAGGTTAAAAACGGTAGATGTGCTGATGAGAAGCTTGCAAGCGGCTGAGAGTCAGGTTAAGAAGTATGAGAGTCGACTGAGTGAGGAGGACATTGTTCCTGCTGACACCACTGCCATCCAGGGTTTGAGAGATCAACTCAAGGTGAGAACCATTAACATAAGTAGACACTCATCTATCAATCCTTTGTGCATATTTTGTCAACATCTTTCTTCTTTTCTATTTCTTTGTCTGTCTGGTTTTCAGAAGTGGCATTCAGAGTTGCAAGAGCAGGACCAGATCTTCCAGTCTCTGACCTCAGAGGTGCAGCGGGCACGGGAGGCAGGCACCCAGCTCAGCCAGCTGCATTCTGACCGCAGCCCCGAGCTGGACCGCTATCAGGAGAAAGCCCACCAGCTCACCGAAAGGTGGAATGGAGTCCGTAGACAAATGGAGACGCGGTGAGCCATTTAACTTCTTGTTACTTCAATCAAAAGAAACGAAGCATGGCAATAAACGTCATTCTTTTAATTCCGTTTGCAAATATTGCTTGCATTTGTCCAAAAATACCCATTGTATCTTTTAGGCTGGCTGATCTGGAGATGCTGGGCTCAGTGCTGCAACAATATAGAGAGGGTCACTCTGCTCTAATCCACTGGATTGAAGAAACCACAGAGAAACAGGAGAACACTCAGCCTGAGCAGACAGACAGCAGAGCTCTGTCTGAGCAGCTCGCCCACCAAACGGTAGGTAACAGCCTCACAGGTTTCCCCTGCCATCTTCCAGAATTAGAATGTGTTTTTTTGGTCACTTATTAGGCAGTAACATAGTAACAAATGCTAACTCAATGAAGGCGTTAGGGTGTATTTTATTAAAATTAACTCTCATGAACTGCTTCTCTCCAGGCTTTGGTGGCTGAAATAGAGCAGAACCAAGTCAAACTGGACGAGTGCCAGACACACTCTAAGCACTACTGCACTGCTGTCAAAGTAAGCCCACTTTCAGAACTGATTCACTCAGCTACTGTCATGTGCACTTTTATTTGGCAAGACTCAAGGAGCTGATTTCTCTGAAAAAGTGTCTCTATGTAAACAATTGTTCCCATGTGCCATTACTGTGTCTCCCTGTTGTTCATTAGGACTATGAACTGCAGCTCATGACATTTAGAGCTTTTGTGGAATCAACCCAGAAGTCTCCTGTGAAGCGGAGAAGAATGCATTCTTCATCGGATGCCATAACACAAGAAGTAAGAGAACACAGAAAGAATAAGGCAGAGGGGAATAGATGAGCGTTTTCAATTTCTCTAGATCACTTAGAGGTTTGAACTGGACTACTTTAATGCTAAGCCTTTTGTCCCCATCTAGTTCATGGATCTACGCACACGCTACACAGCTCTAGTGACCTTGACGACGCAACATGTAAAATACATTAGTGATGCACTACGGAGACTCGAAGAAGAAGAGGTAAGGATCAAAATGATCCATTCTTGCAATGTCTTAGGTTTATTTTTTTTAATGTAGTGAATTGTCTACATTTATACTGTCCTGATTAGTTAAATGGCATAATGAAAGACGTGCTCTTCTCTTACAGAAACAGATTGAGGAGGAGAGACAGGCTCGGGTGGGCCAGGTCTCTGAGCTTTCTGGCTGGGTAAAGGGTCTCCAGGAGAGAGCTTCAGGACCAGCTGAGTCATCACTTGCTGCACAGCAGGTAAGATGGGTTCTACCGCCGCTAGCATGGAATGAAATATGTTTTTGTACCGGCTAGACACAAGTGCAGCAGAGCATGATTCTAAGGTTCTGATGGATTAATGTACTCTCTTTCCTCAGGCAATAAATGAGCAGTTAGCTTCTAAAAAGGAAGAAATTGCTGAAGCTATCAGAAGCGCACAAGTTTTCTTGCTATCAAAACAGGCCAGCAAGTGAGTGTGGTGCACTGGCAGATATTTAAGCCAACAAAAATACATACAAGCGTGGTTTTTATATTTACATGGCTCATGTGTCCTTAGGTTATCGCCAGAAGAACGTGCCCAAGTGAAGTCGCAGCTTGATGAACTGACTGCTACCTACAGCCAGCTATGTGACAGTTCTGCTGCTCAGCTACAGCAGCTGGAGGAGCAACTGGCCAAAGAGGAGAAACGCAAGGTAGAGTTAGAGGTGTATGTTAAGGTCACAAGTGGCTACCATTTTCAAACTTGGCCAAAAATGAGCTTCAAATGGCAAAAAGCTTGCAAAACAGTGCTTCTGGTTTGTGTTGCTTTAAAAGATTCTCTTATGTGAAGTTTCAAACTTGCTAGGGCAGTTGTACAGAATATTCTGTGTGTGTGTATGTGTTTGTGTGAGCTACAGTCAGTACTGCATGTTTTACGTCGCCTGTCACATGTGTTTTTGACATCCACATCACTTACATAAGTCTCACAGATTTGGTCTGACATCATTTTTTAATAGCATGGAGTGAGTTCCTCACTTACTGTTCACAGCATGCCTGTGATCATGTCACTACCATCATCATTTGCCATCTTCATCAAACACATCTGCTTATTGCTACTTATTGGCCCTGTCGATTAAAGGAGTAGCAATTCTGAGCTCAGAGCAGTGCCATCATTACATTGAATAATATATGAATGTATATATTTAGAGTGTAATGTATTTTTATACATTAAACAATATATACATACATCATTATATAATATAATATACATTATATACATCATTAAATACCGGTGTATAAACATCCAAAGTTCATGCTTATAGTGCTTACGTAGAGTACTGCCATCACAAGCCATTATCTATTATTTACTGTTGTTTTTGCGTCATGGATATGGGCATTTTCTTATTTCACTGGGTAATTGGTTTGTAAACATTTGCACAGTGCACATTCTCATTATGTCATTGAAATGGATAACAAATTCTCGATTTGTAGGAATACATAATATATATAAAGGCAATGATGTTTGAGTGTGTGTATGTATATGAGTGTGGTAATGGTCTGCTGTGTGACTATAGTTTTGCACACTACTAAAGGTAGCAGTAGTCATATTTACTAGTTTGAAGTAGTTTGAGCACCAGAGGGCAGCTGTGCATACCAACACGTGTTTGAGCATGATGTGTCCAGGTCACTGCTGAGTACACGCATTTGCGTGTGTGTGTGTGTGTGTGTGTGTGTGCGTGTGTGGTAATGTCTGTCTTTGTCTTCAACAGTAATACTGTGTGAAAATTAATCAGCATTTTGCTTCAAAATCACTAACAGCTGCCGGGGAAAGATACATTTTGAAACAGAAATGTCTTCGAGACAAAATTTAGTCAGGCATTTTGTGCAGTAACTGGATTTTCAGTTTGGAAAGTTACAGTAGTAGACTTAAGAGTTTACTGTTTACCAATAGGTAAGTCCCAAAGCACTTGCTTAACTAAACAACAAGAACTAAGGAGTGGAGGTATTCAAAAGTCCTTTAGATGTAGTAGCATCTTGGATTTTAGAGATAAGTTCAGCGTTTAGTAGTACTACCGACTGAAAGGAATATCATAAAGTTAGGGGCCAGTCAGTCCCAGGCAGTATCTCAGACAGATGGAGTGTGGCATGCAGAACGCTAACATCCAGCTTCTCACCCTGTTGCACCTCAATCTGCCGAGCCCTCGGCCTATCTATGTGTGTGCGTCTAAGGACCCACCCAACACGGTAAGTAGTGCTTGCTTTCTCTCTTACCGTTGCTTCATTTCTGACCTGCCCTGTATTCAAAGGTATTTCTCTCTTGTCTCTTTTTTTGTTTTGTTTTTTTTGCTGTCCTTAAGGAATATTCATAGCTTAGCATAATTCAGTGTTTGTGCATGAGAATGCTTCTTGCTTTTTTGCTTTCAAACCAAGATTACTTTCAGTTTTTATTTTAATTTACTGTATAATTTGTCTTGAATGATTGTTTTGTTTGTATTGTTCAAAGCAGAATGCAACTGAGGTTGGAATTAATGGGGAATTGTAATTATTATTACTGCATAAGTGTTAACGTATAATAGGTTGCATGCTTTGGTGGTGGATATTCTTTTCTGATCTTTTTATTTAATATATATATATACATATATATATTTATTTAACATATATATTTAATTATGTTTTAATTAGACAGGTGTGCTTTGCAAAAACACTTATAGTGTGTGTTTCTTTTTTAGGACTATGAGAGCATCGCTGGAGTAATTGACCTTGGCACTATGGAGACTTTTCCAGTTTTCCACTCAGCACATCGTGGCCTCATAGACCAAGACACATGCCATGTGCTGTTGGAGGCACAGCTTGTCATGGGTGGTTTATTACAACCTGACTCCCCTCAGATCCTCTCGTTAGAAGAGAGTCTTTCCTCTGGTCTAATTGATGGCTCCACTTACCAATCTCTGTTAGAAATAGAGACTTCTCTTCATTATGTCCAGCAGTCACAGTTTGCAGTAAATCACTCGATACCGGTTGCTGCTGCTCTGGAGGAGGGTCACATAAAAGAGCAAGTTGGGATTCGTATTCTGGAGCTGCAGTTGAGCACCGGAGGATTCCGGGATGCCTCGAATAACAAACTTCTCAGTCTTGAAAATGCTAAAAAGGAGGGCCTTCTCTCAGATGCTGTTTACAATAAGTTACATTCCTGCCTTAATCGCCGGGATCTCATTGATCCTAATACAGCAGAAAAGCTGAGTCTGGCAGAGTTCCATCAGCGATGTGTTTTGACTCAGGAGACTGGCCTGCGTCTGCTGCCAGTCAATCAGCAGTCAAGGGGAACAGTCTGCTTACGATCAGGCAGAAAGGTAGGCATTTTCCGTGCTGTCCAGGAGGGATTGATTGACCAACAAGTCACTATTCGACTTCTGGAGGCTCAGCTGTTTGCAGGGGGTATCGCTGATCCTCGCTCAGGGCATCGGCTGACAGTAGATGAGGCTTTGCGACATGGACTTTTGGATCAAGACTTGGCCTGTGCCTTATTGACTCATCAGTTACAGGCAGGAGGAATAATAGACCCGGTCAGTGGAGATCGCCTGGATTTAAATGAAGCTGTCCAAAGGGACCTTTTATCTTCACGCACGGCCCTTCGGGTGCTGGAATCTCTGTGGACTTTTATGGGCATACTGTGGCCAGAGTCAGGGGAGCTGCTTTCTATCTCTGATGCTCTACAGCAGGGTGTCATCTCAGGAGAGCTTGCTCAGAATGTCTTGAGCAAACGCCATTCTGTTGGCGCAATTTACTGTTCAGAAAGTGCTCAAGTGGTTCCTCTGGCCTGTGCTGAAAAGATGTTGGGAGCAGAAGCAGTGAAGATTCTTGAAGAGACACAGATTCCCGATGTTCTGCCTGCCATGATTCGGACAGGGTGCCTAAATGCAAGCCGCTGGGGCTTTTCCTCATCACCACCGACACCCTCTTCACCTCCTCCTTCACCCCTACACCTTCACTATGACACTTTGCAAGGTGGGGGACCAGAGGAGCAGGTTAAACACCAACTCCTATCTTACCTAATGACTCACAGTTACATTAATGCTCGCTCAGGAGCACGTCTAATTCTCCTGGAGTCTGATCTTGTGGACGTAGTTGGTGCAAGTCAACCAACAAAAGACCAGAGGAGACCAGAACTACAGTTGAGAGAGCCCTCAGCCAGAGACAGAGAGAAGTTATTCAGTGAAATAGAACAAAGAAGTGTTAAAAATCTTTCAGAAGTACATAGAACAGACGTAACTGATTGTGTTTATGAAACTGAAAAAGTAAAATATGCCCCAGAAGCTGTTGTAGCTTTGGAACAAAGAAACGACACTGATAGAACCATCGGAAGGCACGTAGAGACAGGTTTAGCAGATACAATATCTGAAACCCAGACGACAGATTCTGTTTTGGACTCAATGAGTCCAGAAGTAGAAGGAATTAATAATGAAGAAAAAATTCTGGGCCTGGCTGAACCAGAGTCTCATCTCACAATTAAAATGCACCAATCAGATCAGTTCAGTGACAAGAAAGTAGAAACAGCACCATCTAAGGAAAAACAGTTAATAAAGACAGAATTATGGACAGAGAGCACTGCTGCTTCATGTGAAGGTACAGCAGAAGAAAGTCAAGATGGGCACGCTGAGGTGAAAGACAAACTGGACAAGACTAACATATTGAGCACTGCCAGAGAAGGTGTGTTAGTCACAAAACATGGTGTCTCAGACACTGTTAAACATATTTCTTGTCAAATGGATGCAAATAGTCATGCAAAGAAAACTGACTCTTCAAAAATGACAGAAACCATCTCTGTTCCACAAAGTGATGATGATGCAGAGCTTGAGCGCATGGCAAATGAATTATTGCAAGATGGTCTTTTGACTGATGGAGCCCAGAAGTTGCCATTGGATGAGGCTGTGACCCAGGGTTTGCTCCCGGGTCATTCTGCTGTCAAAGTAATGTCAAAGGCCGGACTATTTGGTGGTTTCCTGGATGTAAGTACTTGTGAGTCACTGAGCATTGACGATGTAATGCAGGAAGGTATAATTGATGAAGACTTGTTGACCAGTGTTCTCCAGTCAGAAAAGACTCTGTCTGGTGTTATTGATGTGGAACATGGTCAGATCTGCTCATTAAAGGACGCTTCTCAGAGAGGTCTTTTGGACCAAGAAACAGTAGCTCGACTCCTTGAGGCTCAGGTTGTTTCTGGGGGAATTGTTGACCTTCGTAGGGGCAAGAAAGTTTCAGTTACCCTTGCAGCAAATCTTGGGCTGATAGAAGAGAACCATAAGGATGATCTGCTTGCGTTGGAAAAGTCATGTCGTGGAAAACGTTCTGATCCACAGGTGTCACATAAAAAATTGACTCTTCAGCTACAGATGGATGGTGTGATAGACCCCAAAACTAAAAAGCCTGTGTCTGTTCCACAAGCCCTTCAACAAGGCATCATTGATCATGAAGAGACCCAGCAGACCCTTTTGCAGCAGGTGGCTGAAGGTGGAATTGTGCATCATGGCTCAGGCATTCGCCTCTCGGTTTCTAATGCAGTACAACAAGGTCTTATTGACCAGTCATCTGTTCCAAAGCTTGAAGACTTTGAAAAGTCTTGTCAGAGGCAGGATCAGTCTAGTTCAGATCCCAACACTGTCTCTCTCCAAGCATTTGCAGGCTTCATTTATGATGATGCTTCAAAGAGCAGACTTACATTAACAGAAGCTGTTGCATATGGTGTAATTGATGAAGACACGGTGAACAAAGCTATGGCCTCTCCCAGTGTGAGAAGTGGGATTTTAGACCCTCACAGTGCTTGTGTTGTACCCTACTCAGTGCTTATTAACCAGGGTAAGATTGATATAGAGACAGGTCAGCGGTTCCTTGAAGTGAGACCCTTTAGAGGTATTAGACACAAACAAGATGGTAACATGATGACCATGCCGGAAGCAGTGAAGACTGGTCAAGTTGATCCTGTTCCAGCACTCAGAGTATTGCAAAGTCAGGCAGATTCTGGAGGAATAATCAATATATCAAATGGGAAGCGTCTGTCCATTCCAGAGGCTGTAGGTAAAGGCCTTGTTGAAAAAGATGTTGCAAAAGTCATTGTGACAAACCAGATGGAGAAAGGTGGTTTGATTAACCCTGTCAGTGGTCAGAGGGTGTCAGATCTTAAGGAGGCTTTTCAAGAGGGGCTTATCTCTGAAGAAATGGCTGCTGAATTTCAGGATGACTTTGGCTTTGTGGCTGAACCAAATTATAAGGAAGAATTTGGTTCCTCAACCAGTAGTGCACATGATGCTGTTATGTCTAAGTCTGAGTCGAATCGAGGCAGCCCTACTGACAGTCATCATGAAAGTAGACAAGTGAGCACAACATATCTTTCAGAATCAGAAAATACTCAAAGTGAAATTGCAACAAATTTTGAAGGAATTCCGGAGACGGATCAGTCGGAGAAATTACTGTATCTCCAGCACCGTGTGCCGTCTGAAAGGGAGGAACAAAGCGACACTCCATCAAACGATATGGAGACAGACACTGATGTTTCATTAGAAGTGCTGACTCATTTTGTGTTAAAAGCGGAAAAAAGGCTACAGGAAGCTATTGTAGACTTAAGCCCTAAAGAAGAACCCGAAGAAAAGGAGCTGCAGCGTCAGCCAAATCAGGTTGAGGTTTCACAGGTGTCTCAAACTGGATTTGAAGTTGGGAAAAAACATGCCACTACGTTCATACCTGGCCATACCCCTGAGCCAGACAACCAAATCCAACCGGAAGATGGATCAACAGCCACCAAAATGTACACGGAGTTAAAAAACAATGAAGAGAATGACTACAAGGTTGCCACATGTAATTTACGTGATGGACAAGCCCTGCCTCCAGAGGAAACAAACAGGCAGTTCATCAGTGCAGCAGAGCCCTTTTCTCATGCAAAGGCATTCTCTGAAAGTAAAGAAAACGTTGGAAATGGGAAGGAGACATCTTTATTTACACTGCAAGAGGGACGGAATACATCAGAGAAAAAGACTGGAAATGGGAAGAATACACAGCAAGACAGATTAGGTCCAGAAGTAGATAAAAGGTTGGTTTTACCTCTGGATGTAGCTGTGGCATCCCATTCAGAGGGCACTGAGATGAAGAACAGAAAAGAATTTTTGCACATTGATGAAGGATTTTCTAAAACAGATGTGAAAGTTGAGAATGTGTTAAAAGAAGACACGGTTCAGAAATCGAGTGTTGTGATGTCCACAGAGGGCGCTGAGATTAACATTTTTAGTGTTCCAGCAGAGGGCACTGTTCTGGAAACTATAAAAGATGTGGAAGAGAGAAAGGTTGAAGGAAATGTAAAATTAATTATGGAGTTCAAAGAAGATTTGGATGTTCATCCAGATATACTTAAAGAGTGTGCTGAGAGCAAGCCTGGAAAAGAAGCTGTTATTTTTGATCAAAAACCTGAAGAATACTTGAAATTAAAGGGAGAGGACAGACTGCATTTGGAAGCTCTACAGACTCCTGACATGCGTGTAATTTCTCCAGTAGCAAGCACTGAGAATACAATTAGGAAAAAAGTAGTGATTGATCAAAAACCTGAAAATGTGAAAGTAGAGAGAGGGAATGAAGAATATTTGGAAGTTCTACAATGTCGAGATTTAAGCGTCATTTCACTTATAGAGTGCGCTGAGGGCGAGTCTGGAAAAGAAGCTGTTGGAACTGATCAAAAATCTGAGGAATATGTGATATTAGAGGGAAAGGACAAATTACATTTGGAAGTTTCACAGAGTCCGCAGACTCCAGATGTGCATGTAGTTTCACCAGTGGAGAGCACAGAGAAATGTATGAAGAGGAGAGTAGTGACTGATCAAAAACCTGAGGATGTGAAAGTTGAGACAGAGATTAATAAAGATTTGGAGGCTCTGCAGCGTCCAGATTTAGGTGTCACTTCACCTATAGAGTGCATTGAGAGCAAGTCTGGAAAAGAAACTGTTGGCATTGATCAAATACCTGAAGAATTAGAGGGAGGAGACAAAATACATTTGGAAGCTCTTCAGACTCCACATCTGAGTGTAGTTTCGCTAGTGGAGAGCACTGAGAATAAGATGAGAGAAAACGTAGTGATTGATCAAAAACCTGAAGCTGTTAAAGTACAGAGGGAGAATAAAGAGGATTTGGAAGTTCTGCAATGTCCAGATTTAAGTGTCACTTCACCTTCAGAGAGTTCTGAGAGCAAGTCTGGAAAAGAAGCTGTTGGCATTAATCAAAGACCTGAAAAATATGTGACATTAGAGGGAGAAGACAAAATACGTTTGGAAGCCCTTCAGACTCCACATCTGAGTGTAGTTTCACTAGTGGAGAGCACTGAGAATAAGATGAGAGAAAAAGTAGTGATTGATCAAAAACCTGAAGCTGTTAAAGTACAGAGAGAGAATACAGAAGATTTGGAAGTTCTACAATGTCCAGATTTAGGTGTCACTTCACCTTCAGAGGGTACTGAGAACAAGTCTGGAAAAGAAGCTGTTGGCATTGATCAAAAACCTAAAAATCTGAAAATACAGAGAGAGGTCAAAGTAGTTTCCGAGCATCTGCAGCCTTCAGATTTGAGCGTAACTTCTTATCTAGAGTGCACTGAGGACAAGCCTGGAAAAGAGGCTGCTGGCATTGATAAGGAATCTGTTGATTTGAAATTAGAAAGAGATGATAAACTGGACTTGGGAGTTCTACAGGTTTCAGAAATGAGTATAGTTTCACCTGTAGAGGGCACTGACAAAACTGGACAAAAAATTGTTACTGATGAAAAATCTGTTGATATGAATGTGAAAAGAGAGGTTGAAGTACCATCAGAGAGTAGATGGTTCCTTGATAAGACATTCCCTGTTGTGGGACTGGTGTATGAAGCTGGCAAAGATGATGTAGACATAGAACAGAAATCTGCTGAAAAAGATACGAAAATAGAGAAAGAAGCAGGAGCAGCCAAAACAAGTGATTGTAATGTAGCTGTTCGTGAGGTTCTGCACCAGAGAGATGTTGTGGAGGAAGTTGATGTGACGCTTCAGAGACAGCCCACTGAAAATGGAAACACGAATCTTGGAGCCGAGATGCCGAAGGATGTGCCTGCAAATCTGCTGGATGACTATAGCAACACTAGACAAATGCAGCAACAAATCATAAATACATCTAAAATGGAATGCAGCGAAGAAGTAGATGTAGCTGAGGTTTGTGTTTCAGAGCAATCAGATAAGAAGAAGAAGAAGAAAAGGAAGAATAAAAAAGCCAAGCAAGCGTTGCAGTCTGTGGCAAATGTTGAAGAGGAAGCGGAGGAATACAGGAATGTTGCATCACCTGAAACTAAGACATTGGATGTGTTAGAAAAAGAAGAGATGGAACAGCCTCAGAAACAAAACCAGACACAGCTGGAGAAGGAAGCACTTCTAATGAAGGCCAAGGAAAGCATTCTTAGAAAAGTCTTTGAGCGGGGAGTCACTGAGAAACAGGCTGCTGAAAAGTTAGAAGCGTTGCGTCAAGGGTCTGGTAAAGAACGACATGTGGCTGCGTGGGAGACACCCACAGTAGAGCAGCAAAGCTCTACAGTTCCCACAAAGGAAAAGGCTAAAAGAAAACACCAGACACTGCAAGTAGATAAGAATGAAAAATTAGTGGCAGAAGACAACGTACCTGAGACTGGCTCTGCACAAATTCTCTTTAGTCAAACTGAACCTGAAATATCTGCTGCAACAGTGACTCCTACTGAATCAGTCTTTGGCAAAAAACAAGACTTAAGCAGTTATGAAACCACCACTTGTGTTGCTATAGACACTAGTAAGCAAAGGCTGAAACCTATTAATGAGTTAGATGGAGAGAGAACAACAAGAGATTGTAAGCAGGAGCCACTTTCCAGGAAAAATGAAAAGCTGGGAATAAAACCATCAGAGGTTAATGAGAGACATGAAGACAGTAAATCAGATTTCAACAAGTCTGTGCCTCCAGTCAGGTTAGCTAAAGATTCTGAGGTACCAAAGAGTGCATTCACTGAGAATAAAGCTGAGAAGCTGAGAACAACATCTGAAGTCAGTGAGCAGTTATCTACCACTCTTACTCTGAGGAGTGAAGATCTTAAGTCAGATTTCAGCGCTGTGCCTATGGATTCTATTGCCTCACCACAGAGTCAAGATCATATACCAGCCATTAAAACAGAAACAGACACAATTAGCAAGGAGCTTCTGGAAGATGTAGTTAAGGAATACTCTCATTTTGACACTGAGGCCAAAAATGACACTTCCTTCCAAGAGTCAGGACTATCTCAGTCAGAGGAGATTTCAGGGTCAGATACTACAGAATGCTGGGAAAATCAGGAGGAATATGAAGAAGGTTTAGGTGAAAAACAAGCTGATGAGCCAATGAAAAAACAGAGGACCACCTCAAAGATTAGCAAGGTGAGCAATCAAAGAGTGTATGAATGTATCTTTATGTAGTTCACATTCTTCTTTTTTGTTTCTTATTAGTTATGACCAGTTAAGTCAGCCTTTACTTGAGATTCCTCTTCTAATTAGTTCATTTTTCACCTTTTTAGTCCTCTTTGCTGCGCCAAGAGTGTCTAGAACATGACCAAAACATTGTGGCACTCCTCTCTATGGTGAGACACATTGAAGTACGTCTTAAACAGCAGCAGCAACAGTCTAAAGGCCGAAGTCTTATTACACTTGATGACGTCATTGGACAGACAGAGGTAAGTGCTGTCAAGTCACTGTTACAGTGCTACAGTAAAATTAAAGAGTGAAGTGATGTGAAGCTAATATGTTCCATTCTTACTTCAAACCAGACTCTAGCTCTGGAGCTCACTGATTTGGAGCCACAAGTTAACAAGGAAGTTGAAGCATCCAGACAACTTCTGGAATCCCAACTTGACGATGTCCCACCTCAATTGCTCAAGGCCCTGGAGAAGGATGGACGCAGTTTGTCCCGCGCATTTGATGCCGCAAAAGAAGTTTCTTTGAGTGTTCTGCAGGGGATGAAAGCATCCCGTGGTGCACGAAAGGTAATGGAGGATAGTCAATTTTGGGTTAAAAAAGACATTTTGATCAATATTTTTTTTCAGTTTTGCATATTTGGAAAAAAAACTGCCGGTAACAAAAACCAATGACAAAATTAGGCTTTACCCTGTTAATTGCTCCTCTGAAGAAAAGTTAATTTTATTAGTGTTTATTTGGTATTTCAATGGTCACTGCTCTCAGTGGAGGGAGGGTGCCTTCACAGTGGTGGGGTGCTCAACAGAGGCTACAGCAGTACACAGTATGGAGACCATAAGTATTTGGCTATATCTTCCTTCTTAGCCATCCAGTACCTGGTGCCTCAATTGGTGCTGTCTCACAGTCCAGGCTGCTGGACACTGACGTAGTTGAAACTTTTGAGGAGCTTCTGAATGCAAAAATGTACAAGATGTATCTCTCTTCTTTAAGAGAGTCATGTTTTTAACAGAGTCAGACAAATAGGGGGCACACAGGGACAATTTTGGCTTCATTCTCTCAGGTCTCCTGCCACATGAACCCTCTCAACAGCTTTTTTCCTGAGTTCAAAACACCTGGCTGGAATAATCAACTGGACGTGGTCATTGCTGTATGAAATATTTTCAGGGATGCACAGTTGCCCCCTTTCACCTCACTGGACATAACTGGCAGCTGTGGCGACCTGCCAGGCCAAGATGCCCTGGCATACAGGCGACCAAGAAAGCTGTCTGTCTTCCCTCGCTGTCCTCATTCCAACTTTTCTGGACAAAACAGGGCCAGATTTGGCATCTGCCTTTGGAAAAATCTTCAGCTGCGGCTGTTGCCCTTGGGACCCTTAGCTGTCATTGTGTTTTAGCTTCTATGTGTTGGGCACCTTTCGGTTCTTTGTTCCAGATGTCTTTTAATAGGTGTCTTCTCAAACTGCACTGCTTGCATGCACTCTCCACTAGCCTTCTGGGTCTCCACTAGCCTTCTGGTTCTCCACTAGCCTTCTGGTTCTCCACTAGCCCTCTGGGTCTCCACTAGCCCTCTGGGTCTCCACTAGCCTTCTGGGTCTCCACTAGCCTTCTGGGTCTCCACTAGCCTTCTGGGTCTCCACTAGCCTTCTGGGTCTCCATTAGCCCTCTGGGTCTCCACTAGCCCTCTGGGTCTCCACTAGCCTTCTGTGTTATTCATGGATGACCGCTAGAGATCCTGCTTTCTCAAAGTGCATGAAAAAGTCCAAGTCCCCGAGGAAGATTGCAGGGAGGTTGTCACATGGAATGCCCGTATGATACTGTTTTGTACACAATTCTCTTACTGCAGCTCCCACAGCAGAGATTCATGCACTACTCGCATAACCGCGCTTAAGCTCCAAATCTGAAAATGATATGCTGTTTTTCAGGAGGCCGTGAGTAGTGAACTAGAATCTTTGGCTGGGCGAGTGGACAGCCTTCTCAACTGGCTTCAAAAAACTGAATCTCAAATGGAGCGAGAAACAATGGACGACGGGAGGATGAAAGAGAACGAAGGCAGAACATTAGAAAACCTTAGTCAAAGACTGCAGCAATGCAAAGTAAAATGATCTCAGACTGTTCCATTTAACATTTTAATGATTTAATTATTTTAATGATGCACTCTGTCTCTGTGTAAAATTGCTTTTGTCGTGTTTTCTCAGGACTTTGAGAAGTGTCTCACAGCGCACTCCACTGATGTGAGTGCTGTGGCGTTTGACATCCAGTTATTTATCTCGGAGCGTGCGCAGGATCTGGAACCGGAGCAGAGCAGGCATTTGTTGAGGCAGCTGCAGCAGCTGCAGAGGGCCTTCCACCAGGCTTCAGGTCGCGCTCATGCCAGAGCTGAGGCCCTCTCAGTCCAGCAAGCCAGGGAGGAGGAGCGAGAACAGAAAGAGAGAGAGAGGATACGGGAGGAAGGAGAGAGGAAGAAAGAGCGGGAGACTGCAGTGAAGAGAGAGGTTTGCAAACACTGGTTAAACGCCTATGCCTGTTTAACAGTAATAAAAAGGATATACATTTTGCTCCATTCATTCATTTATAAGCCAGAACTGCCTGGCCAGCATATGATCTGTGAAATAAATCTAGACATTTGACATTAGTAAACATGAATGATAGAATAAACATGAATAATATTAAGTATTTTAACAATCCTTGTTACATGCACATATATGGTGTTCTTAACTCAAGCACAGAAGTGCATTTCATTCTGCTAGTATTGCTGACCTCCATAGTGCTTCTACAGCTTAATATGCCAGCTGCTAGAGTTTGTTTTGCTTGATGCATGTGTGTGGATATAACATGTGTATTAACTGTCTGCCTTGCTCTTACAGATTGCCACAGAGGACAAGCGCTTATGCCACCTCGGAAAAGGCTAGAAAAAAAATAAACATGGCATTTTTTTTCGTTAGCGAAGTCTGTTTCTTTTCCTTTTTCTTTCTTACTTCCAAGAAAAAGGAAAAAAAGCTAACTTATAAGAAATATTTGTGTTAATATGAATTCTTGTTTTCCTGCTTGACTGACCTTGTGTTTTTTGTCTGCTTGTGTGAAAGCTCTGGATACATCTTGCTCAAACAGTACATACTTGTTGCGTCAGAAACAAAGTGTTCTTTGTCTGTTAGGCTAAGGGGTATGATGGTTTAAGAAAGGTTGAAATGTTTGCCATGAGCCCTGGCACTGGTAGAGAGGAGAAAACTGAAGCTGTTCTTGCTCAAATGAAGATCACATTTCTCAATTTCCTTTTCTTTCTACCCTCCTTTCCTTCAATCCCTTTTTGTCATATGTGGGGATTTAGGAGGTGCAGCAGCAGAAGGCAGAGTGCTCACAGAAACTTGAAGGCCTTACCATGTGGTTGGCTGGTGCAGCCAGTTTGCTGGCCAGTCACAGAGCAGGAGCAGATTCAGGTGATGTGAGCCTGCTTCAGGAGAAACAGAATGGGCTTAAGGTGAGATATGAATATAGCAATGAGTTTTAATATAAAACAATACCCTATCCAGTAATTTAATAGAGAAGTTGTCTGATTTCCTCATTATCAGTAAAATGACAAGTGGGAAACTTTTACTTCACCAAAACAACAGAATTTTGACCAAACCCTGTTGTGACTAGACACTTGAACGAGCACTTTATTGAGTATAGTTATAAATAAAGTTTAATATGCTAAAATTCAGTTGATTTGGGATTTTCAGATCAATACCTCACAATCCTTGAATGGAACAGAAGTAATGATTTATTTACAGTAATTTTGTGTAGTTGTGTAGTTTTTGTAGTCTCTTTCTTTTATACAATGATTTCTCGTTTTAAACAGATCCATTCATTTATCTGGACATGTCAATTTTTTCTACCTTCCTGTTAATTTATTTAATTACTACCTGTGTAAAACTAGTTCATTTGAATCATGTTTTGTATTTATACAAGTAAAAAAATCACTTTTATGCTCCTAAAATACAGATTTCAAACTTCGGAATGACTGTGTAGATTACCTGTTTATCTAAACTTGCATCCCAATGGATCCTTACTTTTAGGAGGTGCAAAAGGATCTGCAGACCAAAGGTGATGGGGTAATGGACACAGTGCGGTCAGTGGAAGAGTTTCTGGCTGAACGTGGTGATGATCTGAGCCCAGAGGAGAGAGCCAACCTGCAAGGGGTGCTTACACGCATGAAGGAGCAATACAGCACCCTCACGGAAACAGCCCATTCCTCACTGGCACAACTGGACACGGCTATCAGCACAACGCTCCAGCAAAACACACAGAGGGTAACGGCCTCGTGTACCTTTCACTTTGCTTTTAATTACATTTAATTTTCCTTTCTGAACATCACTTAAATAAATATATTCTTGTGGGTTTTTTTGCAAGGCTAAAGCAGAGGAGGAGCTACAGGAGACTCAGGGAAAAATAGACACACTGCTTGATGAGCTGTCGTCATTGGACACGTCCAAGAGAAAGTCACTTGGCGAAAGTGTTCCAGATGCTCCCATTGCCATAGCACCAGAGGGCGCTTTGAATTCTCATACTGATATGCTGAAGGTTAATATTTTACTTTTGCATCAGATGAGCCAGAACCAGATTTTAGTGGTAAACATTGTTTAAAAGAGAGAACTCTCAGCCTTCTGTCTTTTTATCTTTGTTCTTCAAGGATTATATAAGATGTAGTCATAAATATTTGTTGAAAATGTTACTGTGCCTAGCACAGCATATTAGGGAATATTATGAGCTTTTACATCGTAGTATAGAAAATGCAGCAACTTTCATACATACGCCCAAAAGTAATTGGACAAAGTAATTAAATGGTCATGTTTAATTCTTGGAAGCAAATTATTTAACCCAATGACTGCGTGGTGGACATCACCAGACACAAGATTTCCTAATGATGCTGTGCCTCAGGCCTTTACTGCGCCTGTCTTCTGTTCCTGCTCGTTCTTGGGATGTTTTACTCTTACCTTTTGGCTTCAAAAAATGACATGCATGTTCAATTAAGTAAGGGTGAGATGATTGACGTTGTCATTTGAGAACTTTTCACGTTTTTGCTTTGAAAAAGTTTGGTCTGCTTTAATTGTATGGTATTATGATTGTTAGTCCAAATACTTTCCCTAAATTGGGATGGCTGTGTGTGAAAATGGGTTTAATTGCAAAATCTAAAAAACTCATAATCGGTCATTGTCAGCATCAAAATTTTATGGATCTGATTGTATGCACGTGAAACCCAAAAAGAAAACATAACTCTACTTTTAGCATTACTTTTTTCAGTCAACAGTGAAAATGCCCATGTAAATTATTGATCAGGTGCACATACACACAGGTGCAGATCTCCATTGCACAAGAAAATACTTATTGATCAGGGAATATCTGGAGCAATAATATTTTTCAGCCAGTTGTTCTGTATGTTTTATCATATCCAAAGCAATTTTTTTAACTTGTAAAAAAGAATGTAATGCAAGTCTGATATTTTTTTCTTTGCTTGTTCCTCCAGGAAGAGCTGCAGCATTTACAAGCTCAGCAGGCTCATCTCATGCAGGTGGCCCAGTCCACCCGCTCTCTGCTGGAACAGCCTGACTCCAGTGTGCCCCCAGAGGAGAAGCAACGTCTGCGTGCCAGACTAGACCAGCTACAGAGCCAGCATCAGGAGCGCCTCCAGAGTTGCCAAGATAAACTGAGGCGGTCGGAAACCGTCCGAGATGAGCTCTCCAAGTTCCTGCAAGAGCATGGGAACTTGGTTGCATGGCTTGAACAGAATGAGCACGGACTCTGTTCTTTAGGGCAGGGAGAAGCTGATGCCCAGGCTCTGAAGGACAGACTAGAGGAGCACAAAAAGGTAATAATGTCTGAACATCATCTTGATATCATTCTGTAGCTCTTGGCTTTTCTAGTCTTTGTACTTCTGAATACAATATATTTTTATTATATATTTATTTGAGGAAAGCAGGTCCAGGTTTCATAATGTTTTTGATTGCCGTGTTTTCCAGCTGGCAGAGGATGTGATCTGCCATAAGGCAGACTTGCGCTTTGTGTCCATCTCTGGACAGAAGGTGCTAGATTCGGTTCATGGGGCTCTAGAGAGGATTGGTGGCACTGATCCAGCTCTGGAGAACACAAGGCAGCTGGTCAGCGACAAGCTACAAGATGCCACACAACGCTACAGTTCATTGCAAAACAAGGTAGGCAAAAAAGGTTGTCAGTTAGAGTATACACTTTATAATGGGAATGATTCGGTGACTATTACTCACTCTGAAAGGCTCAGCTCTCATTGCAGTGGGGTGGGGCGCATGCTTGCTTATAGTTTTTACATGATGCGCAGTCATTTGTTTCCCATCGGATGTGTAAAAATGAAAGGGAAGATTCTGAAATTTGTGGTTTAACAGTATGTGTAACTTTGCATATCTTGCACCTCAGAATGCAGAATATGCCACTAGACCCTAGTAGCAGGTTACTAACAAAATATGTCATTGATGCACAGAACGTATTTATTGGTACTTTTTTGTATGAGCAGTTAGTTAGTAAAAATCAGTAGTTAAAAAAACTCAGTAACCTAATTCTTGTTGGACCCTCTTCTTCGGGTTGCAGTCGGTAGATCTCGGGACCCGTCTGTCCACTCTCCTGGATCAGTATCAGCAGTACCAAGATGAGGCTAGTGCTCTGTTATCATGGCTGAGCGCTCAGGAGCAAAATCAAAGCATATTCAAACCCAGCGGCGAGACGACTGACACACAAACACTACAGAATACACTGAAAGCTGTAAAGGTAAGAGTAGTTTGAGGTGAACACCTCAACTTCTCTGGAAAAAATGACAGTGAAAATCATTAATACATGTTTTGAAATGATGTTAATGGTTTGTTTTGTCTTGTAACACTTAATTCATCTCAGCATCTGCAGGATCAGTTGGCAGAGCGCTCAGTGCAGTTGGAGAAAGTTAAGAAAGCAGGCAAAGTGCTCTCCAGTACCCAGGAGTCTCTCACTCTTAAAGCAGCAGACATTAACACTAATACAGGTAGCTAGACTTATGTCCTGTTTGTTTTAATGCAATGTAATATTATCTTTTGATGAATGTATATTTAAATATTCATGTTTTGTAATACTCTTGGTACCCATTTCAGATAAGCTTGAGAGTCGGTTTCAGGCTCTGTCAGAGCATGTCTCACAGAGGGCTGAGCAGCTCCAGACTGCTGTTGCTCAGTCTGTTAGCGTTCAGGAGGGGCTCAAAGCTCTGCTGGCCTGGCTAAATGGTCTAGCATTAACTCCTGGGCCAATCCAACCTACTGCCCAAGCAGTGCAAGAGGCCCTCACCCAAAATCAGGTATTACACTTATGCGGCTATACTTCACTTAGGGATAGTTCATATATACGTACACACGCACACTTGTTTGGGGCCCTGAAGTAAAGAGAAAGTAGTCTAAAGTGGCTAACAAGTAATTAACGATTAATTACAACTATTATTAAAAGCATTGATGGTAATAAAATTTATTTCCAAGTAGATTCACTGTTAACTGCAATAAGAAGTAAAATACAGTAAATACGTTCAGGAAAATGAAATGAAAATAGTCAAGAATCGAATGCAGCCATATTATTCCTACACAGTCTTAAGGACATGCATTTGTGTACATAAAAGATGTTCAATTCTTGACTATTTTCATTTCATTTTCCTGAACATATTTACTGTATTTGGAACATAAATATCAACACGATGTGATGTTGCCTAACTTTGTGGCTATAGCAAAGCTATATGGTAGATGAAACAAAATAGTGCCCAGCTCTACCTTTAAGATGGCTGCTACTACTACTGTGTTTAGCTTTACAACATACTTTTGTCCATTTGAATTGGTAAAAAATGTATGTATGCCCACTACATGTGGGCCTGAAAATCTTTTTTACATAAGAATATTAAGAAAAAAATCCAATATGAAGGAAGTGATGTGTAAATATTGACTGCAGTGTTTATGCCTTTTTTTTCAACAGAAACTGCGTCAGGAATTGTTGTCACGTCAGGGCAGTGTAGAGGCCACACGGGACTCTGTGTCCAAGCTTGTGAAATCTGCAGATGCGTCGACAGTCTCTGGGCTTCAGGGGGCACTGCAGGACCTGACCGAACGCTACACAACAGCCCAGACCAAGCAGGCTGAGACAGAGGCCGAACTACGGGGAGTCCTGCCAAGGCTAGAGAGTTTCGAGCGTCTGAGCGCAGACCTCCGCGGCTTCTTACAGAGCCGAGAGAGAGCACTAAGCCTAGGGGGGCAACCAGAGCACAGTGTGGAAGACTACAGACACACCATAGAGGTAGTGAGGGTCATCAGCAAACCGAAGCCATCATTTCAGTTTTCAGTGGCTGTATTACTGGTTACTGTGGCGTCAAAGGTGAAAAGCTTCATTTATCTTATCTCTTTGTTGTAGGAGGTGAAATCAGATCTTACCCAAGAAACAAGTCGGCTAAAGTCATTTGTGGATCTTGGTACAAATCTGAGCCAGTCTGGGGTGCTTGCCAATCCACACAGCCTACTGGACTCAACTAAAGAAGTGTCTGAAGAGTTTGCCCGACTGGAAGCCAATGTCAATGAGAAGTGAGTGCTAGACATCAGGGAAGAACAAAAAAAAACAAAACGTACCTTTCCTGTTAAAGGTCCTTCTCTCTCAGCATGCATATTAACACACTGTGGTGGTGTCGAAAATCTTGTCTTTCTTTTTCATTTATATTCTGTCACAGTTTCCTCATGAAATGACATACCTAGACAGCCATAGTCTTCCACTTGTCACATGCATGTCAAAAGCATTAACCTTCTAAAAATAATAGAATGAATGTAGAGTGGAGACTTGTCGGTCTTTACACACAGGCAGTAATAGCTGTGACTGGTTTACTGTGATTGCGTAGTTCCTATTTCAGATGCTTTTCTGGAGATTTATATGTTTGAAATTCCAGAGATGTAGCTTGTAAAAACTGCTGGTTTTAACTGGATTCCCATGCTACAGAGTCACGGTTTGTTATATGAGGGTTGGGATTATAGTTATGCAGCCTGTCTGTGTAAATATCCTTTCACCTTGGTTACAGATAACTGGACTGTAGAATAGTGTGTGTGCAAGGCTGCATTGGAGCTTGGCTCTGTAAAACGTCCCTCACAAAGTCATGTCCAGTCTCCATCACTTAAAATACTCGCCTGTGTAGTTCTCTAATAGCAGAGTGCAAGAATGATGAAGCCCAGCCAGCTGTGTGAGTTCACTGGGAGGTTTTGGTACTGTGGCTTGGAAAACAGTTGCGAAACAGTCTCTAAAAATTTCTTCAAGAAACTTCAAAGAAAACCGATTCTACCGCTAACATAAGCGCTGTCTGGTTAATACTCCTATTAAAGGAGTATTTTGGCAAAAATCGAATTAAACTGTTTTTAGCTTACGCTAGATAGAAGCTCAACCGAGACATGTTTGGAGTCCAGACTTTGCTTCTTCAGTTTAGCGCTGGAACTATAAGACAAAATTTGCTAACAAGTACTATAGAAGTCAATAGTCACCCAAATCAATTCTTTAAATAAATCCCCAAAACATCTCACTGAGCATCCAGGTATTCATTAAGGTAGTGCAGACTTGTATATGGTGTAAGACTGAGGAATTTGGAGGTCAAGTTAATGCCATGAACTCTTTGTCATGTTCCTCAACACATTTGTGAACAGTGTTTGCAGTGTGATAGGGCACATGATCCTCTTGAGAGGGGTGTACTCGATCTGCAGCAGTGTTTAGGTTGGTGGTTTGTGTCAAGGTAACATCCACAAGAAGGACCCAAGGTTAGCCAGCATAGCAATGCCTTCTTCAGTTGCTCCATAGTCCAGTTCTGATTCTCACATTCCCGTTTTAGGCACTTTTGACAGTGGACAGGGTTTAGTATGGGCACTATGACCAGCCTTCCTTGTGGGAAGCAGAACACTACAGGCAATCATTTAAGATCAAAGATGTCTGTATTAACAAACCAGGAGTGATGATCCATGATCTGTTTTCATAAAACCAATTAATTAATCTCCATTAATCCAAGATCAGTCCTCCCTTGACTGCTTTGTGCATACATGCCGAGGTGTGGTCCAAAATGGCTGAACCTCGGTTTTATTTTTATATCTCACAGGAGGTCATACTGTGTCCTAAGCCGCATAGACAAGTGTGCACCACCTTAATGTTTTGGTGATTGTATTGTTTAAGAAGTTCGGGTGACTTTTGACTTTACTTTAATGGAGCTTTGTGCTAAACTGCTTTGTGGTAAACTGAAGAAGCTTCATTTGGGCTCCAAACATCTGGACTAATGACTACATTTGTGAAAAGTCAAAAACTGCTTAGACTTACACTGTTGCTTTAAGTGTTGTAATTCATTTCATGTCTCCTCTATAGGTTGAGTGCCATCCAGAGCTGTGAGCTGCAGTTGGTGGAGTTCCGCTCGCTCTCTGGTTCCCTCCTCAGGTGGCTGCAGACATTGCAGGAGCAGCTGCCTGCTAAAGAGCCAAGCTTGAACACTGAGGGCCTTCAGAGGAGAGTACAGCAGCTCAAGGTGGGTCTGCAGTGTAGCATGTTCATACATGTTCATAATTTCACACTGTACACATGTAGCAGTGTGACTTATATTAGTAGGGAATGTAGCATTAGTTCCCCTAAGGTAACTGTGTGTATATATGTTACTGGTACAGATCTTTCATTATCCACCAAACTATCCAGTTGCAAGACTTTTAAAAGTGTTCATAAACGTCTCTTAGGACCTACTGAGCGAATGGGAGTCCCAGGGCAGCCGCGTTCAGGAGCTGAACAAGAGCAGCTCAGAACTAGAGTCTCTAATCATCAGCATCACAGCTTCGCACAACAAGACTGGTAAGAGTGCTAGTGTTGAAGAGTCATGAGGTTGTTGTTGCATACTTTGGTCATGTATCATTAAGTGGCCCTGTCTCATTAACAGTACCTTTCAATGTTTGGACACACCTAGTTAGATATTTTGGATATTTTTGTAGTCTTAGACACTTTGTGATGTAAAGAAACTGGAAACTTGGAAAAATAGTAGTTGTGATATTGATGCTTTAATGTATTAATGTGTGTGTGTGTGTATATATATATAAAAATATATATACATTACTTTATACTGTGTTAAAATTGTATGATGAATGGACCGATAGAAAAGGTCCAAAATTAACTATAAAAAATATTTTACTTTAGCTTACATTATAAATGTTCATTTCCAAAAGCAATGATTGTGTGCTGTGGCAGGGCTAAAGGGATCTGCTTCCAGAATATGAACTTTTATTTGGCTTGGGTTTCGTTTTTAGTTGGTTTTTGGTCACTGCGTAATTTCAAGGTTTCCTTTGATATTCTTTCAGCATTCACTATTATTCCAAAATACTAAATAGGGAAAACCCTTCTAAGAGTCACAACAAACCTTTGACTGGTGCTGTTCATTAGTCAGGAGTGTAAAATGCATAAAAAAACCCATAGGAAAAAGTCTTCTCTTTGGATTAAGAGAAGTGTGTGTCTGCTTGAGTGTCGGTCATGTTTTGTCTGTGTGAGCTTTGTCTGTTTACTGTTTGGAGCTCGAGCTCTGTGTGCTAGTGCTTATATGTACCTAGTGTTTGTGCATGTGTGTATAGCAGCGGTGTCTGAGTGTGTGCCTCTCTCCCAGGTGTTTCCCAGCTCAATGGTGCCGGCGGCTCCAGCAGTGTCAATGGCATTCACACCTGCAAAGGTGAGCTCCCTCCAGCCCCCAGTCACTGAGCATCTTAGAATGCCCCGTGCTGAAGGGTACTTTACATTCATCACATGCCCATTCTGTCACTCATCGCCCTTCTGTGATTCATCATACCCAGAACAGGATGAATTTGCACTGCATTGCCCCTTTCTCTCCTCTGTGCTTTCACATTGCTTTTGGAATGCTGTGCGTCAGCTTTTGTCTGTGTGCATTTGGATTATATGTTACATTATAAAAAGTCTGCCCTCTGAACTCTCAAGATGGCATCCTCATTGTGTGCAGTACAAAAAAGGGTGTCCTAATTATTTTTTTCATTAAATATGAAGTGTCTTCCAATAGCACCTCTCTGTATTTGTATTTTCATCGATAATAGAGTTGTACACTTCAGCTGCATTAAAGTAACCTAGAATGATGTGCTTGTACCTGCCAAATACTGCTAAGTGCAAAACGGGCATATTTTCATACTTTATGCCTGGCAAGTTTGCCCATGTTGTAACACTGGCAGCGCAGAAACAGCAAATAACCGCTTTCAATAACTTTTCATGATTTGTGATTCAAGATTCTTTGTCACATACATAGTTATGCAATTACAGCAAGGAAAATGTGCCCCTGAGTCAATAAACTTGTAAAATATTTTAAAGAGAAATTTGGAAAGGCTAAAGTAGTGTAATAAATGTAATAAAAGATACTAAAATTCAGTAAGGAGAAAAGTATATTCCAACTAAACAAATATTACACATTTTCCACTTTGAAGTTGAACTTGTTGACTGCATTTCTCAGTTCTCCGAGTTATGAAAGTGTACATTTGTCACTTTTATGACAGTGATGTAAAGAGAGTGCCGTGAAGTCAAAATGAATTGAAGTTGGATTGGGGCCAGTATAGTCAGTACCAGTGTTACAGACATTCCTAAGGAAAAGTCATTCATTTTCACCCAAATATATCATCAGTCTTTGGGATTGTCCTCTCCTTGTCTTCCCTTCAGACCTGACAGAGATCCAGGTGGTGGTGGCAGATGTGAACAGCAGGTATGAACAGCTGGGTGGGAGTCTGCAGGAGAGGCAGGGCAGGCAGCAGACATCTCTGGAGCTACGTCAGAAGGCCAGGCGGGATGCTGAGGCTCTTATGCAGTGGTTGGGTCCGCGTGAGCAGAGTCTGAGCCAGGGACAGACCGCCTCGCCCTCACGACCTGAAGTGGTGCGGGCCCAGGCCCAAGAGAACAAGGTGAGTGCCAAGGATTAGGTGTTTGACATATGTGATTGAAAATATGATGATCGGTTTTCCCCAAACACTTGCCAAATACATGGTTGCATGGATGTTGTGTTATGCAATGGGTCCTGTAAAACGCAGGAAATAAGTATGGATAAGTACTGTGATTTGACTGGGTTGAACATGGCCTCCTGTCTCACTCCAAGAGGTTGCATAATCAATAATCTGACTGCATGATATCTTTGCCATGCAGGCCTTGATGTCTGAACTCTCAGAGCGTTCTGGTAATGTGGATGATTTGAAGAACACCCTGAAGCAGCTGATAAAAGAAAACCCAGATTCTCCTGAAGTTGACACCTGGAAACAGCAGCTCAGTGACATAGGTCAGTGCAAAAACAACAAACAAGGCCAGGATTATGGGTGAATGCGGGGGGGGTGGGGGGTGGTTGGGGGGGTTTGTTTTCTTAAAGGCTTT
>JBBPCY010000142.1:15762630-15799274 GCA_037974405.1 Brachyalestes nurse | reverse complement strand
GGTGAATGCGGGGGGGGTGGGGGGTGGTGGGGGGGGTTGGTTTTATGAAGGGCTGTCATCCTAAAAAGTGCTCATTTAACACAGTAACTGTACACAGAGATTAAGTGTTGTATAACAGGCAAGTGGTTCAAACCTACACCGAGTCCCTGATATTCTAATATTGCTGTCACATGCACCACATATTTGAGTAATATTCAATGTGACATTTAAGATTTTATGTGCATGTTCGTGAGGTACCAAATAGCTAAAGAACTTGTGTGGGGGCTGTGGTTCTAAAGGTTGAGGGCCCCTCTGGTACATCAGACAAAAGCGTGGCATGATGCGTAGGTCGGAGGAACAGGAGGGAGGCTGGAGGATGGAACGAGCTTCAGAAAAAGCTTTCAGTCCCCACTCGATATGTCATATTTCAGCCATGACTCAAAGCATCAAAACCATTTATAAAGCAGAACCAGTCCACGGACCTGGAGCTTTATTTAAACAGCATGTGGATGCCAGGCTGGCTCTCCATCTGAGTCACTGAGAGCCCCTGAATGCAAGAGCGTGTTCCTTCCAAGACTGTAAATGTGATTTTGTTTTGTCTAAAACCAGTGCAGAAGTAGACTAAATTAGAAGTGATTGCCTTGCGCTCCTTTTATCTTAACACCCCATGGCCCTTGCCGTGCTTGCCTCTAAAATGATTATTCGCAGTCACACTCTGCCATTTAAGGTCCCCTTGAATATTTGTGTCGCTAAGGGTGTCGTAGCGCACAGCTGCTGTTATGAATTCTAGATGCATCATATCAGACTGTTATGTTTGTTTTAATCAGCCACATTCACAGTTGCTTCTCTTTCTAGACTCTCGGTGGGAGAAAGCAAATAAGACTGCGGCCCAGAGGCAAACCGAATTGGAGACATGTGCTGACAGGCTGGGCAGCTTTGCATCAGCAGCCAATCAACTAGGCCCCTGGCTGCGAGAAAAGGAGCTGATGATGAGTGTGCTTGGCCCCCTCAGTATTGATCCCAACATGCTGAACACACAGAAACAACAAGTACAGGTATGGAATGTTTCACGTATTCATTTTTGTGGTGTTGGTTGAGATTTTTAAAATGAAATGTTGTGTGCGCGTGCGTGTGTGTGCATGTTATTGGTCTTATCTCTTATTTGCCCAGTCATTCATTCCATTAATTCTCGAATCCTTTTACTTCCCCCTCATCTCTCAGTTCATGCTACGTGAGTTTGAGACAAGGCGTCCACAGTTTGACCAGCTGACCCAAGCAGCAGAGGGTATCCTCTCTCCAACAGGGGAACAGGGCTCAGGGGATGGTGCTGCAGAGCTAGTGGAGGTGCAGCAGGAGCTGGACAGCATCAGTCGGCAGTGGGGTGACCTGACTTCTCGGCTCTCTGGGCGCTCTGAGCAGATTGACAAGGCACAGGTGACCAGCGAGCATTTCCAGGCCCTGCTGAGGGAACTGTCTGTCAGTGTGGCTGATTTGGCAGAGAGGTTAGATGCCCAGGCCTCGTTGAGTGCCCAGCCTGAGGCACTGCGTCGCAGGCTACAGGAGACAGGGGAGATCTGTGCTGAGCTGGAGCAGAGAAAAGGCCAGCTGGCCCAGGCCGAGCAGCTGTGTGCAGAGCTTAGTGCCATTGTAGCAGAGCCCTACCTCAGAGAAGAGCTTCACAAGAGACTGGAGAATGTCAGTGGCCCGCTCAGCAGCCTGGAAGAAAGAGCAGGTGAGTTGGGATTTAGGTTTAAGTTTTTAGCAACTGGAGGGTTATTTTCTAAATGAACTTTAATCACTTGATGTAAGCCAGAACCTGACCAGTTTTTGTTAGTAAAAGTAATGTTGCCAGTTTTAATTTAATTTTTATTTTTAATTAACTCCCATGTAACTTACCTAACTTAGTTTACGTTTTCAGGAATATCTGATTGTTTGTACAATGTGTATGTTGCCAGAGTAATCAAACTCTGCAAGGGCATTAGAACAAATTTATATATAGCAAAGTTAGTACTGCTTCCAAAATTTTGGTCCATAGTATGCTGGCTGTGTATAGACATCTCAGTATGCATTGACTACTTTGCCTCTCTGTATTCAGCGGATGGCCTTTCCCAGTTGCAGTCTGCTCTTTCCAGCACACAACAGTTTCAGCAGATGTTTGAGGAGCTTCGTGGCTGGTTGGATGGACAGGCTCGTGAACGCGTGGATGGTTCATCTGAGCCCCTCCCATGCCAGCCAGGAGCTCTACAGACCCTGCTGACTAAGCAAGAGGAGCTGCAGCGAGGGGTGGCCCAACAGCGCGGGTCCTACGAACTCATCCAGGCTGAGGGCACGTCTCTTCTGGCATCACTGCCCGCTGGAGATGAGCGCTCAGCCCTGCAGGCCCGATTGACCACCCTGCGGCAGGACTGGGAAGGCCTGAATCAGTGCCTCAGTGAGAGGCAGGCCAGAATTAAAGAGACGCTGTCTCGGGCTGAGCAGTACAGGAAACATCGGGATGAGCTTGCTCCCTGGGTGGCAGAGTGTGAGAAGAGAGAGACGGAGTTTCTCCCTTTTCTGGACCCTATTGCCCTGGAGGATGCGTTGCAGAAGGCCAGGCAGTTAGGCCTGGACTTGGATCGCCGCCGTCCCCAGCTGGAGGCTCTGAACTCTGCCGCAGACCAGCTGCTGGAACAGAGCAGGACTGGTGAGGAGGAGGTGAGGGACGAGAAAGCTCAGCTAAACCGCAGGGTGGATGGCCTCTCTGAGAGACTACATGGGCGCATGGCACAGCTGGAGGAGCTCGGCAGCAGATTGAAGGAATTTGAAGAAGGCAGACAGGCAGTTGAGAGGAGGTTAGAGGCAGCCAGGCATCAGCTGGAGGTCCAGGAAGCTCTGGGCCCACAGGCCTGCAGCAACAAAAGCCTGGAGCGGCTCCGCAGCCAGCAGGAGATGCTGAGCTCTCTGCAGCCGCAGGTGGTGTATCTCCGGGATCTTGCTCAGGGACTTGTGCAGGACATGCCACAGACAGTAGGGGAGAGCAAAGAGGGAGCACAGCGGCTGGTGCAACAGGCCTGTGACACAGAGAGAGACTTTGAGGAAGTCACTGAGAAGGTGAGCAGAATGAATCGTGATCTGCACACAATTAGATTTCTGGAGTATGTTAAAATTGAGACATCTGTCATAAATTTTTATAAGCACTCTGTGAATCTGAGCATATGTCACTGTTTTATCTGAGCCCAAAGAAAACACAATCACACTATTTTGTCAATCCAAATGTGTAGTGTATATGTGTACCAACAGAAATCATTACATATCCCATATTCATAAAAAAAAAATTGACTGTATACCTTATATTTAACCATATGCCATATTATTCCACATTCTCGGTCATTTATAGGCACGTATTAGATTTCTTAGCCTACTAATCATTTGGATCTAGGGGTCTTTTGTGGTTGATTCCTATTCTGATTTTTTTTTATAGCCAAATCTTTCCGCTTTTTTCTTTTTGTTTGAGCTATGTGCATACATTAAAACACTCGAACCAGTACTCATTATCCAGACTTGCAACACAAATATCATTTGCTCTATAGGAGACCAAAATCAGCACTAAATTCTTCAATGAAAAATTAATTGCGTATTTATAAGTTAATAAAGCTAAAGATGGCAATTTATCACAACATGCACCAAATTATGCATCCTTTCTCTTGGTGTAAGTGTAGCAGCGGCATTCAAATACAACACCAATTCTGGCTCAAGTTATTGGTCATAAAATTGCAAAACAGATAAAATACCAATCAGCTAATACAGCAATCATCCGATTCAAATTCTTACTGGCTTGTGAAACCTGTGAAGTAGCATTGGACTACCATTTTAAAAGCATTTTAAACATTTGCCTGCAACCAAGTTCTTTTTATAATGCTGAAAACAATTATTTTTCACAGATTGAGCAATGCTGTTCATGCCTGGAGGCTCGCCTGCAAGGTGTAGGGGAGGTCCAGTCCCAGGTCCGCGATGTCTTCTCCCGACTGGCTGACCTGGATGATGAGCTGGACAGCCTGAGTCCTGTGGGGCGGGACGCCGACTCCCTGGCCTCGCAGGCTGAGGCTGTGAAGGGCTTCCTGAGCCGGCTGGCTGCCCTGCGGACTGAGGTGGAAGGCCATGGGGGCGAGTGCACCACCATGCTGCGCAGAGAGGGCAGCTCTCCAGACCTGCTGGCCCTCAGGAGGGAGACGGAGGCTCTGAGTCGACAGGCAGCAAAGCTAGCTGAGCGGGGCCAGGGCCGTCTGGCCCTCATAGAGGCTGCTGAGGAAAGGGTGAAGGAGTTCTATGCCCGCCTCACTGAGCTGCAGGGCCTGCTGGACCGGGCGGAGGAAGGGGTCAACGCACAAGGCATTGTGGGAACAGAGGTGGAGGTGATCAAACAACAGCTTCAAGAATTTAAGGTAAGAAATGATGAGACTTTTCATCAAGCTAAAGCGTTTGTTTCTGGATCAGAAGACAGATTCTGTAATTATGGCTTGGAACACTATTTCATATTTAAAATTCCTTTGAGCTCTGGAAGCCTATTGCTAATGACTCACGCAAAGGCTTGGGCTGGAGACTAGCCTCTCTTTGTTAGCTTTGCCTGCTTTTCTCACAGCTATCTCGGGTGACTTGGAGATTTTCTCCACCAGCCTGTCCAGTTTGAATATAAACTCAGTCAGACTAGACCTGTAATTTGATATAAATTATACGGTTCAGTTTCTTCAAGCTTCTGATAATTGAGAGGCTGTGTGTACATGTGTGAGTGAGACTGAGTGAGGCCAGACAAGTGTGTGAGGGCCATAGCGAGGCTATATTAGCATCTGTGGATCTCAGCTCTCCAGCTAAATCAGCTCCAGCCGTCAGCCCCCATCTGGCTTCTGTCCCAGCATGCTTCTCTGGAGGTGGAGGAGGAGGTGGAGGAGTTAGAGCCGAGAAAAACAGCATGACACAGCTCCTTCTCCTCTGCTGAGAAAACGACTCCAGTTTGTTCTCTCACCCCTCCAGTTTAATTTCCACCCCCAGCATACAGGTTGATCAATGGTGACCTCCCCACACGCTCCCTGCCTTGCAGTTGTATTTATAGTCCGTCTGTCTGATGATGTATCATTCCTTCTCCTGGTCTTACTCATGTATCTCCAGAGTGTGAAATAAAAGGGAATGAGGGAGGGAGTTGAGGATGTAGAGAGTGTGGGTGTTCAGGAATTGAATGATGTGGGACTTGAAGGTTGAGAGAGGTTCATAGAGTAGGAGAGTATGCGTCAGGATTTTTTTTTGTTGAAAGCTTACCTTGCTGAGTCACTGTCTTCAGTAGCACTTTAGAAGCAAAGCACCTATTTGCTGTGAAGTGTTGCTCTTAGAGGTTCTCTCGTTCTCCTGCTGTTCAACTCTGGCAACGGGAGCTCATTAGACCTGTCACTGTGGGGATGGACACTGAGCTAATCTGAGAGCAGAACTAATCACAGGAACAGTCTCTGCTCCCACTGTCTCTGCATCAGACTAGCACTGACTCGCCCAACTTGGCTCTGCATAAAATACGCTGGCAGCTTGTTGTGTTTATCTGAAAATGCACCCGTTAATGATTAGAACTGCTCAAAGCATGTTAGTTATCCTTACTACATACTGTACTTTTGCTGTGGTATACTCTCCTGTTTTGTTTTTTTTGTACTTAATCCATCGTTTGTTGCTCTTTGCAATCTTTTTACTGTCCTACTTACAGCACTCCAGTCTTTGTTTTAAAGTCTTGCTCCGTAAGTCTGTTCTCAGATTTATACTCCCTATTAATAACATGGTCAGTTTCAGCACACACTTTTGCCCCACTTCCACCACCTTCTGTCTGTCCCCCCAAGCAGGCAAGAGTCCTGTGCTGCAGTGGGGTAGAGGTGTGGCGTGAGCACGACAACAAGGAAGGAATTAAAAGAAAAAAGGGAGCCTCCAAAAAGAAAAAATATCACAAGAGAAAAATCCTAGTGGAATGTACTGTGTGCTGGATCAATACAGGAGAAAAGGCGGTCATTGAGAAGGCTGCATATAAAACATGGAGAGACAGTCTGTGGGCATGGGGGTATTTTTAGGGAGCTCTGGAATGGGGTCTCGCACATTAGATTGAGAGCGATGAAGAGAATGCTAGCCAAGACTTGCTTGCTGCTTCTTTCATCCCACTTGGCCGTCTGCATGGTTTTTCCAGCTTCTCTCGTTCCCTTTCTCACACATTTGCCCCTCTCTCTTTATCTCTTTCTCTATCTCTCTATCGTTCTCTTTCTTACACTTTTGCCCATCTCTCTTTCTCTCTCTCTTTCTCACACATTTCCCCCACTCATTGTTTCTTTCATCTTCCCTTTCTCTCTTATTCTCTCTTTCATTCTGCCATTCTTTCTGCCATACATTTGACCCACTTTTTCTTTTCTCTCTCATTCTCATTTTCTCTCATTCTCTTTCGTTCTCACACGTTTGCCCCCTCTCTCTCTCTCATTCTCTTTTGTTCTCCCTCATTCTCTCTTTCGTTTTCTCTCTCTCTCTCTCTCTCTCTCTCTCTCTCTTTGTCTCTCTCTGTGGTTCTCTCATTCTGTCTCTCTGTTTCTCTCTCGTTCTTTATCCACCCCCGTTCCACTTAGTAATGAAACGTGTGAAGGTAAATCGGTGAGCCAGAGTGCCTGTCTGGCATGAAAAAAGAACTACTCTCCCCCTCCTCTCCTGCAGGCCAGACTCCATTTCATAGACATCCAATCCAAAGTAATGATGTCATTGCTCAGTTTAGAGAGGGGGGAGGCAGGACAAACCCAAATGAGCAAGGCGTGAGTGTGTCTCTGTGTCTGTGTGTCTGTACTGTTTGTATGTAAGAGACAAAGACCTAGTGAGATCTTGTGTGCTTGTGTGCGTGAGCTTTGTGATGGGGGTGGCTAACAGTCCAGCACACCAGGGATGAAGGTGCTAGATTAGTCACTCTTGTATTAACTTCTTAATACTGAGTGCCAGGGTTCATTAGGACAAAGGCGTGCAGGGATTCTCATTGGGTCCTCAGTACACCAAAACTGTTCCTTATTGAACAAAATGCACTGTTTCAGGAATCTAAATATGTAGAGAGAAATTTTGAGAATATCCATTACATACTTGTGATCATACAGTGCAAATTATATACCCTAGCAGTCCGAAAATTCCAATAATGTGAACGCCTACAATGTCATACTCGAAGGAATGTGACTGCTAGCACTACCCCAATTGCAGAATAATGAGAAAACCCACATTACGTTCGTCTACGAAATTGTTTACTTGTTACATAGAATGGTGTTCTTTATAATTTTGCTAATTTGCCAATGTAAGGACCTGATTAGAGGACACGATTTGAGCACAGCGGTTTTTTTTTACCTGAGTAAACAAATGTTTACACCCGACTGAGTGCTTTAGATTCCACACTTGTGCACCAGGCCTAATGTAGCACTAGGTGAATGTGTATGTACTGGGAGTGTGCGTACAGGTCCGTGTGGGAGGATATTTCTAATTCCAATCTGTTTGGAACGGCTGGAATTTCAGCTGTCTCCACACCCTGAACCCCTCACACACACACACAGAGGGTGTGGATGTCTCCCTAAAATTCCCGTGCCCTCTGTCCCCTTCTGTCTCCCTGCATCCCCTGCACTGAAGCAGCTGAGACCAGAGTGAGCTGTTGGTCCCAGGCAGTAGCAGAGAGAGTGGACCCTCTCCAACTGGGCATTCCTGGAAAGGGCTGGTTAGGATGAGGGAATAGTTTCTAAATCAAGTTGTGCGCTTCATCACTCCATACTGTCCTCACCCTTGCTTCCTGTAAAGTTTGGAATCACTTGTCATAATAAATGTCTTTCATTTTTTGTATAGTTATAAATAAGTTTGTTGAAGATTCATATTTTATATATAAAAACATATTTTATATATGAAAACACACATCCTATATATCATTTTCTTGTGTATATATTGTGTGTGTATTTTATATATTATATATAATATGCTATGCTAGTAGTTCATAATAATTTGACACATGAATCTTCAACAAACTTATTTATAATTATGCAAAATTGTATCATTGGAAACATTCATTCTGACGTCTTGAACGTAATGCTATACTGAAAGATAATGTAACATCACTGCCTTCACACACTCTTTCCATCTCTTTCTTACCTCTGTCAGTTTATCTCTCTCCTTTCTCTGTCTGTTCCTGTAGGATAACAAGGCCAATGGTTGTGTCAAGGCCAGTGCTTCCCCCACCCAAACCCCCAAGGGCTTTCCCTTAACTCGAACTTCTCATGGGCTAGCAGTTGCTTAAAATAGTTGTTTACAGCACTGACTGAGAAATATTTCTACTCCTTTGGGCATGTAATGAACTGTATCTGTGCCGGTGCTTTAATGAAGACTGCAATGAGATAAACAGTGATTGTCTATAGGAATGTCCCACTGCTTGGTAGCCTGGAGAAATCTCATCTTTTCTGTCTAATGATATGGTAGCTATAGTTCTGGCATATTCAAATTATATAGTTAAGTAGCCTAATTTATGGGTTAACAGCCACTTTGTGACCTAGAATGTCTTTATGCTTTTTCCTCCTCAGCGTTGAGCACCTAGCAAAGTAATGTCCTATAAATGTAGCATTTTTGTTTTTCTGCCCATTTTCAGATTATTTTTCTACCCAGAGGGATGCTGATTAGGTTGGGATAACACAATCAGTGCAAGCTGATGACTTAATTTCTCTGAATTGACTCTCAGCTGTAGCCAACTGCCACTTACAGAACTGATCTGTGTGTGTGGGGGTGTGTGTGTGTGTGTGTGTTATGCTTTGGTCGTCTTTGCTTCTCCCATCGCCTGGTATTGTTTCAGCTGTTTTAAATTACTGTGGCATTCCATAGCATAGCCCACTTTTTCCTGTTAGCCACTCACAATTAGCTCAGCAACTCCAAATAAATAAGGAACTTTACACAAACAGCGGGACCTTCTTGATGTGTGAAAATAATAGGCGTAATAATTAGTGTGATTTTCGGCATAGAAGGTTCAGGAAAGCTATTAAAAATCGTTATCAAACAATTCCTAGAATGTCCACCACGCATATTGTTTGTTTGTATTTGATATGAGGTTTTATGATATGGAAAAAAGTGTAAATATTCATCACATATGGTGGTTTATTCATGGAGTTAAAGTAAAGAGCAGCCTGTGCCTAGTCTGTGGCTGTGCTCTTCTCCTCCCGATTCAGCTCCATATCTCTTTGTGTCTGACGCAGCTGAGAACAATGCGCACATTGAGGGGCTCAGGTAAAGCCTGCTGGTTAATTATAAAACTACTGCTGAGATCGAGAGAAAGCTGCTGGAGGGCGAGTGCCTGTGCTGCTTAGTTACCACCATGGAAGGAGGAGGAAATAGAAAACAAGGAGAAAAAAATGATTTCTGTAGATGTATGAGGGTCTTTTCATCACGGACTAAAGTAAGAAAAAACTGGGTATGCGAGGAGGTGAAGGAAAGGGGAGGCAAAGAGGCAGAGATAGAGGATCAACAGGTGCTGTCCTTGAGCAAACAAACTGCACTGCAAAGTCAGTCACAATCTCTGCCCTCTCTTACTAATTCTGGCTTAACGGTTATTAAACTTTATGGAGCTCTTCCACCGAACTGGCAAAGCGCTCTGCCATCCGTAGTGAGTTTAGGGGATTTTAGAGGCTTGAGCCCCTCCCTCTTCCTGTCTTAGTCAGGGCTGTGACTCTTTAACTAGCTGTGACTGGCCAAATGAGCCACTGACTGACGGAGGGAAAAGTGGGGGGATGGATCAGCAGACTGCGGAGTCAGCCACTTAATTTGAGTTAACTAAACATATAAAGTTAAACGGACCACTTACACAGAACTACACTACATTATACAATTTTTCTTTCTTAAACATTTTTGTTTAAGGTCTAAGCTTACCGTAAAAAAAATAAATAAATAAATAAAAAGTCCTGATATGTTTTCAGTTATTAAAGTCCAGTTCACTGGATCACAAATCAAATTTGTTGGGAGCGCAGGAAGTATGTACAGTTTGATCAAATCACAGAGTGGAACATCATGACTGCTCTGTGTGGTCAAATTGAGTGGACAGTGCAAGGAAAGAAAAAAAAAGAGCAAGCATGAGGGTGAGAGACAGACAAACCCCTTTTGTTCCTATAGGGAGGTTTGTCTTGGAAGCAGGCATGACAGCTGCAACCCAACTGACAGAAAGAGAGTGAGGGGGAGAGAGAGGAAGAAAGAGAACGAGGGAGAGTTAAAAATGAAAGACAGCGTATTTAGCTTGTTTGACATGCCGGCCACGGGGAGTGTGTTGGTTCACAGAGCAACTGTGTGTGTTTGTGTGTGTGTGTGTCTGCATATGTGTGTGTCTGGGACTGAGAGCAGAGAGTGAGTGGGAGGGTAGGCAGGCAGTCGTTGGTTTAGCGAATGCTCTCTGCCAGAGCTTCTCACACAAAGTACACCACTCACTGAATAAGGGAAGGAAGGATTAGAAAGAAAGGAGAACAGAGGAAAGAAAAGTAGTGATGGGATGATCTCAGAAAGGAGGCAGAAAGAACATGAAGAAAGTCTTCAGTGCAAAGATTATTCACTTGCCTCTGCGGCCCATCTCCATGTGCTTCGGCAGCTTCAGTCTATTCACTTTCATTGTAAAGCCTCCTGAAGCCCCTTGTCGGTGGGCCCCAGCGCCCCCCCCCCCAACCAAACACACACGCACACACACACACTGTTCATGTCTGGATAAGGTTTCAGACTAGCAGGAGACGAGAATGCACAAGTGGGGACTGTGAATATCACAGACTTTTGTGTGTCCTCCATCATTGTTGCATGCAGTCATATGGGGGCCATTTGAAAACAGAGGGAGGGGACAGAATGGAAAGAGGGAATGGGTAAGGGTTTCAGCTTCCACATACATGGTAGTTTATTCTGGAGAAACGCATCATTATTGATAAGCCTCTTTATTTCCTGCTTGCTAACACCCTCCCTTCTCCCCGACCCCTGCTTTTTTTCTCCCTCTAGTACTTTTGTTCTCTTTCATTCAGTTTTTTTTTCTTTTTCTTTGTTTCCCTAGAATGTTTGTGCCTACTGCCTGGTGTATTTTATCTTTTCCATTTCGCCTGGCAGTGTCATGTTTGAATAATGAAGTGATAATGAATATGTAAATCTCAAACAAAGAGTTTCATTGATAGACCAGTTACTACTGCAGTGCAGAATGAGTTAAATGTACCTATATCCAAAAGGAACATATTGCTGTGTGCGTTTTGTAAAACTTGGAGAGCTTAGTATGAGCCAATCTGCTCCTGTTGTCCAGTGATTTTTCAGAAACACATCAAATCCCTGGTTTAGTCACTCCCTCTGGCACAGTGGCCCCTCCTCCCAATAGCTTTATCTCAAGCTCCATTTCTCAGCTCGGGGTCGGTGGTTTTTTGGAAGAGGAAACCGGCATGATTGGAGCACTTCCTGTGTTTTAATACCAGAGCAGGAAACAGAACAAACGGAGCTGGATTCAAACAAAAACAGTGAAAGAAAGAGAGAGAGGGAGGTGAGAGTACGCAAGCGAGAGGGAGGGAGAGTGAGTGAGTGAGTGAGTAAGAGAGAGAGAGAGAGGAAAAGTGGGAGATTTTTTTAGCAGCTGCAAACCATTTGAGCAGTGCAGTGGCCTGAGAACAGAGAGAGCGTGTGCAAGAAGAAAAGAAAAGGGAAAAAACTGGAATCCTGCGTGGAGCTTGTTATGCGCTTGTGCTCACAGTGAGAGGAAGATGGAAAGGCAAGAAGCGTGTCTGGGGATTGTCTGAGAAGCAGAGTGCCCCAAGTGGAAAAGGCAGCATTTGGGGTTATGTCTGGGACTTTGCCCTCTGGATACACTCCCTCGACTCTCCACACTCCTCCGGCTGGAACGGACTGAAGCAGTCGCCCTCTCTCCCTTTTATCCTCTCACACCTCAGCCCTCCTGGACATGGCTACTATTTGGATTCGCGCATTTTCCCTCGAGCTCTGCATGAAAGGAATATAAAAGGCAACAGGAGAAAAGGAGTGATAGAGGTTTTTGTTCTTGTTTTTGTATGATGAAAAGGACGTGTCATGAAAAGGGTATTGTATTTCATTCATTTTGAGTGCCAACTCCACCACTACAGAAAGGAACGGAAATCAAGAGGATGAAGGATTTAAAATTCTGATTTGGGCTGCTCTTCCAGACATGGTCTGTTAATGTTTCATTATTGGATTAAATGGAGAAGAAGGAAATTGATAAAGAACAGTGATGGGACTGTCTGGCAAGTGAGTCCTTTGCAGTGTTATGAAACTTATTTTCAGTCTAGCAAATGACTGGAGTCAAACTTTTTGAACAAAATGTTTTTGTCAATGAACTGATTCTCTCTGGAGTATTCTTCGCAGCATATGAAGTGGTGTTGGAAAAAACAGTAAGATGCGTGACAAAATCACTTGATGGACGTATTTTGCATTTCACACTCTCACTCTTTTTATGCAACAGAGTGTGGAGTTCTCACCTTAAAAGGAGCCTTGCACTGCTTTGGCTGCTTGTCTGTGAGACAGCTCAAGTGGTTCAGACCTCTTTCTGATTTTTCTATTGTGGGAGAGACGAGGAGAGCCAAACAGAAGTCTCTGCTAGGAAGTATTGTACATGTTTTGAAGGAAGAGAACCCTACTGGATGTTGCCAGTAGGGGATGTTGCCTAAATTGTATGTTATCACGCCTGGGCTATTGACCTCTGAAAAAGGCATTTGCTGCTTCCCTCACTTCCTGCATGCCCCAGAACAAAAAGACTGATTAATATGCTGCCAAGGAAGTGTATCAATTGGACTGAGACATTTTGTCTGATGTGCTCTTGCAGAGTTAGGTCAGTAACAACATTGTTATTTAGAGCCAAGAACTCTGATATTTCCCTGCTAATGGATATTTGCCCTGGACCATAAGCATGATAACTCTTATACCTCAAGGTTGTGTGGATCAGTGTTTCTTTTAAATAAGTGGAGAGTGAAGACTGACCAATCCTACCAACACTCCATACCAACATACCAACACTCATTAAAGTCACTGTTTGTGGAATAGCGTCTGCTTTGTCCCCTTCCTTTGAGTACGGGATGGGGAAACCTCTGAGTCGGCCAGACTGCTTGCGGCAGAACCCTAGGTGTCTTGGGAAGGGAGATGATGAGGAGGCCTACATTGAGGATTGTTACGTGCCGCAACGCTCCATATATGACACCATGCGAATTAATGAGCAGATTGACCAGGGCTCTAAGATTAGCCAGCCATCTCGAAGCACTTTGGGCTCTGGAGGAGGTGAAGGAAGCACTCTTTCAAGTAATGGGACGTTAGGAGCTGACATTGGGGGAGTGTTTGTGGCACGAGGGGGGTCTGCTGATGCTGGAGTAAAAAGATTAGATGAAAGAGTGATTTTTGATGCTCTGAAGTTGAGCAGTGACCCACAGAGCATGTCATCTGTGGGAGCTGTTGCCTCTAGCGTCATAATTCCTACATCAAACTCAGCTGCAGTTGGAGCAGCTGTAGTAACCAAGAGACGTCATCACGGTACTGACAAAAAAGACAATCCAAATCGGCGCTCCTGGAAAGCATTTATGCCTCCAACTTACCCAGAGTTTGCTGAGCGGCTGGAGCTTTCACCTGTAGAGGGTGGGGAGAAGCGTTTGTCTGGGGCAGGGATTCCGGTTACCCCTCACCATCCCCTACCCTCCCTACTGGCTGCCCCAGCCTCTTCCATATCCACACCACCCCTTCCTCTTTACAGTCCGTCTTCTGCCTCCTCCAGTAATCCTCAAACACCTCCTGCCTCCAACTCTCCAGCAATCACTCCATCTCTGAGCCCTGTGTCTCAACACCCACCCCTTTCAGTCAGACAAAAACAGTCTCCTCAGTTGCAGCCTCATCACCCTAAACATATCAAACTTATGTCTGCTGTACCTTGTACTTCAACAGACCAACCACCTTTACAGACAATGCCACCCGTACAAACCAAGCAGGATACTTTTAGCTCCACACAGACCAACCCTTGTGTCCGAAGGCAGTCTGTAAAAAGCAAAGGAGAGAAAAGCAAGGTGACTGTCACACCCTTACTTTGTGTCAGAAGTGTTTCAGAAGAACAGCCACATCACTGGGATATTACTGCAGCTAAAACATCTGACTCAGAGCGGGACTCCCCACTCCTAGAGCAGGATCAGGACACGGCTCCCCTGATACCTCCAAAACCTGTGTTTTGTCCTCCCACTAAAGCTCGAACCTGGCCTCGAAGTATGAAGGGTGTCAAGAAATCTCTGGGCCATGGAGGAGTACTTCATAACTTGCCAATTCTGCCACCCCTCCCTCCTCTGCTTGGAGAGGACAGTGACCTCGAAGAGGAGTCACTCTACTTGTTGGATCCTCCCTCACCTTTCCTGAAAGAAGGGGAAGAGTTAAGTTACGGCGGCCTACCTCTTTCCCCATGCCTCAGCCAAGAAGGGGGTGATCAAGGCCTATTGGGGTGGCCTCCTCCTACTGGGGAACTACGAGAGCGGACTGCTTCAGAACTACGCTTTGAGGAAGATGAGCGCAGAATCTTGGAAGAGCTAGATGAGGAAGAGCAAGAACAAGAGGAGGAAAAGGAAAATAGAAACAAAAAAGAAAGACTAGAAATGGAAGAAAGAAACTGGCAGGCAGTGTTAAAGCTAGAGAGCCATGAAGCAACCAGTATTTCCTGGGAGGCAGAGGGGGAAGAATCTCAGCTGCTGGACTGGGAGACAAAACAGCTCAGTTTGTCTGGTAACCAGTCTCTGCTGACCCCTCCAATAGGTTTTGGAGGCTCACGGGCAAACAGTGTATCACCTTGCCCCAGTTCAGAGGCAGGATCGGAAGACCTGTTCCTGGAGTTAGAGAGACAGTGTTTGGAGGAGGAGGGAGAGGAATCATCTGGCCTCGAGGCAACTTTTGGATCTCTCTTTACTGAGCCCCTTAATGAATGTCATACCCTGTCTAGAGTAGAGGAAGAAGAGGAGGAGAGAGAAGATCAAATTGAAGTTGATGGGGATGAAATCAGCTCAGCGATGAGCACTGATCATATTAACCATACAGATTCATATCAGACTGAGCCATGTGGGTTGCAAACAGATAAAAACTTACCAAGTGAGGATACTGATCATACACAAAACTGTGCTGCTGTTGAAAGCAGGGACCAAAGCCTGGAAGAGTTATCAGGGTGTTTATGTCATGATAGTGACAGTAATGTCAGTTCCCTTCAGGGTCTTACGTCAAATATACCTGGTACAGACACTTTAGATGGACCTTTGTTAGAATCTTACTCCAGTGGAATTCAGATGTCCCTCCTAGAAAGAAGTGCTCTATCAGATACAACGGAGACAGACTGTGACAGACCTGAGACTCATTCAGATCTGGACAGCATAGGATCATCAGAACAAGAACAGGTAGACGAGGAGGAAGTTTTAGAAAAAGATGAAGTTCTTGTTGACTATACCGCATCATGTCACCAAGATGCAACTCCAAGCACAGATCATTTATATGAGGAGAACGCAGAGTGTGAGTTAGATATTCGTAAATCTCCTTTAAATATTGAGGATTTTATACAGCCATCTATTGGGAGTTCTTATTTGGCCAGTGACATAGGAAAGGAAGCGGAGCGCAATAACTGTCAGACAGTCTCTCATGTTGAAACGAAGCCTGTTGTTGTTTCCATAGGGATGACCTCTGACCAAGAAGGCATGTTGTCAATTTTAGAGACACAGAGGGACACCTCAGCAGTAGCTGAGATGGCTATTGCTACTGAGGACATGTCTGTGCATGAGTGGGAGCTAACAAATGTGGTTCAACGGACCACAAGTACCCCAAAATCAGACACCTCAACCCTTCCAGTAAGCGCACCCTCAAAAGACAAAGAATCCCCAGTGTCCTACTCAACATTACAAGAGAAATGTGAGGGGAAAGATCATGAAAAAGATACAGATGCATTTGTTGCTACGGACAGCTTTGTTTACCTGGCAGTGGCAGTGCCACCGCAGTACTCCCAGGACTGTCCCCCATCTCCTCTAGTGGAATCCACTCCACCTAGTCCCCTTCCTAAGCCCTGCCCTGATCCAGATGAAGGGGCTTTTCTCTCCTCTGACAGTTTTGTGTACCTGGCTGCTCCTGAAAGACTCGCTCTTGTGTCTGATGGGGGTTCAGCCTGTGAGGACTGTCAAGATTTAGATTCCGAGTCTGAGACAAGTCAGTCAGGAGTGGACTTTGTTCTTGGGTCAATGACTGGGGATAGTGACTGGGACTCAGATGGGTCAAGGCCAGACTTGCTACACCCATACCAAGACCAGTGGGGGCAACTTGAGCCAGGGATCTTAGATGGACTTTTTAGAGAAGCTGAACATAAACCAGAAGATCAGGGGGTCCCTGTAACGCACGAGAAAGACAGTGGTGATGCTTGCACTTCAAATCAAGCAGATGATGAAACTTCGCTCTCGGAATGCTTCGGCTGTGAGGTAAAGAGTCTCCCATCGGTGTAATCTGTGAACTGTGCATGTTTGGGACTGTGTCTCACCTAATTTGCTTAGATAATCAGGCCTAAAGAAGAACACAAGTGGTGACTTTCTATGCCTCCTTTCTCTGTGTCTGTTTTCTTCTTCTGATTTTTTTTGTCACTAAAGTAGTGTTATAACATTTGATTTAAATCCATTGTTGCTTTACTTCCATGTCACGCAGATGTGTTTTCAAAAGCTAGTTCTCCTTCTCTTACCTCTGTGTGTGTCTCAAATACCTTAATGCACCACTTTAGGGAATGGTTTATACTTGTATGTTGATATGTGGTGCTGTTTTAGTTTTCTAAATGTAACTTATACAAACAGTTGCAGAGTTGTTTGTACTGACTTCAGTTACATCTCACACCACACCTTTTTTGGTCAGGGTACAGTAAGTCTGTTTGTTTGTGATTTTTTTTGTATATCTTAATGCAGACCACAACAGTGAAAATAAGCATGCTAGTATGTTTACTGTATAGACCTGAAATTATCCATATAAAGGTTAGCATGCTTGGGTTCATGTTTGTGCAGATGTTTGATTCTGTTTACACTTAATGTTGCACATGGGAAGCATTGTATATTTTACCCGAGACAGGGCAAGAGAGCAGTAGTGTATGTATAAGAGAGACACAGATGGATGTTGTTTTGCATAAGTATTCAGAAGGATTCTTCGCATAATATATACACATATATGTGTGTGTGTGTGTGTGTGTGTGATTGACTGTCCTTTAGGCTGTTGTGACTGGTCTGGTGTCTGCTCTTTGTCACATTATGGCATGTGGCTGATGGCTGATATAGTCCTAATACACCTCTTACTGTTATTACATTACTGGTTCTGTTAGCAGCAGTGGCCAGGCCTGACTGGTCATCCTGGTCCTCAGCACTTTCCACAGAGTCACTGCCTCTCTCATCCTGTAAATGTAATCACATTGGCTGAGAGGCTTCTAATTACTGAGAGACCTTTTTCTCCCACTACCTCCAGCCAACAATGATCTTTCTACGTTAAACCATCTTAACACTCCTCCCCCTTTCTTGCTATGAACCCTCTCTCCTGTTGTCGTCAATACCCCTCCCCTTTGCTGCAGTATGAAAGCACTGTTGTTGAGATAAGGAAGTGAGAAATAAACACAGGGTCCTTTTGGTTAGCTGCTGTTGCCAGTGACACACAAACACTTTAGAAAGTTGTTCGAAATATAAATAGATGCTAAGAATGTGGCAGCCCTATCAGTGCTGAACTTGCTCCTGCTATATCAAATGGGAGGGAACCACAGGGGAGATGTGCGTAATGTGCTGAGGCAGGCATTGGACGTGAAAATGTCTCTAGTGAAGTTGCATAGTTAGGTTGTGGCTCATTTGATGCAGAGTGAGACATTTTTGATCACAGACCAGTTGTTTACCGAACAAAGGAATGGCTGCACACCTGGTAGTACTCTAGATAAAAACAAAGAAAACTAAGTAGGTGTGAGAGGAAAGACCTGGAGTCTCATTTTAAACCTGAGGCGCTTTGCATAGAATATGACATGGATGGACGTACAGGCAAACATAAAAGAGAGAAAGCGACTCTGTAAAAGGGGGAGGGGCAGGCTGGCAGGAAGAGGGCCGGTATTATGGGATCTGGTGACACGGGCATGTTTGATTGTTTTGATAATGATGGCACTGAAAGACAGCTTGCGGGAAGCACCTGTGGCAGGGGACTGCAGGAAACAAAGAGAGGGAAGGGCTTCAGTCCGAACACACACATGCATGCAAGCACACACACAAATTTCAACAATAACACAGCATCAAGCTTCACACTAGATTGGAAGGCACACACTGTGATTCTAATCCTTTTGGTTCAGTGCTGCAGACGGAACCAACCATCTACAAAGCTTTCATGGTGGAGCATTGAGGTTCAGGTTATATTATATGACACGGGAAACGGAGGCAAGGCATAAAAACAAATGGCAGAGAGACAAGAAAGAGTTAGATGCAATAGCATTTAAGTAGCCTGCATTTAAACTTCTTGTTTTTTGCAATCTCTCTCTCTCCTACTCTCTCTTTTACTTACACTTACTCCCTCTCACTCACCTTTTTCTCTCTTTCTCTTACTCATACTCACTGTTCCTCATTCTCTCTCTCCTACTCATTCTCCCACTCTTTCTCTCTCACTCATATTTTCTCACTTTCTCTTTTACATCTACTCACTTTCATGCTCTCTCTCTCTCTCTTACTCTCCCACTCTCACTCATAGTCCCTCTCTCTGTCTTACTCTCACATTCATACTGTACTGTTGTGTGAATAATTAATTAGAAATATTAAACCAAACTAGCTTCTGTTTTAGAATAAAGAGTAGTTTTGATTACTCGACAGAGCTCAATGCTGATGCAGCTTGCCTTTCTCTCAGTACTGAAATGTGGAACCCAGGCAACGCGAACTTGTGGTTTGGGCTGAAAGAAAAGACTGAAAAAAGACTGGAATTGCTAGAGATGTCGTGGGCTGGTGGTGGGTGGGAAAGCAGCTGAAAATGGAAGAGTGGTATGTGTTGGACATAGTGAGAAACAGAAGAGGAGTCTAGTGAAGATATAGAGAAGGAATGAGGAGAATAAGAGGAGATAAGCATGGAGAAAATCTCTGCATATGCAAGAGGGGCTGGTCGGCCTGCTGGCTTGGTTCAGAAACCAGAAGAGGAATGAGAGGCATCCGAGATATTTTCCAGTGCTCTGCCTCACAGAGTCTAACGCTTGAAACCTCCTCTGCCCTGACTTTGCCTGAGAGAGAGGGACAAAGAGGGATGGCGGGAAATGAAAAGTATAGCAGAAGTCATATAAAGGACATGGGCAAAGAATACATTTGTGTAAAACTGAATTTCTGCTCCATCAAGCTGCATTTAGATCTACTGAAGAAGACCAGCTCACAAACGGATGAAATTATCAGCATAAACTACTAAGTGTGAGCTCTGATTCGTCTGGTAGTAGGAGTGACTGGGCAAACATGAGAACCAAAACAAGAAGAAAGATAATGTAGCACTTGGACAACAGAAAGCTGGTCTCTCTTTTCTGTACACACACACACACACACACTCACACTCACTCATACACTAACATGCTTCGTTGGAGAGAGAGGGTGGAGTGGGTCATTGCTGAAGCTCATTGTTGTGGAGGCCGACAGACATCCTGTTTAAGGCAGGAATGACGCCCCTCGCCACAAAGCAGCTGTGTCTGGATACACACATACAAACAGGATTTTCCCTTTAGGAACAAATATCTTGTCATTTTTTGTCTCAAAAAGCTTTCTTGTCATTGTACCATATTTTGTATGTTTCATATATGGTTGAAATGGTGCAGCCATGAGCTGCAAAACTTTTTTTGTTCATAGATGTTATATAGGTGTCCGTAACACTCTCACTCTTCTCACTTCTGCCACTTTTCTTGAACTATTAGCGCAAATGCTCTCAGTGAAGTGTGTATTGTTGTGTAATGCTTTTGGTGAAGTGAATAACACTGTTGTGCTGTGCCTAAGGCCTGTGATTTGGTCAGTAAGTGGAGACAGAACTTGTTATTACTTTGTTAATTGTAATTGTTTTGTACTATGTGGTCTCCATTCACCCTATAATTTGCCCTCTTGCTCTCTCTCTCGCTCTCCCCAGGCAGTGGAGCGGGAACAGATAGACTGCATCCAGCCCAAGCTACAACATGTGAATGCTGTGGGTCAGGGGCTGATCCAGAGTGCGGCCAAACACACAGACACACAGGCCCTGGAACACGACCTAGAGACCACAAACCTGCGCTGGAACTCCCTTAACAAGAGGGTAAGACTTACATGCCTCAGTTTATTCTTCGAAATAAAGAACAGATTACACTTACATCGGCCCTTTGCATGTTCCCTCAGGTTGCTGAAAGAATAGCTCAGTTGCAGGAGGCCTTATTGCATTGCGGGAAGTTCCAAGATGCCCTGGAGCCACTACTGAGCTGGCTGACTGACACAGAAGAACTGATAGCCAATCAGAAGCCACCATCCGCTGAGTACCGTGTGGTTAAAGCACAAATCCAAGAACAGAAGGTGAGGTTTCCTCCACGGCATAAAGAAGGATCATTCTTTTGAAAGTAAAAAATAAAAATAAAAAATAAGATTTAAAAGACATTTTTCCTATTTGCATTGCATAATCAAATGAATGAAACTGTTGTGGGGCTGTTCAGCTGCTTCAGCGGTTGCTGGATGACCGGCGGGGGACAGTAGAGATGATCAGGGTGGAGGGAGAACGCATCGCTGCCACAGCAGAGTCACAGGATAGGGACAAGATCCAGAAGCAGCTTCAGAGCCTTGGAGAGCGCTGGACAGACCTGTTGGAGAAGGCCAGTGCCAGGTAAACGTGACTGATGCCTGTAGCCTGATTTAAAGAACTTTACACACAGTGGTGCTTAAAAGTTTGTGAGCTTTGGAAAAATAAAAAAAATGCTTTTTTATATTTCTGCCTAAATATGACTTAAAACATCATCAGATTTTCACACTATTCCTAAAAGTAGATAAAGAGACCAAAATATTAATTAAATGTGGTTACTATTACCTAGCTGTGAGTGGTAAAAGTGAACCCCCAGGGTTGAAATTAAGAGTCAGGTGTTTACAGTTGGTGAGTCAGGTGTGAGTGAATTCCCTGTTTGGACTCCACTGATCCACAGTCACACACAGTGTGCAAATGGAGGAAATTCAAGGCCATCATTACCTTCCCTAGGAGTGATTGACAAACAGGATGGCTCCAACATATAATATAATATGTAAGAGCAAGGTGTGTAATATTACAGATATAGATCATTTTCCTCAATTAAAGAATCGTCATACAGTTGTCTCATTAGTTTATTCTCTATCCATCGTAGTTTTACTTTTAGGGCTTCTGTGAAAGTCTAATCAAATTTGAGGTCATTTATGAAGAAATATAGTACATTCTAAAGGATTCACAAACTTTTAAGCAACCCTATTCAGACTATTCGTAAACATGTTTAAGTAATGTCCATTTACAGTTTAATACACACTTGGTGTATAATTGTTACGTTCCAAACAGTGTGTCCTTCACCAAGCTGGCTGGTATCATAGCGCTTTGGCACAATTTCCGTGTCTTGTTTTTATACACACATACACACACACACACACACACACACACACAAACTTACAGTGACACATTGCTTCCCCTCCAGGCAGCGGCAGCTAGAGGAGCTGCAGGTGCTCGCTCTGCAGTTCCATGAGACAGTGGAGCCTCTGGGAGAGTGGCTGAGTGCCACAGAGAGACGGCTGAGCTCTGCTGAGCCCATGGGAACCCAGACCTCTAAAATCACCCAGCAGATCAACCGGCACAAGGTACTGCACGCCACTGCCATGAATACAGTGTTACCTCCTGCCGGGGAAAGAGTGCAGGTTTTCTGCTGCAGAACAGGTGAAATTATGTGATCCAAATAGGGTGCAGGTATCCAAGATTTCTTAGGGTTTTCTTGGCAAGTGCTGTCATTAAGAGTACACATTGCTTTGCGTTTCCTGTGGTTTATATGATTACTACAAGTGCCCAAGAAAATTAAAAAGCAAAAATCAAGGCCTACACTGGTCTACATTGACCTGGACAACGCACATTCTCCATTTTAGCTTTTATTTTTCACAAAACCATTTTATTTCTTATTGTTTTGTATATTATCCATACCATGTTTTGTGTTGTTTGTGTTTGATTTGTGGTTGTTTACTTGTGTAGTATATTATTTTCATTCTTTATGCTTCAGTTTTTTCATCATGCATGGTCATTTTTCCATTATCTTTTTTTTTTCCTTTTTCGTCTTTCCCCATTTCTCCCTTGCCCTTTTATATTATTTTCTGGGAAACACCTCAGGCCCTCCAAGAGGAGGTGCTCTCTCGAGGAGCAGAGGTGGACCATCTGGAAACTCTTGGCCAGGCATTATCCCCCCTTAGCTGTGCCACAGATCGTGATTGGCTGAGTGAGCGTGTGGCCTCAGTACGCAATGGGCACAATGACCTGTGTGATTGGTGCAGTCGCCGGGAGGCCATGCTGGAGCAGGCCCTGGCCAACGCAGAGCTGTTTGGAGAAGAGGAGGTTGAGGTTCTGAACTGGCTGGCTGAGGTGGCCCAGCGATTGGCTGAAGTCTCAGTACAAAGCTACCAGCCTGAGCTGCTGACTGAGCAGCACAAACACACTCTGGTATGACATTGCAGGAAGTCAGATATCACAGTTTGAGAGCTTCTGGGTTTAGAGTGTTTCAAGTGTTATTTGTACATTATTTCATGACAAATGGATCCAGTAACTGAATGTTTTTTTCTCTTCCAAATAATGTTTTCTAATGTTTCCCCATTTTTTCTGCCTTAGTCTCTGAATGAAGAGATCGTAAGCAGGAAGAAGACGGTGGATCAGGCTATTAAAAATGGACAAGCGTTGCTGAAACAGACAACAGGTATGATCACACCACTAGCACCTGCAACAGCTCAGCCTTTTTATCTTTTTTTTCCTTTCGTCACTTTCATTATGTCTGTTAGGTGAGGAGGTGCTGCTCATCCAGGAAAAGCTGGATAGCATCAAGAGCCGTTATGCAGAGATGACAGCAGGCAGCAGCAAGGCCCTTCGCACCCTGGAGCAAGCACTGCAGCTTGCCACCCGATTTGCCAGTGCCCATGAGGACCTCAACCAGTGGCTGGACTCTGTGGAGGCGGAGCTTAACAATGTAGAGCCAGACACAACACCAGCCTATCAGGACAGACAGAAGGTTAGGAAAGCTTTCTTGGAAGCTAGTTAAGTTTTTTTTTTTTTTGTAGTCGGAAAACTACAATCAAACATAACCCCTTGAACCCTAAGCTTATAAATGAAGTTGTTTTGAGAGTGAGCAGCCTAACAGTAGATTTAAGGAATTTTAAGCATTTTCATATTTCTGGGTGCTTTTATATAATGCCTGTGAGGGTCTTGAGCTGTGTTTATATATGTGGGGTTGTTTTTAATCAGGAACTGAAGTGTGTATCGGCTGAGAAGCGTCTGGTTCTCGACACTGTCAACGAGGTGGGCAGTGCCCTGCTGGACCTGGTGCCATGGCGTGCCCGTGAAGGCTTGGACCGTCTAGTTGCTGATGCCAACCAGCGTTACCGGCAGGCTGATGAGACCATCACGCAAAGAGTGCAGCTTGTGCAGGCAGCCATCCAGAGGTCTCAGCAGGTATTGCACCCTTACACTGTCAGAAAATACTATGCAGTACATTTAATACCACATATTAAATATAACACTACTATTATTTATCATGTTTTTCAGTTTTGTTTTGTTTCTAACTTGGCTCCTATCTTATGTTGTGGACATTTCCATGGGAAATGTGACATTGTCTCATTGTAACAATAATGTGTGTGTGTCTAAGTATGAAGAGGCAGTGGATGCGGAACTGGCCTGGGTGGGGGAGACGGAGAGGAAACTGGCGTCTCTGGGGCCTCTCAGTTTAGAGCCTGACGTGACCGTGGCTCAGCTCCAGGTCCAGAGGGCCTTCAACATCGATATCATCCGCCACAAAGACACAGTGGACCAGCTCCTTAACACACGAGAGGATATCCTGGAGAGCTGTAGTGAGCAACAAAGAGAGGCACTTAAGGTAAGAGAAAAAGAGTGAACAAACCACTAATGTCATGTGTTAATTTCGACTAGTTGAGCAGTTAGTTTAGTTTGGTTCATGAATACATTTTAATTATTATGATGTACATACACATACTAGAAGTACAGACTAAAGTAGTATTGTGTAATTGCAAGGGTCTAGTCACTCCAATATGTGTCAATTTACCACCCTTGTCTCACTCTTGCCTTATAGGTAAAGACTGATTCACTGAGTGCTCGCTATGAAGCTGTCAGTCAGAGCCATGCTGAACGTTTTTCAGCGCTGGAACAGGCTCAGGTTTTGGTGGCCCGTTTCTGGGAGACTTATGAGGAGCTGGAGCCCTGGCTAGGCGAGACAGAGACCCTTATTTCTCAGCTGCCCCCTCCAGCTATTGACACAGAGGCCCTCAGACAGCAGCAGGATCAGATGAGGGTGAGTGTCTGGTTTATAGTACAGTTGCAGTTTTATCACACATATTATTTGTCCTCTTTTGAAAATATGACCATATTGGGACTGTAGTGTTCATCACACCATCCCTTACAGTAATGCACCATAAAACATGAACCTTTACCAGTGCTGCTGTGAGCCCTCATACTCAGTACAAAATAATGCTAAACCTAGACTTAAAAAAGGTAATTCACCCCTGGCTCAGCACTTGAAATTAGTCCTGTTTTGGGTTAATGCTCCTTGCATATACTTACATTTTGTCCATTATTGTGCAGTTTTTCACTGCTGCATAATACACTTTTGTATTGTATTTTGTATTGTGAATACCATTTAGATTTCTCTAGTGAGAAGTGTTTATGCTGTTCTTATATGATAAAGTTGAATTCAATAAGATATATCTGTCTTTCCTCTGCCTTTATCTTTTTCCTTTACTCTAATCAAACCTACTGTACTTACCTTGCAGCTCCTGAGAGAGTCTATAGCCGAACACAAGCCTCACATTGACAAGCTGCTAAAGATCGGCCCACAGCTAGCTGAGCTTAGTGCTCAAGAGGGAACAACGGTGAGGCATCGCTACAGTGAGGCAGAAAGGCGCTACCTGGCCATTAAAGACGATGTCAAAAATCGAGCTACAGCACTAGATGAAGCCTTCTCACAGTCCGCACAGGTACATGCCTTAATGTTTGCATGTGTGTTCTGCGCACTCCTAAAAGAAAATATTATATGGTGCATACAGAAATTCGGTCATAGCCATAGTATGTAATACATGTCATCTGTTTCTGTTGTCAAATAACCCATTTTCTTTCACATATTAAAGTTCTATTGCTGTGTCATCATAGTTATTAAATTGTAACTCTCTTATATTTAAGACACAAATGTTTTGTAGTGCACTGTAATCATTATTTATTTTGAAATTGACAGTTTTTTATTGGTTTGCTTGCTGGATTGTTTGCATGCCATTTTGATTAACGCATTGTATTGTTTCTCCACCCCGTCCCTTTAACTATATTGTACTGTTACTTCACTTGTCCGTGGACTTGCCCCTCTTGCTCCACCTCTTCCTCACACGTTGTCTTCAACCCACTGTTATCCTTTACTTCACTGTCCTTGTTCCCTTGTTCCTTCACCCTTTCCCTGGCTTGTTGCATCTCTCCTTTTCTTCACTCTACATTCCTCCCTTGTTTGTAAAACCCATCCCTCCATTCCGTCACTCATTGTGGATATGCTGTGTGTTCACCACTTCATCACTGCTCGCTGCAAAACCCTCAGCTGGTAGAGGTAAGGAATTCTGCTACACAGTGAAGCAAATAATACTTCTCATTTTTACTCTTGTGAGTACTGAGATACAGTTGCAGTTTAGTAATGGTCAAACGAGTATCAATTTTTAACTTGGCTTTAAAGTAGTTTGTAGCTGTGTTTATAGGGTTGGCATTATTGTACACAATTGTATATATGCACTAAACCAGACCCGTCTCCTTGAAGATATTTATTTTGGATGTTTTACAGGAACTGTGACCTTGTTTGCTGTATAAAGAAGTGGTCTTTGCATCATTATTAGTCTAGTAGTAGCCAAGTGATTAGTCATCAGGGTGCCGTAGGGCCAAAGCTGTAATGTGAAGTCAGTTTAAGTTTCACTCTCAATTGCACCAACTTTAACAAATCTCTGGGATTTGTCTGCTTCTAAAACTGTCTGAGTCTTCCGACCTGCTTCTAGAGTTTTGTTTATATCAGTTACACAGCCTAATTGATCATTTTTTTTCCCTCTGTCTTTCTGTCTCTGTCTGTCTCTCTCGCTCTCTCTCTCTCAGTTCCATGATAAGATGGACCCCCTCCTGGAGACACTAGAGGGTGCAGTGCAGCGCTTGAGGCAGCCCCCTCCCGTTGCCGCAGAGGTGGAGAAGATCCGTGAGCAGCTGGCTGAGCACCGGGCGACTGGTCTGGAGCTGGACAAGCTTCTGCCCTCCTTCAGTGCCCTGTGTGCACGCGGGGAAGAGCTGATCACCCGTGCACCACATGATGACCCTGCTGCCCAGGGTGAGAGTTCCTCAGTGTCATGGTGTTTAACACATGTAGTGTTGTACTAGCGTTTTGACTAGTGTTATACTAGCATTTGTTTGCATAGAAAAAATTCCTCTAACTTGCTTACTGTGGTTACAAAGAGTATTGTTTTTTGGGGTTTTTTTGTTTTTTTGGACTGTCCTGCAGCGGTGCGTTCCCGACTCCTTCGGCTCCGCTCTCTTTGGGATGAGATCAGACAGAGGGCAGAGGAGAAAGAGGGAAAACTTCAGGACGTCTTAGACTTGGCTGGAAAGTTCTGGGCCGATATGGCAGCCTTGCTGAGTACACTAAGAGACTCCCAGGAAATTGTGAAAGAGCTGGAGGACCCTGGAGTAGACCCATCACTCATCAAACAGCAGATAGAGGCGGCAGAGGTCAGTCTTAGAAGAAGGGAAAAAAGAGTTTATACTGTGAAAAAGAACATTAGTGGTAACATGCATGAAAATGGACAAATGTTTAATATTAATGTAATGAATACTAATGATTAGCTTATGGATAAACAGCTTATTTGTATGTATCTTCTTTGTGCTTCCAGGCCATTAAGGCAGAGACAGACGGCCTGAGAGAAGAGCTGGAGATTGTGCGCACCCTGGGAGCAGACCTCATCTTTGCTTGTGGAGAAACAGAAAAACCAGAGGTCAAAAAGACCATTGATGAGGTAAGAACAGAGTAAGACCCAGATATGAGTGAGTTATTATCCTTCTGGGCTTTTTGGTCTGAACTAAACGTTTCTTTTGCTGAACTTTTGGTCTTTCCCCTTCCCTCTAGATGAATGCTGCTTGGGAAGGCCTGAACCGAACATGGAGAGAGAGAATGGAGAAACTGGAGGAGGCTATGACAGCATCTGTGCAGTACCAGGATGCTCTGCAGGTAGGTAACACTTTCCTTGTATAGCTTATGTAGCCATGATGTACTGAATAAAATGTTGATGAGTATGTCTGGTCTCAGGGCATGTTTGACTACCTGGACAATGCCGTCATCAAACTGTGTGACATGCCAACCGTAGGGACGGACCTCAGCACTGTTAAACAACAGATCGAGGAACTCAAGGTTCACATCAGTTTACTTATGAGGTTTTTTGGTTTGGTACAGAAAATTACTGCTACTTGTTAACAATATCACTTTCCCACTGAACAGCAATACAAGGTGGAAGTGTACCAACAACAGATCGATATGGAGAAGCTGTGCCACCAGGGGGAGCTGTTGCTCAAGAAGGTCACTGACCAAACTGATAGAGACATGATACAGGAACCTCTCACAGAGCTCAGACACTTGTGGGACAACCTGGGAGACAAGATTACTCTCAGACAGGTTAGAATACGACACAGAAGGTTTTAAGTAATTGTAAAGAAACAAAGCACCAGAATTACATTGAAGATTACTGGCACCATTTTCTGGTTCTCTTTTTCACTGTCTTACTCTTGATCTTTTACTCAGCACAAACTAGAGGGAGCTCTGTTAGCCCTGGGTCAGTTCCAGCATGCCCTTTCTGAACTGCAGTCCTGGCTCAGCCACACCCATGCCACCCTGGACACCCAGCGACCCATCAGTTCAGACCCCAAGGCCATTGAAATCGAGCTGGCCAAACACCACGTACGTACTCTGTCCCATCTGCCCATCTTGAGCACTTAAGCAGTTTAAGAGCTGAATTAGTTTTACCCAGGCAGGTTCTATTATGTAATCTGTATAGGATGTCATTAAAAAAAGTATCTGTAGTTTCCCCAAACTACCACAGATTGTTCAGATCGAAATATCATAGGCTAGGTATCAGTACTGCTTGACAGACTTTGTGCTCAGTAGCAAAATGGTAGACAGCGGTGTCTTTTACCAGGTTTAGGTACATTTATTACATTTTGAGGTTAATTTAAATAACTGCGTTGAATGACGTCTGAGTTGGGTTTTTATTACTTTACAGATTACATTACATTGCAGATTAACCCGGATTGATTACAGTGCTACTAAATGTGTCGACTTTCCTGTATGTAGTGTGTGTTCCATCCATTTCCCTGTATTGCCCTCCCAGGTGTTGCGGAATGACGTGCTCTCCCATCGAGCCACAGTGGAGACGGTGAACAGTGCAGGCTCAGAACTGTTGGACTCCAGCCCAGGAGACGAGGCCAGCCACCTGAGAGACCAGCTGGATGAGCTGAACCGCAGCTGGGACAGCCTGCTGCTGAAGACTGAGGAGAGGCAGAAACTACTGGAGGCCGCTCTGCAGCAGGTGCTCTACTACAGGCCACAAAGTTCTGCTGCAGATGACATGTGTTAACTGCAAGGGATTAAATGTGTTAAAATTTGAGATGGTGCTTATCAGGGGAAATGGAGACGCTCTTTAATATAAATGTTAATGAGGGTTATATATTTGCTGATAGTCTTTTGTTTTTTGTCTTTTTTCAGGCTGAGGGTTTCCATGGTGAACTGGAGGAGTTCCTGCTATGGCTGAGACGCACAGAGAGTCAGCTATCTGCTGCCAAACCCACAGGTGGCCTGCCTGAGACCGCCAGGGAGCAGCTGCAGCAGCACATGGTAACTGTTTTACCAACTGACCTGGAGAAAGTGCTGAACGCTTGTTTCTGTATGTTGTATGTATTGTCACACATGGATAATAAAAAGTAGGGTATAAATAACGTGAAAGTGACCATTCTGTCATACATGAACACACCACAGCACACAGTGTAAACAGCACAAAATTCTTCCTCTGTATTTAACCCATTCACCAAGTGAAGCAGTGGGCAGCCAGCAACACAGCGCTCGGCGACCAGTGTGAGGGGACAGTACCTTGCTCAAGGGTACCTCAGAGCTCCTTAGTAGTCTTAGAAATTGAACCCACTTTCTGATTGCAGGGCAAACACCTTAACCACTAGGCTACTAGCTGCCCCGATAATGGGAATAAGAAAGGAAAATCTCTGTTAATGTAACCTGTAAAAAGACAAATCATTTTAATAATTAGTTTATTAGATATTGTTCACATAATTAAAAGGGTCATTATTAAATTTAGTAAAAATAGTCAATGATGTATAAAACAGGCAGCATGTTGTAAAAAGTTGCAATATTTTTATTTGACCGTGACAACATTCACCTTAATTGTTAATCCATCATGCCTCGTTGCAGGAGCTGCAGGACCAGTTGAACCAGCGTGCTGAGCAGTACCACCGGCTTCTGGATCAGGGTGAGTCCATGCTGTTGGCCAGAGGTGGAGAGGAGGCTGGTCCAGGAACCACCCAGACCCAGCAGAACCTGGCTCTGCTCCAAAACAAGTGGGCCAGTCTGAACACCAAAATGGATGACAGGAGGGTAAGAATCGTACTTTCTAAAGCTTGTAGCCCAGCTTAAATGTAAAAATATATATATTTAATTATCCATTGAATGGCCATCTGGTTCTTATTCCGTCTCTCCTGGCTCTCGTTAGGCTAAGCTGGAGGAGGCAGTCTCGCTAGCCACAGGGTTCCAGTCATCTCTGCAGGACACCATTAACTGGCTGACACAGGCAGAGCAGACCCTGAACATGGCCCAGCCACCAAGTCTCATACTCGACACTGTTCTCTTCCAGATAGATGAACACAAGGTAAAGAAGAGGTTATTTAATATTTCGAGTCAGCGGCCTCAAGATTTGCCTTATTCAGTTTACACCTAAATCAGTTTTTGTGACAAACTATATAATGTTGCTTTGACCTTGATTTCGCTACCTTCGCTACCTCAGGTGTTTGTGAATGAGGTGAACACTCACAGAGAACAGGTGTTGGCTCTGGAGAAGGCAGGCTCCCAACTGCGCTTTGCCAGTCTCAAGCAGGACGTGGTTCTCATCAAGAACCTGCTGCTGAGTGTCCAGGCTCGCTGGGACAAACTGGTCCAGAGGTCTCTAGACAGGGGGCGACATCTTGATGAGGCCCGCAAGAGAGCTAAACAGGTATGTGTTATGCTGGGGTGTTTTTTTTAATTTTTTTTGTCTGTTTATCTCTAACTCCGTGTTTGTGATTAGTTTCATGAGGCCTGGAGGAAGCTGACTGACTGGTTGGAGGAGGCTGAGAGCAGGCTGGACTCTGAGCTGGAAATCTCCAATGAACCTGACAAAATCAAAGTGCAGCTTGCTAAACATAAGGTACAAAAGAAGGGCTCCTGAATTTTTTATGTTTTTATCTGTGTGGTCACTTACCAATTATGGCTTGAAAACTGCTTTTAGTAGATGAATATTGGAAATGAGAGACTATCTCCTGTCTAAAGTTGATCATAAGCACCCCAAACCTCTGTGTAATATTTTATTTTGGTTGGAAGGTTTGTGTTACAGTAATGTGAGCTGGTTTTGTGACTTAATTTCCCTTTCTTGTTTGTTATTTGAACTGTAGGAGTTTCAGAAGGCTCTCGGCTCCAAGCAGCCAGTCTATGACACTACAGTGCGATCTGGAAAGGCTATGAGAGACAAGGCCACACTGCCAGCTGACACTCAGAAACTAGACCACCTCCTGGGTGAGGTCCGTGACAAGTGGGACACCGTCTGTGGGAAAAGTGTCGAGAGGTGAGAAGAAACGTATAAGAACCATGTTAATACAATCTAAATAGAGAACCTTCCTAATACTGATGCGATAAGCTAAAACAAACTTATGATACGTGTTTTTGTTTGTTTTCAGGCAACACAAGCTAGAGGAGGCTCTACTGTTCTCAGGTCAGTTTGCAGAGGCCTTGCAGGCCCTGGTGGACTGGCTGTACCGCGTGGAGCCCCAGCTGGCTGAGGACCAACCTGTTCATGGAGACCTGGACCTGGTCTCAAACCTCATGGACTCCCATAAGGTACAATGTCACAGATACAGAAGAGTTTTTCTCAGGCATAAGATTAAGAAGATATACACACTACTGTCTGAAAAATAGATTGTTAAATCCTTCAATGAGCTGGTAATTCATGCAGTGTTTGATTGTTAATTGTAAATATGTAGGCTTTCCAGAAAGAACTTGGGAAGAGGACCGGCAGCGTTCAGGCCCTAAAGCGCTCTGCTAGGGAGCTCATGGAGACAGGCCGGGATGACACCGCCTGGGTCAAAGTTCAGCTGCAAGAGCTCAGCAACCGCTGGGACACGGTTTGTGCGCTGTCTGTGTCTAAACAGACCCGACTCCAACAGGCTCTCAAACAGGTGAGTCTGTGTTACCAACCTGTGTTACCAACTGAAATTAAAACATGTACAATGTTACTGAAGTGTTACCTAAATAACAAGAGCTAGCTCCGAGATACAGTACTGTGCAAAAGCCTGTGAAAATATTTAAAATTTTTTAGAGGTGCAGTAAGCTTTTTCACATAAATATTATGAAATATATATAAAATAAAACAAAAACGAATACATACAAAGAACAAACAATAAATAGTGATTTTATGTCTAAAAATATGTATGTGATTTTATATTTATTACATTAACTTTGCTAGCAGAAAGACACATTATCACATGCTGTGAAAAACAGCTTTAAACAATTTGCATAGATGCTTGAAAGACTTTTGCACAGTATTGTATTTGTTATTAGTCCAGTTACTAACATTCTTTAGTATTGCAAATATTCCTTATATTATTAATTGTCTTATTTTGTTGCTACTGAAATAATGGAACATGACTGCCCATCTTTCTCTCTTCCCGCCCTCTTCATGCAGGCTGAAGAGTTCCGCTCAGCAGTGCAGATGTTATTGGAGTGGCTCTCTGAGGCAGAGCAAACCCTGCGTTTTCGGGGTGTCCTGCCCGAGGAAGTGGACACTCTCCAGGGCTTACTGCATACTCACCGGGACTTCATGCAGACAGTGGAGGAGAAGAGAGTAGATGTGAACAAAGCAGCTGGCATGGGGGAGGCCATACTAGCTGTGTGCCACCCTGATTGCATCACCACTATCAAACACTGGATCACCATTATCAGGGCACGCTTTGAGGAGGTATTGCAACAAGAATTGTGTATTAAAATGACTTTTTTTATATACTAGTAAATTGTCTTCCCAAATGCTGTGTTTTCCCTCTGAAGACACACTACTGAATCCTAGACTGTTAATAATGACCCTAATTGGTGTTCTCCAGGTTCTGACATGGGCTAAGCAGCATGAGCAGCGACTGGAGACAGCTCTCGCTGAACTGCTCAACAATGCAGCACTGTTGGAGGAGCTGTTGTCATGGCTGCAGTGGGCAGAGACTACATTAGTCCAGCGCGACACTGAGCCTCTCCCCCAGGATATTCCTCAACTGAAAACACTAATCACAGAGCACCAGGTGTGGATAGGTCTTCTGCTATGTGCATAGAATACATTGTAATACATTATCAGTGTTTTGAGCAGATGTTTAGGAATAGTGTATTGTGTGTATGTGTCTGTGTGTGTTTATATACAGTATACATCCACATTTCTCTGGATGAGTCTCCCAAATACATATGTAATGTATGGGGTGTGTGTGCTGTATATATTAAGGATATATACTGAAGTCCCTTTGACTACAACAGTGTTTGTGGTTGTTTAACTCTCAGGTGTTCATGGAGGAGATGACACGTAAGCAGCCTGATGTGGATAAAGTGACAAAGTCTTATAAGAGGAAACCATCAGATACTCCCAGCAGCCTGGCTGACAGGCGGGGTGCCCGTAAGTGGCCTTTCTTCAGCTTCTGCATTGTATTCTTTGCACAGAGTATGTGCATAACTCATGCACAAGGATCTTTCTGCAGTATGTTGTTGAATAGTTGTGAAACGTAATTAGAGCTGTGGATGGTGCTAAATGGAGCTTGCTCTCTTTGCATTTTCTCTTCCAGGTAAACAACAGCAACAGCAGCAGCAACAGCAGCATGCTGTTCAGGTAACTGGGGGAAACCCTCGTCTCACCCAGCTCTGCTCCCGCTGGCAGCAAGTTTGGCTGCTGGCCCTAGACCGCCAGCGCAAGCTCCATGATGCCCTCGACAGGCAGGAAGAGGTACAGCAGCTGTTTTAGCGTGCCGTGTTTAAAAACACTCGAACGAATTAGAAACGATCATTACCGCAGAAATAAAATATGCATGTGTTTTATGACCCTGTAAAATATTTGCACAGCCTTTAAGGACTCTTCAGATATTTTTCACTCCTTTCGCTTCATGTCCTTCCCACACTGCAGCTGAAAGAGTTTGCCAACTTTGACTTTGACGTATGGAGGAAGAAATACATGCGCTGGATGAACCATAAGAAGTCCCGTGTCATGGACTTCTTCAGACGCATCGACAAGGACCAGGATGGCAAAATTACTCGGCAGGAATTTATTGATGGCATCCTGGCTTCAAGTATGCATACCTATTCACATAAATATGTGCATTTACTTTCCAGTCATCTTTTGACCATACATTGATCATCCAGCAAACCCAAAGAGGAACAGTACACTCAAACATTTGAGCAGTAACGTTAGATATTGGCCATTATTTTTAATTAATATTGTGTATTTTTACAACAGAATTCCCAACCAGCAAGTTAGAGATGACTGCAGTGGCTGACATCTTTGACCGTGATGGTGATGGTTACATTGATTATTACGAGTTTGTGGCGGCTCTGCACCCCAACAAGGATGCTTACAGACCCACTACCGACGCAGATAAGATTGAAGATGAGGTATGGAACTATAATTGCATTGTCTGTATGTATTATTTTAATCATTTATGAGATTCTGAGCTATTTGTGAAAATTGTCCCTTTACAGGTCACCAGGCAAGTGGCCCAGTGTAAGTGTGCTAAGAGGTTCCAGGTTGAGCAGATTGGGGAGAATAAGTACCGGGTGAGTAAAGAGTTATTGTTGACACTAATACTGATGACTGTAGAGCACTGTTTAAACTCACTACATGGCATTCGATATGAAAGTAGTATTCTGTCTTTTACATAGGTCTGAAGCACATTCACTAACATCAGTTGTGTTTACTTTGTGTGTATCACGCTACAGTGCTGCACTGTCACACTTCAACATTCTAACCTTCACATTCATTTATTATGCCATTTTGGGTTAAAGGCGCCTTGCTGTTTTTATGAGTGTCCTACATGAGTGAACTAGCTTACTGTACTTACCACTGCAGCACCTACACAGCTACCCTGGAGCTATCCACAGTGTGTGCTTCCCACCACCCGACTAATGATCATCCCATAATTCCACAGACTGAAGGAGCTGCTCTGTTTTCATGTGTCTCATATCATTATCCATGGTTAATGATACTGACAGCAAGCCTCACTTTTTGGACTGCATCATGCTTACTGATGGAACTATCTTTCTCCATTTGTGAACTGTCTTTCTCCATTTGTCTTTGTCTGTGTCTGTCTTGCTTTCACCCCTCATCTCTTACCTGTCTCCTTGTTCCTGCCATTGACAAGCACTCTAACCCATTTACAGCCTCTAGAACAACGAGTCTACACTTCTTATTTCCAGCCGTTAGTTGTGTTAATTTATGTTATGTTAATATAATTTTTTAAAGTTGAACCAGTATCATCTGAGAAGCACATCATAATAGAATTTGAATGTAATGAAACCACAACACACATAGTTAAACAAGTTTCAAGAGGTAAAATCGGGCAAACTGAACTTGTTTTCAACATCGTGTCTAAACCTGTTATTTCACCCTGTCTGTTCTTTCTTTCTCCTTGTTGTCTTTCTGTTCCATGTCTGCTGGATTTATTGTAGTTCTTCCTTGGGAACCAGGTAAAGTGACTGGTGTGTTTGAGACATAGTCTGTGAAATCTGCTCCAGCTACATATAGGTTGCTACCTGCCTTTTGACTTTGATCAGATTTTGTTTCTCTCATAACTTTTAAGCCAAAGATTTAAATGAACCAAGTGCTACTTTAAAGCCAGTTCACATCACATGCTACTGGATGTTGCAGAGAATTGTTTGAACCTCTTTTGGCCACAGTTAGAAGGCATTTCCCGTCTGCTTGGCAAGGGTTACATAGCTATTACCCAAAAATGCTGGGCATGCATGTGTATACTCTGCCAACTTAACAGGAGCGGATTTCACAGGCTCGGTCTGTTTTATTTTTGTGTTTTTGATTGTTCAAATGGAATTTGAAAGATCAGAATGTGGGCTTTTTTGTGTGTGTGTGTGTGTGTGTGTGTGTGGCTTTTCTTTCTTTGGTGGAGGAAATGGTCATTTAGTAAGAAAGAGCTGTGTGCTTGAGATCTTATGGCTTAGTAAAATATACCTTTTACCATAGTATTTTATTATTTTTTTAATTATAAAAAATATTTGGTTATCTGTATCATTTTGTACTAAAAATACTATGGTAAATATTTTAGGGCTGTGGGACATTGGGTTGAGCTTTATCCTGAATCATCTAGAATGCAAAATGCATGTGGTTTTTCTGCATGAATGCCTTGTAATTTATTTTGATTTTGTACAGAGGTTCAGATTATACTTGGTGAATTTGAGGTTTGAAAAAAATGTTTCAGCCTTTCAAATGATTGTAATGCCTTTTTGGCCTCTCTCTTTCTTCACTCCAAACATTCTTTTCTTTCTCTCTTCTTCTGTCCTACTCTCCCTCAGTTCGGGGACTCCCAACAGCTGCGTCTGGTGCGGATCCTGCGCAGCACGGTCATGGTCCGCGTTGGAGGGGGCTGGATGGCCCTGGATGAGTTCCTGGTCAAGAATGACCCTTGCAGAGGTAAGGTTTATTTACGCAAGCGCACACACACCTATACTCTTCGTGCACAAATACTGGGACCAAGTGCTTGGAAGCATCCTGATATGTTTGGGTTAGTAAAACAGGAGTACAGGCTGCTGGGTTGGGCCTGACACCCTGACAGATGTACTCCACTTCCGAGCATGTTCTGTTTTTATGATACAGAAATCTGTCAGTTCTGTCATCACTCCATTCATTACCCTTCACTTTCTTCTCCATTTTATGGTGTGGGAGTTCATATACTCACAGGCCACTGAAATTTCTTCTCATTCCTTTGGATCTTTGTGACATCCTCTCATCATCTGCTATTTCTTCATTTCTCCCCTTTATTTTCACACATATGGCCTGGATATTTGCTCTCTCTCTCTTTCTCTCTCTTTCTCTCTCTCTCTCCCTCTCTCTCTCTTTCTCTCTCTCTCTCTCTCT
>JBBPCY010000142.1:15722782-15754036 GCA_037974405.1 Brachyalestes nurse | reverse complement strand
AAAATTGTTTTTTAATGTAACTTATGTCTGTAATTGTTCAGTCGTATGACAGATAGAAGGAGAAGATTGAAGGAGGTCCAGATAGAAGAACGTTGTATTGAAAATGTTTTTAAAAAACGAACGTGAACTAGTTCATTTTTGAGCTGTGAACTTTGTTCAAAAATTTTAAAAATGAACTATGAACATAAGCTAGTTAATTTTAATTTGAATGAACTGTATTTTAAACTAGTTCTTTTTCAGTGTGAACTGGCACAACACTGACTATAAATGTTTTGGTAGTTTGGAGACAAACACAAAGAAAGTGCGTCTTGGGTTGGTGAAATACTGCTGTGTTCAGAGGCAGGAGGTTTGACAGTAGCCAATCCGAGAACGCTATTTGCATGGTCTTAGGCATACACGAACTACACATCCATGTAGGGCCCCGGCATGGAATCCCGTCAGCACCCCCCCACTCCCCACCCCTGGACCGACAGCGAAAAGGGCCCCAGCACGGGCTGCGTAGGGCCCCCAAGCTGCTAGGAACAGCTCTGGCTATTTGTTTCTACTTTCTGCTGATTGGCTGCTGCCCTTTGACGCAGCTGCAGTCCAGAATTTCCCCCGTGGAGTGTCTCGAGTGTTCTAGTGTTTTTCGTTTTGTTCTTCTTAAAGCCCTATATTTTTATTACTGTAAATTAAATGAATTTATTACTGTATTTACCTGCTTATACCAGTGCATACCAAAGAAAATGCCCATGCATGAATTACAGTACAGTCTATACAGGGGTAATATCGATATTTTACATTGTAGCACAGCGGGAGCATATTTGGGGGTATATTTAGGGTTTACACTATTAAAATAGGCATTTTAAGGCTTTTTTCACAACAATGCATTTTTTCACTATACGCGGGTGCTTTTGGAACGTAACCCCAGCCCCAGACATTTGCGGTGGTTACATTTCAAGAGCGCCAGTGAATAGTGAATTTAGCGAATTTGTGATGTGGTAAAAAAAATGCCAAAAATGACTATTTACATAGTGCAAAACCATAAAGTGAGGTGAAGCGGTCGAGCACAGGAAAACAAACTTTCATAATAAAAAAAACGTTGGCCTAACACGCGATAAAATAATTGTCGGTGTGTGTGTGTGTGTGTGTGTGTGTGTGTGTGTATGAGTGTGTGAGTTAGAGAGACTTTGCATTCAAGCTGAAAAACAATTGCCTGTTTATAGATATTGAACAGATTATCAGAAGTAAATCACTTATGCTAAATGATTGTTCCTTCATGCTCCACATCATGTTTCAATCCTCAAAACCTAAATGGAGTTTGCCTCACACTTTTCTCATTATTCAGACTACAGCAGTTGGAGCTGCCCTGTTGTCTCCCAAAGACACATCCTAGACCATTCTTACGCCAGGCCATGTGGTAATTGTGAACAAATTTTGGGTGTGTTGAAGATGAAATGGATATGGTGAATGAAGGGAACATTGTGAGGAGTAGAGGCGAAGAGAGAGGGAGGAGGCTTCAGTCATTTGGGACACTCCCTCTGTCTTTCCAGCATCTTGCAAAAAGCAAGAGGGCTCATGTTCAGATTACACACTAGTATGTAGATCCCCGAGACTACGGCTGTTACTGGAGACAGAGGAGGTGTGGATTTTTTATTAGAGGGAACTGGTGGAAGAATCCTTTTAAAAGTACAAAAAAGGAACAGGACACGTTGGCAAGGCTGAACAGTTCACCTACTGGATTATGCTGTTTCTAAAGGCCATGAAAAGCTGGTGAGAAGATGGTCATGTACTGAGGGTTCTTCATTTCACATGGATTTAATTTTGTTCACTGGAGGCCAATCTAGCTGTAACTTGTCTATGTATTTGGAGAAAAGGCAGGTGTTGCACTGAGTTGCGGACCCTTTGAAGAGAGGCTTGGCTGGTGCGTTGGTCAACCCACCTTATTTATTTACTGTACCCATGGACTTTAATTTCACATTCTGCCTTAGCCCTTACTCAGCACCTGCTCTTTACTTAACCTCACTCTAGCTCTTCCAAACTCTACCCTTCAAAGCAGTGGAAAAATCTTAAGAGCTGTTTGTTTTCCTTTAAGTCGCTTCTGCAGTGCCAGAGGTTATTGCTCTATCTGTGGTGTGTTGCACCCTCTCCCTCCATAAGTAAACAGAAGAGAGTGTGTGAGAGGGAGAAGAGCGCAGGTTTATTCTGCAGATAACAGTGAGAGAGAAAGGAGGGACAGGGAGGGTGGGAGAGATAAACGGAGGGCCGTGGGTAATAAACACTGATCTCTCTTAAACAACTCTGTTTGCTCAGAACAAAACAGGTGAACATTTCGTGTTTTTCTCGAAGCTGAGTAGTTGGGAGTGCTGTGCTGTCATTCGGAAACCTGTGACTGTCCAAACGTGGGCTGAGGTTGTCCAAACACCTGGAAAGATTGAGGAGGTTGTGATCAAAGAGCTCAGAGGGTAGACTTGGAAGAAGGTCATCAGAATACAGCAGCAAGGAAAAATGGCACCAGTGGAAACGGGTGTCCTCAGCCAGGACGTCCCATCTGCATGTAGGAACAACAAGGAGCTCCTGGACCATCATGTATTTCAGAAACACCACAGAGGGAAGGAGGGCAACTGCAGCACTGGCAGCAGAGCTCCAGGTCGGCAGTGGTTTTTCCTGCTGGTGGTCTTCTTCCCCCTGTGTGTGTTTTCATGTGCGTGTGGGCAAAGGGAGGGCATGGCACACTCCAGCTTCCGCAGACTGAGTGGCCGGGAGAAGAAGGAGATGCAGAGGGAAATCCTGTCTATCCTGGGCCTGCCCGGGCGGCCCCGGCCCCATCCGCCCCTGCGACCCCCCTCGTCTGCCCCGCTCTTCATGCTGGACCTGTACCATGCTGTGTCAGCTGAGGGAGATGAGGGTCCGGGCCTGGGCTTGAACCATGAAGGGGTCTTCCACGCTGCACTTCCCACACTCAGCACACACACGCCTCCCCTCGGCACAGTGGTCAGCGAAGCAGACACAGTCATGAGCTTCGTCAATCTAGGTAAGAGAAAAGTGAGCGGCCATTTAAAAATGTTACCCTTTAAGACTGAAATCTGTAACTGATGACAGTTCTGACTGGCCACCCTGTTCCACTCATAACAAAAATCCAGACAGACACACTCCTTATATCTTTAGCATGATTGGGCGGGTCTGTGGCTTGAAAAGGTGAATATCTGTAAACGCGATGGCTTTGTGACAAAACAGCAAAGAATTCAAGGCAAGTGTCATTTTCCATCTTCCAATACATGGACTGGGAAGTGAATTATGTATGTACAGTCTGCAAATATTTGGGCACCCATCACCAAATTCAACAAGACTGAATTTAATATACATGACGGGGGGAGGCGGGGGGGACAAGGTAAACTCTACAATTATTAAGAAATCATGCACTAAAATTGGCAGAAAAATCCTTCGTAGAGGGCGTGTACTTCATTTCATTTAGAAAATCAACTAAATGTTATTTAATCCAAACTTTGTGGTGTTTTACCTCAAGTTTCTTGCATCTATAATCAAATTTTCTCCATATACCTTCCATTTTGCTAAAGAACTGACAAATTCTTATGATTTTATTACCAATAACAAATTTAGACAGTTTTATGCTATTAGTTTGTAGCTAGAAGAGCTGGGCTGTTAACCATGTATGTTAACATTAAGTGTTAATAGCTACTTATGTTCCACATTTAGAGAGCCTCAAAAACTCTGGCAAAATGGTCTGTTGGGTTTTTGTGGAGTCCTAGAACACAGACAGGATTTGTGGGCCTCTGCACTGAGACAACCACACTATCTCACCAACATCTCTTCTTCCTGTCTCGGCCCAGAGACGATGCTTATCTGTTGCAGAATTACAATTTAACATCCCATCCTCTGCGGCCTCCTCCCTTTATCTCTCTTCCTCTTCGTCATGGGAGAACATCTGTCTTGCCTTATTTTCATCATCACCGCTGGTCTAGCCAGCAGCCCATTGTCTGTGATTAGTAGTGGACAGCAGTATTTTTTCTGTTGGACTGAAAATGGCTGTGTTAATAACCCAAAGAGACATTCTTGTTAATCCATAATGGCCGATGCAGAATCCATCGCTGTGCCCATGTGGGCAAACCCAAGTGAAGGACAGCCTGTGTGATGATGCAGAGGGCATACAGCTGTGCAGAATTACAGGCTTCATTGCTAGGCAGAAAGAGGAGGAGGGAGAGGGAAATGAAAATAATGTCAGGCACTCCTCTAAAAATACACAGCAAGGCTGTAATTAGTGGTTGTGTGTTGAGCGGGAGCCGGCCCCACACTGCCTCTAATTACCCTACAGTGCAGGCCTGGCCGTGGGTGTTAGTCTGACCCACAGGGCTCTACAAGGACAAATGTTCATCTCTCTCTCTCTCTCTCTCTTTATTCTTATCACCCTCTCCTGTCTACCCATTCTTTAACACGTGGTCTCACACCTCTCTTCTTTCATTTCTTTCTATATCATGCCTTAGCTATCACTGCTATCATGCCTCCTCTCTTTCTTTAAATGTTCTCATTTGCTTTCTTAAATTCCTCCTGGTCCTCCCACTGTTCCGCTTCTCCTGGTATATCACTCCCTCACGCCCTTGTCCTCTGTTCTTCACTCCCCCTCTCTGCCATACAGCTGTCAGTGTTTGCATGAAGCCTATATGATCTTGGCAAGCTCTCAGTCACCCTTCTCTCCCTCTACCTCTCTCCCCCTCCCTCCTCCCCCCAAATTAAACAATAATACAGGTGCAATTTTTTTTACTACCCCCTTTCAACCTGTTCTTTGTATATTGTCTTCGAGGCGGGTGAACACAGGTTGAGGGGTTTATCTGTCATACTGTGCTGCATTAAGACTATTCATTATTTATTGATGCTAGTTTTGTGAGTACTTGACTAACATCGACTAACTGTCTAACCCTGAGCTTTAAATTTCATTAAATAGTTTGTACCTGTGTAGATCCACGACTATTTTCGTCTAGTTTTAGTCAATGAAATGTATTTTAGGCTCTTTTTTTAGTAATGCAATTCTATTTAACCCAGTCAATATAAGTATAGTAGATAGTAGAATAGACAAAAACACATTTTTTTTTTAGTCGAAACTATTTCACAATTCAAACAAGGTTATCTTATTATATTATTGTTGCCTTATAGACTCAAGAATACTGTACATCCTTCACAGGCTGTCCTTCACTTGGGTTTGCCCACATGGGCACAGCGACTGACACAGCATTTTGATAAGCAGCCTTTTCCATATCCATGCAAAAAAAGCTGATCCTAAATTGTTCTGATTTGATTGTGTAGACTATATTTGTTCAGGAATAAAAAAAAATTCAGGTAAGTTCAGGCCAACACACTGAAGGTGAAGACTAGTTTTACAAATGTGGGTTTTATGGCTATAGACACACACATTTGCACTTCTTAGTGATGTGATGTTATTTTATTTCTTTATTTTATTTAAATTTATGTGTGCATACTTCTAAGTTCTAACATGTTTGGTTGGCAAAATAAACATAATAATTTCAAATCAGAGTGTCTTCCATGTCTGGAATGGATGTACAGTATTATTGAGTCTGTACAGTAACAATAATGTAATAATAAGATAACCTTGTTTGATTTGTGAAATAGTTTTGACTAAAAGAAATTTAGATTTTGTCTATTCTACTATGTACTTTTACTATATTGACTGGGTTAAATAGAATTGCATTACTAATAAAAGAGACTAAAATACAACTTTCATTGACTAAAACTAGACGAAACTAGTCGTGGATAATTATGACTACAATAAGACTAAAATGCTCAGACTTTTAGTCGACTGAAACTTGACTATAAAAAGAGTATGGACGTGACTAAGACTAATAAAAACTAAAATGACAGCTTGATGCAAAGACTAGACTAAAATTAAGACAGGCTGCCAAAAACAACACGGTTCGGATTGGGCCCTGTAAGCGAAAGTATGCAATATTTGACCAGCATGAATAACTCCAGTAGCCAAAGATCCCTGGATGAAGTACTACTCTGGTCAGATATTACACAAATAATAAAACTATAAAAGTAGCAACAGTTGCTTAGCAATGACTGGAGGCCTAAGAAAAGGAGACAGGTTTTGGGATTGTTTCAACTGGAATAATTTTTTTGATGGCACTCAAAAACATAGAAGAAGTTAAAGAAGGCTCATAAAAACTTATACATGTAAGAACTTATATATCCACCTACCAGCTATTTTATAACACTTAAAGACAGCATTCACTCTCAGCCCAGAAATGGTTCTTCACTTAATAATACATTTCTGAACATTTTTGTAAGTACCGCCTCTATTGTACAAACTAAAAATAATCTCAATATAAATATATAAATCTCAATATAAATAACTCTGAATGTTATAAGTTAATACAGGTTGATTTCTTGTTTGAACAAAACTTTTGAAGCATGTGTTTGCTACCTACCTAATAAATGAGAGCCTCACTTGCTTCACTATGTTGTGTTTATATACTCTTACTGGCCTCTCTTCTGCCTTATATATACACTCACTGTCCATTTACCACATAGGTGCACATTGTAGTTTACAGTTACAGTTACTCCTTCCTGTTTACTCGGTTCACCAGTGATCAGGATCCCCACAGGACCACCAGTGAGCTGGTGGATCATTCTCAGCACAGCAATGACACTGCCATGGTAGTGTATGTTGCACAGATGGTGAAAATGTGTGGGAGCAGAACTAATTTCCCTCCACCCTCTCCCAGACAGACAATTGTTGGGATGAATGCTGGCAAATTGTTTTTGCCAGTTACTTCACGTAACAAATTAGTGACAATAATGCAAAAGCCTTTCAAATATTTTGTCCACATTTTTATTGCTTTTATGTATGGCAAAAAGCCTGTTTTAAAAAATATCCGTATTCATATGGGAGTATGAGCCATGGGATTACTTGGCATTGGATTGAGACTCTAGAACACATTAATCTGTGTAATAACCTGTTGCTCCTTAGATGTGCAATTTGTTATTGTGTGCTAAATTATTATCATTGCTTGCAATATCTTTATTATTATGTGCAATTGTTGTATCATTACTATGTCATTATTTATGCAATAGTATTATTATGTGCAATATGACTACTTACGTCATTAAATGCCAACAGACTCGGTATAGAGTCCAACTCCAAACCACTATTTGTGTTAATTAGTAAACTATTTCAGCAGTCATTTTATTTATCTGTAGCATTAATATCCACCTCTGCTTTCCACAGCGTTTTGTCTTATATTTTATATTGTTAACATTGCTAATTCTGATTAAAATGATTGCTATTGCCCAACCCTAATCAAATTGAAAATAATGGAAGATACAAATACAAGATAACAAATAAAGTGGTTGGTGAGTGTATGTACTTTATTAAATCTCTCTGTCCCTCTATTTTGTTTCTCTCCCTCCCACTTCTCCATCAGTGGAGCATGAGAAAGACCTCCTCCAGCCTCGGCCTTACTGGAAGGAATTCCGTTTTGATCTGACACCACTCCCCCAGGGAGAGACAGTCACTGCCGCAGAGTTTCGCATCTACAAAACCCTGACTGTTGGTCAGCGAGCAAACCGTACTCTCCACATCTCTGTGTATGAAATCCAGAGAGAGAAAAGACACAGGTCACACCCTAATGTTCTTCTTAGAATGCATGTGATTCGAGCATCTCAGGAATAGATTCAGTAACTGATATTTTTAGAAGTGTTCATTACTCCTAAATTAGGTGGTTGAATGGGCTTTTAATGCAACATGCTGAACATTTTTAGCAGTAATTTGTGTGGTGCTTTTTTTACAACACTCATATTTCTCTGCTTTGTTCATAATGTGTCTTCTAAAAAATTACTTTAGACTAGAAAATGACAATCCAGACCAGTGTCTACAACATTCTAAAGCAGTAAGCGTATCACTTTACAAAGGCCTGATCTTTCTGGTGTGTGTTTAGGGAGCCTGAGCTGGTCCTGTTGGACATGCAGTCTGTGCCAGCAGGACAGGAGGGCTGGCTGGCCTTCGATGTGACATCTGCCAGCAACCGCTGGCTACTGCACCCACGAAGCAACTTAGGCATCCGTCTTTACGTGGAAACAGAAGAGGGTGAGCATCTCGTACAGTACCAAATGAAAACGTGGAGCATACGTGGTGTTCTAATGAGTGTATTTGCCAGTCACTGATAATACTGCTTTTCTAAGCTGATGGCTCACATTTACTCGTACAACCTGCAACATGATTCTTCCAGTGGTATAGAAGGGAAAAAACATAAGGATGTTAGACTGGTAATAGTATTGCATATCAAAAGTTTGGGAACACTTTGCCATTGGAAACATTCATTGTGTTACGTTCACATTTAATGCTAAAATACTATGATGCCATAATACTATTATGCTATATTTAACACACACTCTTTTTAAAAATGCTAGATTGAATAAAAACTGGGTTCATGCCATTCCAATTCAATTACCTAAGGAACCTGTTTTCCCAAAACATTTTCTTTGTCCTTCAGGCAACAAAATCATAATGTTCTTCAGATTTAGAAAGATGCTTTAATAGCCTTGTTAAACCAAACCTAAAAGCCTGTCCCAGCTGCTATGGGCAAAGGCGGGGTACACCCTGGACAGTCGCACCCAGAAATAATAATAAAAATTTCTGAATTCGCAGCTATTCTTAATCTTTAGGTTTTAAATACAGAACGGAAGTACATCAACTGACAAGCCTCCTACTTTCATCATTGAATGTAATTAACAACTAGGCTAAGAAATAAGAAAAAATAAACTTTTAAAAATGTCTTTCGTCATGTAAAAACTGATCCAAAAGAAGTACAGTACTCTGTTGTTTAATACACCTGAAATCAAAAAAATTACTTGTTAGCTCAAAAGAAAACTCCCAGCTACCTCAGAAACCCTCTATCATGAAACTAGGATTCATCAGTGTTTTAGTACATTTAGCAAAAATGTTTAATTTTGCAAAACATTGTTAGAAGCATTTGATCTGAGAAGTATATAAAAGTGTGCATTTGTTCATTATGCTCTATCTCTCTCTTAGACCGCTCGTTGTCTGCGGCGTGGGTGGGTTTGATTGGCCGCAGGGGTCCTCGCTCCAAGCAACCCTTCATGGTGACCTTCTTTCGGGCAAGCCAGGCTCCTTGCCGCCCGCCTCGGGCTGTCAGACCCCACAGTCCACGCAAGAAGAAAAATAAGTACGACTTGCCTCATCCGAACAGACCAGGCATATTTGGTACGTGCAAACTTATACTTACAAATGTTCAAACTCCCCTTACCTCGCAACTCACAGTCAAACACAGAGTGAACCTACTGTTTGTATTCTTTAGTCTTTTCATTTATGGTTTATCAACCAAGCCAGCATATTGTCAGTCTCGTGATAAGACTTTTGGTAAAATATGAGTGAATTATAATGGCAGATGTGGATTAAAATCACCACTTTGAATTTGTTCATTTACTGTTGCCAAGAAAACAAACTAAACGGCTTTGTCTTTTTAATTTCAGATCAACATCATGTGAGCAGTGGGCGGCAGGCCTGTAAGAAGCATGAACTATATGTCAGCTTCAGTGACCTTGGTTGGAAGGTAAAAGACTTACAAATGTCACAAACATCTGTTTTACACCAAAGGTATCGAGTGTATCTGCCGCAACATCATTTAGCTACTAATCAAGATTGCCACTAAAATAAGCAAAGATTACGTAGAAATATTAATTATATATACATCCCTTCTAAGTCCTGGATTTTTGTCATTTTCAGGACTGGGTTTTGGCCCCGACAGGTTACTCAGCCTATTACTGTGATGGGGAATGTGACTATCCTCTGGGCTCCTGTATGAATGCTACTAATCACGCAATGATCCAGCTTGTGGTTAGTACCTTGAAATGCCGGTTGAATGGTTTTTGTTTGTTTATGTCAAGTTTTTTTCAATTTCATGTATTTCATTTTTGACCTCTAATTTCATTGGCAGATCAGCTATTCTGACAGTGAATAGATCAGTCTTAGAATGTGACTGAACTGATGCCTTCGCTTTGACAGGTCCATCTCATAAAGCCAGACGAGGTCCCAAAAGCCTGCTGTGCCCCAACCAAGCTCAGTCCCATCTCTGTGCTCTTCTATGATGACAACAACAATGTAATACTTAAGAAACATCGGAACATGGTGGTCAAGACCTGTGGCTGCCTGTAACCACGTATCAATGTCTTATCCCGGCTGTGCCAGTCTGACATTACGCCCTGCCGCACTACTTCTGGCACTCAAAGTTATTCCTTCAAGCATGTCATTAACCAGTTCGGTGACACAGTTGCAAAGTTTGTCAAGCTGGCAGAGGTAGGAAGTACAGGCTAAAATTAAGTAAAGGCCAGCATTTCCAAGTGCTTTTCTTTGTCCACCTTACTTCTGATATAAAATAAGCTGGCCATGTACAAATTAGGGTATACGCAGATGTTGTGCTTTATAACCATAATCATAACCATCTTAAATTAATTTAGATTTGGTTATAGTGTCTCTGTCATCTATCAGAAATCTAAGTAACTACTATTTCCCATCATCAGTCGTCAACAGTGAAATGCAATCAACAGTTGCTTCCTGTTTTCCAGCAGAAGGAAGCTTTGTGGTTGGGGTCTCAGTGATTTGTGCTTTTATTAGAGGGTGCAAGTGGTTATCCTAAAAGAAAGTCTTACACCAGGTGAGCAGGTTTCATTGTTAGTGTATATGTGTTGTTTCTGAGCAAGAATATTCTGCTGGTGGAATATAACAAGAACTAGTTGCATGCCCATTATGCCGGAAACTGAACTGAAATTTGTAACCATTAACAATCTGACACAAAACTGTCCGTATAGTAGCTGAATGGCCTCCCCTGCAACTAACATGGAGAGGAAAAATAATCATGCATATGTAGTTATTTGCCTACTATCTGAGACTGTAAGCTAAACTGAAAAGAAAAAAGGGAAGTCTTTTAGGGCTTCCGAGTGGCACAACTGTTTAACCTCATGATCATGAGCTGGCAATTCCACAGCCTCAGGTAGTTTGGATGTCCCATTACTTAGCATGATGCTAGGCAGCTCAAACGCCTGTTAGCTGATATAACAGAATTATTATTATTGTTCTCCTCCAAGCGTGTTGACCTGTGTAGTGATGTTGTGTTAGTGACACAGTGGTACTTTACATTACTTGCTTTCACCCTATCAGTGGTGGATAAGTGGTATAAGTGAGGGAGTCCTACCTAGCAGGTAAAGTTGGACATAACTAAATTGGTTAGTAATAACTAATTTTTTATTTCCACTTAAAATTGTTCAGATTACAGTGTACTCTGAAGGAATCGATCCGCAGGACCAAAGTGAGACATATCATAAAAATCTCAATGTTAAAAGCTTGCTGTATATTGTTATGCATTAAAACAGAGTTTTGATGAATCAGCTACAGGATATAGGATGAGTGTTTAGACCCACCTGAATGAGTACATTAACATACTTTCTTCTTTTCATGTTGTTGTTTCTGAGAGCCAAAGCCATTGTCATAACCATTATCATGTTCTGAGTAGGTGTTTAAATGATCATTATTGGCAAAATGAGGATTTAATAACAATAATAACAGTAAGCAATACCAACTTAAATTTTACAATGTATCAAGCACTTACACGTCTAAGTAACTTCTTCTTGTCAATATGTTAACCATAAAAGACAGTGTACCTCAGTGTTGCTTGTATTAGGACATGGACACATTACTCTCTGTCTTCTACTGCCACCTGTTTTCACTGTGCAGCGATGAGAGCCTATACCTCTTCGTCAGAAAAATAAAATGTACTTCACACACTGTGGTACTGATGAAGCTTCATTTCACTTTCCCAACAAGTATAAGATTACTTTACTGTATGATACAACTGAAAAAGAAGCTAAACATGGAGTGAGAACCAGATCCCCCAGCAAATAATAACTGGCCCAGTTAGCACCAAACACAATATCAGGAGTCTCAACCTTGAGAATAATCCCCAAAACACTTTCAAATGAACATGGGTACAATCCATAGTCAAAATAGTCCAACCTTTGAACTCCTGGACTTATTTTACTATTTTATACCCCTATTTGCTTTTAAGAAAAAACAGTGGATGAGAATATTCATGCAAATACAGAAACGCCTTGCACACAATCTTTCTTACAAAAATGGTCTCCTATTGTCCCACAGTGTAATATTCAACATGACAATAATTACTTGAAATCAAATAGGGATTTGAATTACAATAATTAAGGCATCCATCATGACTGATAGCACTGTGGTTTAGCTGAATTTCTTTTCACCCATAATGGAACCAGTACAGAGAAAATACCCTGTAATATAGGGTCAGTTTTCCAGACTAAATTACACTGCTACTGGGGATTTGCTACTGAAAATCCATTTGAGTCCTCAGAAACTTGGCTTTGTGCAGAAAACCACAATACCAGCTCACAGAGCCATAGCACGCAACATCTTGACAGTGGGAGAGAGAGCTGACGTGCAAATGATTCTATACAACCTCAAAAAACTTAAATAATTTGTCTCGTATTCATGTGATCATGAAAACTTTGAGCAGTGTACAATTGTGGCATTGAAAATTATGATGGTGCCTGCACAAAATATATATGAAATTACTTTGCTGAGTAATTCTCTTCACTGGGTGTGAAGTATTTTGTTAACCTTTCCAGGTGGCTTGTGTGTACCATTTTGTGTAGTTTGGAACTTTTCTGTCCACAGATTATACACCACTTTGAGCAGATGCCTTTTACAATCTGTATGACGAAGCAGTAAGGTGTAATTCTGAAAACGATTATGAGAAGTTGGGAAGTCGTTCACCACACCGGCTCACTTTATCCTCTTCATCGTCACGACTGCTGTATTCAGGCGGTGACGAGGTGGAGCAGGCATGGAAGAGGCAAAATATGTTGCACACAAACTACCTAGCTGTAACACAGGAAGCCATGCCTTTATGACAACGTATAATGTGCTAGCACAACATACATCACCAGTCAGATTTGTGACCACTGTAATTGTGACTGAAAGGCATCATTAATATTAACTGCCTCCAGTGGACATTTTCCAGTAGCATCTACACCTCTCGGCTCACTAGTTTCAGATTTTCAGCATAAAAAGTGATTGGCTGGATGGTTTAAAGAACTGAGAAATACAATGTGATGCTAAATTGTAAGAAATGAAAACCAGTTTGGGGCAGGACCACAATTACAGTCATCATGAGTTACGTTTTATGACATCTACTGTGATACATAATCACTGTGGAATTCAGAGGAGCATGTCTGGCTGGTTGTGTTTATTGCATTTCAGAAAGAAAGCCAGACGTCACAAAAAAGGCAGAACAGTAAATCCCACCTTGTTTCATCTCTGTGGCTGTAATTGTTGGGAGGAAAGTGATTGAACTGCGTGTGACTCACTGTCCCACACCCATAGGTAGAAGGCCTGATCCCTGTACTAAACTTTCAGAAAATTAAAGCCCTTAAAATGAAGGATTATCATGTACCGATCAACGGCTTGTGCGCACACCAGGCCTTTTTTCCACTTATCCATATATTTCATACACTGCAGATTTCTATTCTTGTTAAGCATTGGAAAGTTGCTGGGTGAACAATTCTAAAAAAAAATTCACTTACAAGGTAAAAAACAAACAGTGCATGTCAGACATCTTATTAACTGGTTGTGTGACAATGCAGAGCAACATTCTAGACTGCCCTTTAAGTTTAAATGCACTCGTTAACTGTTTCATCTCCTTGGCTGTCAATTAATAACTGACACTTGTCTGGTGAGCCACATTATAGTTATATGACGTGGATTTTTATAGGTCAGAAGTGATACATAAACATTTCTTCCAGATAGAGGTACTCAATGGTAAACATTCTACAAATTTGTTATAAAAGAATATTCCATGTATCTTTAGTAAATATTAAGTAACATGCAAATGTCTGACATCTTGTGTGTGTGCAAAAACTTTTGATTAGTACTCATGCCCTTCATTGTTAAAGGGAAATTCCACAAATTGTTCAATTTTTTGTATAATTCAGAACCTGATGTGCGAACAGCAATTCAGAGTGGTTCAAGGGGAAAAGATGCATTGTAGTGAAACTTACCTACTTGATATTAACAGTGAGGGAAATATCAACCAGGTTGTTTTGATGTCAACAGCACAGCACATGGCCATTTATCTGCAAATTCCATCAGTAAATCTGTCCTCATGTAGATGATAAATTGTAACAAAAACAGAAAAAGTTTCTTTCAAGACTATATTGCCTTCCATCATCTTGCATGTGATCTGATGTTTTAGGCTGAAACACCTCACAACTATCCTAAAACAATGCCTTAACAAGGCAGCGTGTTTCTAACCTTTTCAGATATCAGCTTTCTGTGACATCTGGTTCCTAAGATCACCACTCTGAACGACTTCTGACTACATACATTTTTTGAGAATGACATTTCAAATAACGTCACTCTGAGTTATTTATGCAATTATTCTGAAAATGTTCTGTTTGATGTCATTCCTTAACCAACCATGTGTGCAGTCTATACACTACAACAACTGAAGCTACTATTTTACCCAAGTAACAGCAGGTTGCATAAATGTTAAACAAATGTATAAGAATGTCAAATAAAAATCTATTCACTTTAATTGGTTTAGTTTTAGTATTACCTACATAAAGTAAATGTAACACCACTCATGTTTAAATATATATTTTTTGCTATATGGAGCAAAAAAGTGGGACACATGCAAAGTGCAAAAAAGTGTTATGCTGCAAAATATGGTTTTGGGTGCCAAAGTTTTCCCAACTAATGAACATTGTTTCATATAAAAAATACTTATATAAATACTAATTCAACCACATGTTGCTCTGCAAAATATTTGAAAAATGAAGCTACGGTTTATAAATTCCAAACTCCAAAGTGTGCAGATATCTGATTTTTTTTCTATTTACAATTAATTGTGCAATGAAATATTACTTAGATGCAGGTCACATTATCATACTCACAGCAGTAAAAAGTCATAAACCCTAGTTCTAATTAGATGTCTTTTTAAATGTTTCCAACATGAAGCCAAAGAAAATTCTCCAAATTCTTTCTCTAAAAATTATGGGATATTTAACCCTTCTAGACTGGCACCAGTTCAAATCTCCCCACTATGAAGTAACGTGAAAAAAAATGTGGAATTGCATTCCTTAAAATCTAAATAAAGAAAATAATGAAAGGCACACCTATATAAACCTTCCAGGCAGTCACCATTACACATTTGGACTATATGCTTATACATTTATTGAAAACCATAGAAAAAAACTGCTCAAACGTTAAGCAATTTCAAAGCCTCTATTCAACATCCAAATTACTTTGCATGAGAGCCTACTGTGTTGCTTTGAAGATCATTGTGCTGGCTAAATTATCTAACTCAGTCACAATACAGGCCATTATTGTTAATCCCCACAGTGGTGCAATTCCTGACTCATGATGGAAAAAAAAAAAACGTCACGAGGGCATTACTGAACAGAACATACAGGAGAACAGCTGTGTATTTGTGTTAGTATGGTTTTAAAAATTGGAAGAAACTGTGAAAGGAAAGAAAGAAATATTAAATTAGTGGTGGGTAAATACTCAGGGCTTTGACAGGACATGATGATGAGGCTGTTAGGGCACGTAGCACATTTGAAATGACGGCTGGCCTAAATGAAGGCAAGGTACTTATAAAAATATAAAATCAAATGGGTGCTGGTGTGCTTTAGTCCATCCTTAGATCTCGTCACTACGTGTCCAGATGAGTTGAAACAGTTGGCCAAGCTGAATCGCATCACTTCTTTCCCCAAGGTCTGTGAATTACATTTAACACAATGAGTACAGGATTCACATGTACACAGGGAGGTCACAAATTTACATTTAAACATGGCATCATGAACACACTTGACTTACCAAAAATGCAGATATTCCTAATGCTCCTTTTATGCCTGCACGTCCACCAGCTCAGGGGGCATTGGAGACTTGGGATGTTTGCTCTCAAAATGCTGCTTGAAAGTCTTTGGGTCCGGCATCTGTGTCTATAGGTGAAATGAAAAGTCATATTTTTTTCAGAAGCGTAAGTGTAAACTGTCCATTTGTCCTACGTGAACACACCATAGCACACAGTGTGAACAGAAAGAAATTGTTCTCTGCATTTAACCCATTCACCCAAGTGAAGCTCTGGCCAGCCAGGAACACAGCACCCGGGGAGCAGTGTGTGGGGACGGTACCTTGCGCAAGGGTACCTCAGTGGTGCTGGGATTCAAACCCACAACCCTCTGATCGCAGGGGCAACTCCCTAACCACCAGGCCACCAGCTGACAAACCTCCAGAAACAAACTGTAATGAGTTTAATGACTGACATATAACAGAGAGAATAGATACGTGTGCATCTGCATGGGCTATTCTGTTTGTTGTGATGCCTAACATTAACAGACCACAGAGAACAGATACATGTACATTTGCATGCACTGATCTGTTTGTTGTGATGCCTTATTGCCTAACATTTCTGACTTACCCTGCAGACAGGGCATGTGTGGACGAGGGCTGCTTTGGCAGCAGTTTTCTGATCCGCTCCCTGTGCCTTTTTCTTTTCTGCTGCTTTTTTGGCGTTCTTCTGCTGGGACTGAATCTTCTGCTGCCCACGAGCCATGGCTTTCCCTAGAAACACACATCATCTGTGTCTGTTTCTGCAACACTACAGCAGCTGGCTGGCTAAGCTATCCCAGATAAACACTGTGTTTCGAGACTCTCTGCTCTCACTTCTAAGGTAGAAGAAAAAATAAACCCAACATTTTACATGTTCCTGAGCACAACACAAAAGTGAAGCCAATGTCGAATAACATTTTAGCCCCTCTTACATAGCTAATGTAAAGGAAAAGCTAGGGGATGCTAGCCTATGCTAACGTTAGCCTGTTAGCATTAAGATCAATCGAAAAAAAACTACCTTGCTCTCAAAATAAGCACTCAATTAATTAATTAAGGCATTACCCGAAGGCACTGGGTCTCAGCATTCGAAGACATATATCAATTAACACTAATAAACGGCCTAGAGTGAGCTGACGTTAATTGTAACTGATAAGTCAGCTAGTTAGCATTAGCCAGTCGAGCCATGTTTCCTCTTCGGCCATCGCCTTCAGTGGCGTCGCGCCTCGCTTAATCTACAATTTCGGTCCGTTATGTGGTCATAAATGAGTAACCAGAGTAGTGAAAATGTCCCAAGTGTACTTAAAAATAAATGCAGTGCAGAAAAATTGTAATTTGTGAACTAAAAAGCTATTTTTATCCGGCGTGTAAGGACAATACCTTGGCGTTGGAGGAGCTAGTCTGTAGAGGCTGGAGGAGAAGAGAGGAGCAGATCACCCACCTCCGCTTTCCGCCCTGATTTTTTAATAAAAGCTTTTACCTTTTTACCACAAATTCCGCTTTATACAAAAGCAGAGGATGTTTTTCTAATTCTATTATCACCTACAAGTCCCAGTAATTTGAAAACACCAGATATATTAATAAACATACATATATACAAACATATACATGAACGTTTTACATGGGTGGGGAAATTTTCCACGCGGTTATGAATGTTATAGTGTTATATTTTGATTCGGTTTTTTTTTTTTTTTAGAAAAATACATTAATAGCCAATTAACAGCGTTTATGGCTCATTATTGCAAGTTGTGAAAGTTGACAAACGTTTACCGTGACTTATTTCATGATTATTTTGCCTTACATAACCTTGCATATTATTTTAAAAAATGTTTAGGCCGAAACATCTCAAAAATATATTAAAGTAAGGTCTTAATCAGGCAGTATGTTGTTTTAGTCTAAACTTTTACTGTGACTGGGAGAAGGGTCTTCAACCGGAAGGTGTTCGGGAAGTTAAGATGGCAGAGAGGGGGTACAGTTTCTCTCTGACTACTTTTAGGTAAAGTGCTCGTTTTGCTGTTGTTTTCGTGATGTCGATGTGTCGGTAATAGAGTGAACGTTATGTGTTTCTAAATGTATGTATATAACCCGTCCCGGCCCTGGTTTGTGTTCACTTGAACATGTTGTGTCTGGCATGCAGCGTCACTCCGGGACATGATGTTAAAGACGACTAGAATTATACTGTTTATAGCGTATTTATACTATCTGCACACTGTTGGTGGCCTAGTGGTTAGGGAGTTGCCACTGCGATCACAAAGCAGTGGGTTCTAATCCCATGACTACTAGTGGCACAACTGAGGTTCCGTTCCCACACTTCTCCCCGGGTTTTGGGTTCCTGGCTGCCCGCTGCGTCATTTGGTGAATGGGTTAAATACAGAGAACAGGTTCACATATGCCAAATGGACAGTGTAGATGACGGGTGGTCCGAGGCTTCACTGCAATTGTCATTCAGTTCTGCTGTTTCTTCAGTTCTTCATGTCCCTTTAACTAGACTGCTTTTCTTACAGCCCTTCTGGTAAACTGGTACAGATCGAGTATGCTCTGGCAGCTGTGGCAGCTGGTGCACCGTCTGTAGGAATCAAAGGTAATATCTATTATATCTCTCAAACATAAGCATAAACAGTATATACATAAACCAGCTTTTATTTTTATCAGTCAGCAACTAGCAACTTCACTTTACAGTACATAGATGTCCTATTCTACTACATTTGCACACTGTTCTCATTATTGTAATTGTAATGTTTATATAAGGTATGCATACATATGTATGTGTATGTATATATAATTTTGAATAAATCTTTTGACACCAAGGATCGTTTGGGAAAAATGCCCTGATCACAAGTGCACTGTGTACAGCATGTTAAAATCACTGTACTCTTGTGTGAGTGGATGGTTTTGATGTTTTCACCTTTTTCTTCATCACTCAGCTTCCAATGGAGTAGTCCTGGCAACAGAGAAGAAGCAAAAGTCCATACTGTACGATGAGCAGAGTGTTCACAAAGTCGAACCCATAACTAAACACATTGGCATGGTGTACAGCGGCATGGGCCCTGACTACAGGTATGCAAATAGTGCTGTGTTTTTTTTGGTTAATAATCAGACTCCATCTCTCGTTTGAAAGAATAATCTGCATATTTTGAAAAATATTTATCTAGTTTTTCTTATCGTCAGTATTTGGATGTCCATATTCCATATGCATAATGCTCTTTCATGATAGGGTCTTGGTCAGAAGAGCCAGAAAACTGGCCCAGCAGTACTTCTTGGTTTACCAAGAGCCAATTCCTACAGGACAGCTGGTACAGAGAGTGGCCTCTGTGATGCAGGAATACACACAGTCGGGGTACGTTATTTTTTTTTTTATTTATTAATGAATATTTTAATAATTAGCACTGTATGCATGATGACTTATTACAATTTGCCAGTATGTAGGACTTGGTGTTGTTTTATTTTATTATTATTAATTTCTTTTTAGGGGTGTACGTCCATTTGGAGTCTCATTGCTCATTGCTGGATGGGATGAGGACCGACCATACCTCTTTCAGTCTGATCCATCGGTAAAGATAAATCTTCCACAAGGACATTTTATTGCAACCTGTTTAATCAGTTTATATTCATGTATACATAAAACTGATCAGACTTGATGTGTAATTTGCATTCCAATCCTTCTGTTCTATCAGGGTGCGTATTTTGCTTGGAAAGCCACAGCAATGGGAAAGAACTATGTGAATGGAAAAACATTTCTTGAGAAAAGGTAATGAAATCAGTGTGCTGGCGAATCTGATTGTTTTTTTTAAAGTGAACTTGAAGATATCAGCATCTAGAACAAGAACTTTACGATGTAATTTTCAGGCCAGTAGGGGAAAACATCTGTTGTTGGTGTCTCCAATTTGACAACCTATACAAACCTTACGTGGGTTTAGGCTGCATGGTTTACCTGTGCTTTAAATTGTAATGTTCCATACAAGTTATAAACAGTAAAAAGGAAAGTTACTAGGTTGGTGCATTCTAGTGGTTTATTTGTCATCTCATAACACTTTTACTGAGCCTGTGGATGACTGGGCTAATGTTAAGTGGACCCTGTTTACACCTTAGCATTTCATGCAACTAGTATCTGGATTATAACCTGATTTACTCTTGATACTCAAACACATCTCCAGCTAGTCATATGGAAATCTTATTACTGTGCTGTGTGTAATGCACATTAGCTTATATACCAAAGAATTCCACCTGGAACATTTTTTCTGTTTTATTCAAAAAAGCACAAATTTGCAGGACACTGTTCAGTCCCTTGCACCAGTGGTTACGAGAACATGATTGTTAAGATTAATTAGGCTCCTGTGTTATTGCTGTGATGAATGTCTTGTAGCGAGACAGTAAATAACAAGGTTAAACAAAAACTCACTTTATTTAAGCTAGCACCAATTCAGGCTACCAAATAAAACTCAGTGAAGAAACTCCTTTCAGGAGATGAACTGGGGAGTAGTGATGCTTGCATTAAGTGGCTGGAGTCTGGAGGGCAGTCTCTTTCCCAAAAGACCAACAGCGTGTTACTGTAGTAGCAGGGGTTTCAGTTGTTGAGTATGGCATCGAGAGGTGGATTGGTTTAAAAAGTTCTGGATGAAGTGCATTTCAAAACTCCTAAATTTGTTTGAGCGATCCAATTTTAAAGTTTTAAATGCTTGTTGGTGTTTGCACAGTTGCATTGTTATGGAGATCAGGATGCAAGAAATGAGTAAAAGGGGTCTTCGGGCTGAACAACACTGTCAGTGGCTCAGTTCTAATACTTTGAAAGCTGTGTTCTTTTCATAATCTAAAATATCTAAAAGAAGATGGAAGGATGTGTATCAGAGTAGCAGACAGTATTCCTGATTGTGTGATTTATGTTTGCTGCTTTTTCTGGAAATATTTAAAGAACTGATCAAGATGGCACAAACATAACATTCAACTGTTGTTTGCTGGTGGCAAATGTTTACTGTAGGTTTTTAAGAGGTCAGAATTGTTTCTCTTTAGAGTGGAAAATTCTTGGAAGATATATGCAGTGCAAGAGATCTGAGTATTAAATGACACTAATTAATGTATGATTATTTAATTCAAGATACAACGAAGATCTAGAACTTGAAGACGCAATACACACAGCCATCCTGACCTTGAAGGTATGTTATCAACCATTTAATCTGTCCAGATCAAAGTGTTTGATCTGGGGCTATTTTTTATAATAGGAGTGCTCGAAACCTATTACTGTATTATGTATCACTAAGTCTACCCTGTATCTGCATCCTTCTACAGGAAAGTTTTGAGGGTCAGATGACTGAAGATAACATTGAAGTGGGAATCTGTAATGAGGCTGGGTTTCGCAGGCTTTCACCTGCTGAAGTCAAAGATTACCTATCAGCAATTGCATAAAAACCAGAACCAATATTTGTTGTTACACACACTGTTGACAGCATTTTTTTTATTATTTGTAAATCAACCCCCTCCTGTCTCATTTATACAAAAACTCAGGCAAATAAACCTACTGATCTCACTGATTCTCTTGTAAAGTAATGCTTTATTGTGGTGACAAAATGTATTTTAAAAGAACTAAATTAACAAACCAGAAACAGGAAATAAGTCACACCAATAGTGCATACACACCGACCAGTAATAACATTAAAACCACCTGCTTAAGATTGTGTGCGTCCCCCACATACCAACAGAATGTTTTTGAATTCCACAGGACCTCTGAATATGGGCTGTATCTAGTGTGTTCCTCAAACCATTCCTCAACAACTTTTACAGTGTGGCTGGGCACATTATTCTACTGAAAGAGACCACTGCCATTAGAGAATAACCGCTGTCATGAAGGTATCCAAAAAAACAAACATTCCCCCACTTATCCACGCAGGGGTTCCAGAATAACCCCCCCCCACCCCACCCCCACATTAAAATGCTTCTGACGCCCCTGGGTGGTGCGAATCAAAGTAACATCCACACGAATGTCAGGACCTGAGATTTCCCAGCAGAACACTGTCCAGAGCATCACACTTCCTCTGCCAGTTTGTCTTCTTTCCATGGTGCATCTGTTACTCCAGGAAAGCAACACACACCCCTGACTGTCCACATGATGTTAAAAAAAAAGCAGTGAACAGGGGTCAGCATGAGCACTCAGACCGGTCAGCAGCTACACAGCAACCTGATGCACTGTGTATTCTGACACCTTAGTATTATAGTCAGCATTGACACATTCAGTAATTTGTGCAGTGGCTCTTTTGTGGGATCAGAGTTGACGGGATAGCCTTGTGCATCAATGAGCCTTGGGTGCCCATGCGACCCCCATGACCCAGTTCATCGTTGCTGGCATCAACTTCAAAACGGGCATATATTTTTTCTGTGTCAGCATATTTTTTTTTTCCAGTTAGGTAGAGTGTTTACATCTCAACCAGCATTCCATTTTTCCCCTCATATAAATAATGTTAAACTATCCTCCTCATATAGGATCTAAGCATGTTTCACCAACAGGAATCAGTGCATTAGAGAAGTTTTTACAAATGCAATACAATCCGTATATTTACAAGTGAATATCCCAATTTGATATTAACTAAATCTTTTATTAACATTTGGCATTAGATAAATGACTTGCAGTGCGAGTGAATATTGGTATACTAATGAGGGGAAAATGTGTGAAGCGTTGAACATTTTAGAAAATGTAGGAACACTTAAGTCTGACACGTTCTCCATCTTTTTGGACGGAACTTTCCCTGCGCCTCCCAACTGTCCTCTTTGTGTAAGCATGGCTCCAAATTCATCACTTAGCTCCAAAGTGCTGCACCAAGTCACAAAGTTTATAAACTTCACCACATCCCACACTAGTATCCATACTGATGAAGTCGTCAAGATTCATCTTGGACTCTACAAAAAAAGATCAATCTGTTATAAAACAAAATCTAAATATTCCATTCAATATTTTGGTATTTTTAAAAGATTATTATAATAATTTACCTGCTGTTTCTATGCAAGGGTATGAGGGTGGGGGCATGCGCCATGTCCCATTAGGATATTTCATATGAGACCTATCAGAAGCAAACTTCTTCAGGTATGTGGCAGCCGGTATGACTCGCATCTTCCTGAATGTAGCAAACATATTTGTAGTACATTTACACAGATTTGTAATTTGACTACTTTAGTGACTACTTTATTGGGGTGTTAATTTATTTTGTATTGACAGCTTACCTGTGAAAATCCTGTTTTATAAACAAATCAGACCGAAAGGCTTCCCTGGCATACACATCAAAAGGACATGGGAAGGGGAGGATGGTATCCAAATCATATATAAAGCTTTGTCCTTGTTTATTACAGTGCAGCAACACAACATGGTAATCCTAAAATGTTGGAAATGATCACATTAGTTAGACCTTTGTTTCTCAGGCCTGGTCCTGGAGACACTCTGCCTTGCAAATGTCTTTTCACTGCTTCTAACACACCTAATCCAACTAACAGGCTCATTAACAACCATACACTAAGCTTAAGTGGGGGTGTTAAAGCAGGGAAAACACTAAAAGATGCAGAGGCGGGTGAGTCCAGGCCAGGGTTGAGATACACGGAGACAACATGATTACAGATGATCATATTAAAAGAATCAAAGTGAAAATGTATATATGTTCTCTGCATGGTTGCAGAGAGAGACCATCTTACCCAGATCACTGGTTTATCTCTCCTACTGGATTTCTGTTTCCAAATAGGGATCTGATTACAGAGGATAAAACCAACATTAAAACAATGAGAATATTATACGTTCTGTCCAATAAAACACATATTGTATTCTGTAAACTTTACTAGAGTACCCACTGTTCTTCTTTCATTTGATATGAAGACAGCATAGACCTCATCCACTGGACATGTCTCTTGATTCTGGACATACTCGCATAATTTCCAAACATTCTCCTCACTGTAAAACAAAAGAATTTCAAGAATTTATTTGGAGAAATCTTAAGACCCCCCAGCACATGTTTACAAGGCTGCAAAATGCATAGTCACATCATGAGTGAAGGGAAAAATAGACAAGATGTTCAAGGAATAACTGCATGCAACTGCAGCTCAGAAATAACTGAGCATGTCCCTCTGAGCGATTACTGATTACTTCATAAAAAATATATAAAAAAGTGGCAATGGCTACTCATCATTTTGCTCTTACACTTAAACTATAGCAAGACAAAACCTTTTGAATTAAATAAGGAAAAAATAAATATTTAAATATAAAACAGACATTTACTCATGTATTGTTATTTTGTAGCACTCTGTTCTGCAGTGTACGCTAAGAGAAACATTTCTCAAAAATAAAGTTCTCAGAAATCATTTATGGGCTAACTAGATACAAACATAGATAACATGAACAAAATGTAGATTATGGAAATATAAGTAGAATATATTGTAGCGTAGTCCTAAGCACATTAACATGACGTTCTGTAGGTTACAAATTTTTTCCTCACATTAATTTTGGAAACTTGGAATAGTCTAGAAATCTCTCAAGATCAGAATCAGAAAACGGTATTGATTCCGAAGGAAATAGCTTACGTAATGACTGCAAAGACACCCAGAGACAAGAACCAAATAAAATATAAAGTCTAAATTAAAATCTGCAGAAAAAAAACTCCAATATGAAAATACACTATGCTATATACACAAACTACAGATAAGTAACTTACAGTTAAGTCAATTACTAATGACAGATTGTAGTTGAGTGTTATTGCTCTTGGTAGAGATCAGTAGTACATAAGTAATATTGACATAAGTAGTGATATTCACATGGTAAGACAACTGCACATAATGATAATGTTTTATGCAACTCTCAATGTTTTATGTTATATTTTTATTGTCTCTGTGTGTCTGTGCAGTCATAACATAAGGAATTTCCTCAAGGTTCATTAAAGTGTTCTGGTTCTTATTATGAAAACAATTTAAAAACCACTTGAAACACCTGATGAGTAACCGGAATAACAGGGTTTATCAAATGACACTTGTCATCAAGTCATCATTTAATTAAAATCCATGCTTACATACATATAAACATGAATGAAGGAAGGAAGGAATAAACAGACAAATACAGTTGATCAAACACAAGGTATGAACATAAATTTAAAAACTGATTCTGTGAATTACTTTAGGAACGTTAGACTACACTTTAGCAAATTAAATTAGCATGTGAATCAGTGATGATCCTACCAGTAACAGCTCGTATACACACATTCCTCCCTCAACCGACTGACAACTGTGTATTCCTGAGACAAGCCTTCCTCGTGCATATTTTCAGCCCACTGTCTGCATTTAATCTGAGCGTATCATTCATCTAAACTCCTCAAAACACGAAGAGAAAACTCTCAGAAATGGTTTTCTCAGAAATTCTCAGTTTTTAACCTGCCTTCTCCATATCACACAGCCAGGGGCTTGTGTTACAGTTCACAGCTCCGTATGGAAATAAAGCCTATTACTTCAGTACCGGGCTCTGGTGGACTGCATTCCAGCTTTAATCTCCATATTAACTAAAACCCCTCGCGATAATCACTGTAATTAGGTGACAACTGCACAACATCACTAATCGAGCGACCATCGCGCAACATATGTAAATGTGTGCCCATTATCTCATATGCAAAGAAATCTCGTAGCCCACAACATACACTATATGTACAAAAGTATTGGGACAGCTGTTTTTCAGGGTTTGGGCTAGGCCCCTTACTTACAGTGAATGGCAATCTTAATGCGTCAGCATACCAAGACATTTTGGAAAACGCCATGCTTCCAACTTTGTGGACCCAGTTTGGGGAAGAACCTTTTATATTCCAGCATGACTGTGCCCCAGTGCACAAAGCAAGCTTCATAAAGACATGGTTGGATAAATTAGGTGTGGAAGAACACACATTCCTTCCCATCCAACACCTTTGGGATGAACTGGAACAGAGCCGGACCTTCTCCAACATCAGTGCCTGGGGACTAACTCCATATCAAAAGCATTAAGTGTCATTAAAGTCACTGTTGGTGGAATGGTCAGGCGTCCCAATACTTTTCTCCATATAGTGTAAGTAGCCTGCTTTCCTGGCATGTAAGAAGGAGAGACTCTTGGGGGAATTAGCTCCTAAAATTCCACCTAGGTGCATAAAACAGACTGATGGTTGTATATTTAATGCTAGAATAAAAGATAAATAGACAAGTACTAAAGTTCATGGAAGGACACTTACCATCAACAATGTGGGGACCCATTATTTTTATAAAAATATTTTTAGTAATCTGGTGTTAGATCCAAGTTTTTAAACTAAAATAAAAGCATACATACAAACACACATACATACATAAAGAAATGAATGACTGAACAAACAAACAGGCAAATAAATAAAGTTATTCAAACACTGTGGTTATATGTTGTTTAAACACTCAGCAATGGACTAAAATGCATGAGGTAAAGCTGTTAATTTCCCAAGATTATATATACTGTATATCCATATGTATATACTGTATATCCGTATGTATATTTCTTAAAATAGATTTTCTTGGTGAAAACTCACTAAAGTGCCAGATTTATCCTTGTTAAATTAGACTGAACTGACAAAGACAATAATACATTAAAAAGACATTTTGAAATGTTGTATCCAGACTTTTAACGGGCGTGTATGTGTGCCTAATAACAGATACATAGTATTTAGTATTTTAAAAATAAGGTAAATAGAAGAACATGTACAATCTGCCTATATTGGGGCTCTATGGAGCTATGATGGACCACTAAAAGTTCCGCCCCCATATTAACACCTCGTAAGATCCTGAAACAACAGCAGTTAGTGAGGAAAGCAGGTGTATTATCCCTCTGTAAACACCGCCCCCCAGACACACACACACACACACACGCACATCAGCCAACATAAAGTTGAGCCCCTCGTCCTCTCTGTCCAGTCTTCCTTCTGCAATGCACGGTGTCATGACCCAGAGCTGGTGTGCAGGTCTCAGGCCTGAGAGCAAAGGATCACAGAGACGAAAATACAAACGATTCACCAATGGAACATATATCAGACTGCTTGCATACGTCATTCAAGATTCTCCGAACAAGATGCTGACTTTCAGACAGGTGAGCACAGGCTACAGCCTGCATCTCCTGCATAATTGTTAATAAAAAGATCATTATAGGCAATTAACTAATTTCTTATGTTTTTTTTCACAGATTATGGAGAAACTTGCTGTCTTTGTTTCTGGAGACAAAAAGGGCTTGGAAAACAACATCAGAGTCTGCCTGTCATCCAACAAATGCTTTGTCAAGGTGAGTAGGCCAGGGTTTCACTATTTAGTATGGTGAGGAAAATGTCACAGAGCTTGTATTTGTATAATGGATGAATGTCTAATATATACTCATAGATAATATTGGATTTACATACATTAACTTCATATTCTTAAAATAGATTTAGGATTTATTAACTGTAGGATGTCAGTGGATACTCATGTTAGATTTAATATGATAAACAATGTGATCAATAGCTCATTTTTAGTTATATGGCCAGTTTAGTATAAACTGCTCAGGAAACAATTTGGAAGCTAAACTGGAAACGTGGACAGTGGTTTGATTGGTGTTTTTTCATTGTTGCTTAATTAACACTGACATTACATTTTCTTTTCAGGTGCCAGTCAATCCAGACTATCCAAACGCCAAAAGGAACTTCTGGAAAGTGGATGAGAGTTGCATAACACCAAAGATGCTGCGTCGCCATTTCAGCGATATGACGGCCATGCTGCCCGGGCTCATCCCTCAATGGCAGGGCAAGTGTGAAAGTGGAGCTGTGCAGGATACTCCTTCACCAGCTTCCAAAAGAAAGAGGAATGACCAACCCAGGAAATTCAGCAGCCCGTTTTCAATAGAGTCTCTGCTGAAGAAGGACAGCTCTCCACCACTGATCCCACCTGTTCAGGACAGAGGGGGCTTGTGTAACTTCAGACTGACCCCTACAGCCAGCAGCAGTGTCTGTTGGAAAGATCAGTTTTACAGCTTCACACACCTTCATTACATGTACAGTTCAGCAGTGGCTGGACTCTCAGAGACCCCTGCAGTGAGGAAGGATCCATCTCCAGCCCAACTCTCATATGATCAGACTGTCCTGAGCAAACTTTCCAGCGCTTCTCCATTGTCACATGATCTGAGATGTCTGAGATGGTGAATGATCAGAATACACAACATTTTGCACTTTTATGGATTAATGAGGATGATGTCCATCCATTCACACCTCTTAAAAAGATCTGTACTAATACTACAGGCATTGCTACAGCATTCCAATAAGAATCTTTTAGGGAATTTGCAGTTACAATAATTTAGTTAATTAAATATCTTGTACAAGTATTACTGATTATTGACTGTTATGAATACTGTAAGGAGCAAAATAGATTATAAAGGGAATCTTATAGTTTCTTATAGCATTATTACAGATCTTTTTGTAAGGGTCTATTTTTTACATAAAGGTTTACTTTTTCGTTTTTTTTTTTCTTGGTGGTAGTGTTGTGGTGGTTTGGTCTGGTTTTTGTAACAGCTGTATTTCTTTATCAGCATGAAAAACAATGTAAATATGTGGTTATTTCAGTAACACAGTCTAGGCCCCTCCAGTGTTTCTAATTTCTCATGTTGTATAAATAAAATACTCCTGAAATACTACCAAACTTCATAAAAAAGTTCATTGTTCATTAATCGGTCTGTGTCCTTTTTTACACAATAGTAGCATAGGATGGTAAGTATAACAAATAAGTTAATCCATTAAATTACAAGGTGTTTCTCAGTAATAGTTTAGAGGCCAGGTCTACAGCGACACGCCCACATAGTTCCACTATATATATAATGGATGTCGAATTAACGTGTTAATTTTGATCAATGAATCAGAGAAAAATAATGCGTTAAAAAATTAACGTTGATTAATCGCACCACGTGACTTTAACCCGGTCAGGTGTTCTATTGAAACATGCTACCCATCCAGATGTGCTACCATGCCCTTCTGCGCATGTGCAGTTCCACAGTTTTGAGATTCAGTGCTACCTATCATTTATTTGTGCCATAAAAAATATAATTAAAATAAATAAATAAATAAATAAGTAAAGGTTTGTCTGTGCCATCTTGCGTTGGGGAAGCTGGTTTATCTGTTTTATCTAACAGACACTGCTTACTGTGATTAATATCCTAAAAGCTCTTTTAATTGTTACTTTTTACAATTTTACAATAAAGTTTTCTGACTCTCATTCTAAATTGCTTTTTTCCAGTTTGCAGAATGCTATCCTTAGCTAAGAAACATCAGTACAACATCAGACATCACCACAAGCTGTAAGCATGGCACGATCTGAAGTAGCCCGTGTCCTGCTTCATGGTAGCATTTCTCAGTGTACAAACTGGCTCTAAGCACCTCTAAAGATCTATTTATCTATCTAGGCTCTTCTCATGTAAATAAAATATATTTTCTATGGTTATGCATATTTGCATATTTCTTATCATTATCAGTGTTATAAACTGTATTAACTATATAAACTTAAAGAAGGGGCATTTTTCGACAGGGTAGCATGAATCGTTAGACTCTGCTGTCGGTTGGCGCTACGGTAGCATTTTTCGACCAGACAACATATTGTCAGAACACAGAAACTATGATATTAGAAGGTGACGTATTAGTGAAACGCAAGATGCCGCGTGCAGCACACCCCCATATTAAAATGCTTCTGACACCAGTCCTTGTATTTGTGCTACACGCATCTTATTGACTGACTTAGCTCTATTGTTGTTCTTGCTGAAGCATCCCCCCCCTGCATATTAGGTCATATTTTTGATTGCTGTGACCATTACTGCACATGATGAACAGTGCAAAAACAGTTCTTAAATAATGTTTTTTAGTCATTCACTCATATGCCAAAATTCATTAAAATATTTAAATACTTTTACAGCAATGATGTGTGCGATTAATAAAGATGAATCAATCGCAGAGATTTTATAATTAGATATGAAGAGCTCTTTTCCAAAACGCTATAAAACATTTTAATAGTTTTTAGAAAAATTACATTTATTTACCCAGACCCACACATTTTGTAAATATTTAATTTATCCTGTTAAAATAGTTTGTTGGCTTTGTCTGAACACGTTCAACAATAATTGTCAAATCTAACAACAATGTTGTTGATTATAAATTCAAAGTACATTATATATTTTTTCTTTTTTCAAAACACTACAGATCCATTCTTTTTTAGCAGTAATTAACAGCTAAATGAAATAAAGAATAACTCGAAATACATTCGTTTGTTAAATCTAAACAAAGAAGTTAATAAAAAAATAACTTAGGCCTACATGGCCAGTTAGTTCAATCTTAAATTCAAAACCATTCAAAGTACCCATCTCAGGGGCTCTATGATGGACCGCTAAAAGTTCCGCCCCCATATTTACACCTCGTAAGATCCCGAAACAACAGCAATTAGTGAGGAATGCAGGTGTATTATCCCTCTGATGTCTGAGATGGTGAATGATCAGAATACACAACTTTTTGCACTTTTATGGATTATGAGGTCCATCCATTCACACCTCTTTAAAAGATCTATACTAATACTACAGGAATTTCTGCAGCAAGTATATTACTTGTACAAGTATTGATTATTGTCAGACTGTAATTAATACTGTAAGGAGAAAACTAAATTATAAAGGGAATCTTATAGTTTCTAATAGCATTACTATAGATTTTGTAAGGGTGTTTATTTATTTTTTTTTAATTTCTTGGTGGTAGTGTTGTGGTGGTTTGGTCTAGTTTTTGTGACTGCTGTTTTTCTTTATCTACACGAAAAACAATGTAAGTATGTGGTTATTTCTATAGAGGAACGCCTGGTGTAACATAGTCTAGGACCATGTAGTGTCTAGTACTGCAGAAATACTACCAAACTTCAAGTTAGGTGAACACCCCTGAAAGTACAAATTAAATGTACGTACGTATGAATAAAAATATCTGAGAAACATCCATTACAAGTTTTTTCTCTTAATTAGTTTAGAAGCCAGGGGCCATATTACAGAAACTTCCTAACTTAAGCATAAAGTTAAGATAGGACGATCTGAGATTTTTTTCAATTTGGTATAACAGAAGCAAATCCTAACTGAATTTAGGAATCCTATCTTATCTCGAGTTAGGAATCCTAAATAAGCGATCTAACATCGATGATCGACTTTTATGTCTGTTACCTAGCAACTACCGCAGCATGTCATCTCGCGAAGTAACTGTTAGCTACTGCCACTCAGCCCGGTCTCACGAGTTTTCGTGCAGGCATCACGAAATACAGTTTTATCAAAATACGCGCTGCGATCACGA
>JBBPCY010000142.1:15710431-15722682 GCA_037974405.1 Brachyalestes nurse | reverse complement strand
TAAAGTTAGGAGAGTTTATTTAAGATTTTTTGAGGTTAGGATGCTTCTGTAATACACTTTTCTTAATTCAAGTTAGGGTAGAAAATTTGACTTAGGAACGGTTGTTCTGTAATGGCCTTTTTCCTAAATTAGATCCTAAACTGTCGTTACCATGGTTACTACACAGTTAAGATAGGATTTTCAAGTTAGGACGTTTCTGTAACACGGCCCCTGGTCTGCAATGACACGCTCCATAGTCACACAAACACACACACGCACAAATATGTTTTTTACACACACGTATATTTATTATATGTAGTTGGTTTTATAATTCAGTCGAATTAAATCAGCATATAAAGACTTGAAAAAAGTCTGCATGAAAATATTCTGAACAAACGATGCAGTAGTGTCCAATCCCCACTCACTTAGTCTTCTGTTTCCACAGGGGGGCAGTAGAAGGTAAAGGAACGGGGCACTCTGTTCAAAATGGCAGGCTGGATTTTCTATTCCACGTGTTAAAGCCTTCAAATAGGTTTACAAACTTACTGTGACTGCAGGGGCCACCCAGAGCAGCTTATGAATGAAGTTGTCAGGTTTTTTGCTGTTTCTGATCTTTAGGGTAATGAGGATACAGGGCCACCAGGTTGACTGACCACTGGCTGTGTAAAGATCAAGGCTAGTAAATACAAGAAGGGTGAAATCTGTTTGCTTATGGCTATTTTTTACACATCTGCAATGCCCTTTGCCTCATTTTTAGACTGCACAGAGTTTGTGAGAAACAAGGGTCAGAAGCTATGTTCTGGTTTCAGATTTACTGTATAATGGAACAAAATTATCAGTATTGAAATACTGAAATGCTCAGAGCCACCTTAAGTTTGCACAGTAAAAAAACACAACTAAAATGCTAAAGTATTCATTAAAAATATTTTTAGTAAAAGTATTTTTTAAGTAAAAGTATCCTTAAATAGTAAACTAATAGGTGCATAGTAGACAGTATTTTAACATTTATTTATAAAATGTCTGTAATGCAACAGAGTGTAGCATGTACATGTACCTGCATACATACATTCCAGATTATGGATAAAGTTAAGTTTAAAGTAATTGTAGTTTTAAAGTGTGTGAGAAGGAACAGGGTTGTGTTTAGAAACTGTCTCTGAACCTGTTGGTGCAGGTCAGGATGTTTCTGTGTGGCTTGCCAAATGGAAGGAGCATAAAGAATCTGTGGCTGGAATCAGAGAGGATCTGCTATATTGTGCTCCACTAGAAAATAACACTACTAATAATACAAGAAAAACGCAAAGTTAAGGAGGGCGCTGAGCGACAGGAACCACCATCACTGGCATATTTATGGTTACCTGCACATGAAAACAGGCATGTACACTTTCCTTTTAGAAATGACAGCTTGAGCTTTCCTTGCAGAAAATAGGCCTAGTTTTACAGCCTGTAGTATATGTTTATTGAGTGAACATTATACTATATGGACAAAAGTGGGACAGACCTGTTTTTCAGGGTTTGGAGACTAGGCCCCTTAATTCCAGTGAAGGGCAATCTTAATGCTTTAGCATACCAAGAGATTTTGGACAACGCCATGCTGCCAACTTTGTGGACAGAGGTTGGGGAAGAACCTTTTCTATTCTTGCATGACTGTGCTCCAGTGCACAAAGCAAGCTCCATAAAGACATGGCTGGATGAGCTCGGTGTCCCAGAGCCCTGACCTCAACCCCATCCAACACCTTTAGGATGAACTGGAATGGAGATTATGAGCCAGACCTTCTTGTCCAACATCAGTGCCTGACTTCATAAATGCTCTACAGAATGATTGGGCACAAATTTCCACAGAAACACGACAACATCATGTGGAAAGCATACGAGAAAGAGTGGAAGCTGTTATAGCTGCAAAGGGGGACCAACTCCATATTCAAGTCTATGTACGTGAATCCTATGCTTTTGTCAGTGTATTTACTTGTCAGCACTATATGCAGTGGGCCAGTAGGCAGTATGAGCTGCATTTCCCTAGAATATTGAAGTCAGACAATAATAAGGAAATAATGATGATCATGACAGTTGGTTCAGTAGGAAAGAATGAAAGGCTGCAGTGTTGCCTTTCTTGCCATTGTGAATTTGGTCAGAAGACGTCTGTGGGCATGAAAGCAGGCACCGCCAGCAGTCACAGCCACTTCCTACGGCATTCTTCAGTTCATGGGATTACTGATGGCCGACCTAGATTGTGAGACAGCTACCCTCCCTCCATCCTTCCCACTGACCAATCAGCAGAGATTACGGAAGGAATCAAGTGGGCAAGGATTCAGTTTGGACATGTGACTGAGATGGAGAGCTTGAAATAAGACTGCTTTGTTATTGCCTATACTGCCTCTCTATTTTTGTAATTTATTAAGAAGATTGGTCAGATATGGTGTTAAAAAAGTAAGGCTCTTTTTTCAGGGCAGTTGAATCCACTGAAAGGGAGATGAGGCTGGCATGTTTTGATCTCTTGGAGAGGCACATAACTTTTTAAAAATGTGCTTAACAAGTGGAAACATGTAATTCAATATATTAAAAGCTATATAAATATTTTTTCCCTTTTTTGCAAAAACAGCAAAAGTGAATCAAGAACTGACCACACTCCTTCCTCAAGAATAATGCAGATTGAATCCCTTTTTTGTATTGTCAATACTGTCAGTATCATGTCTTGCTCATAAGCACTGAAACATACAAGGTATTTAAACCATCTTTGGTCCAAAATATAATCAATGTGTTCTTTTAACAACAGTTTGGAAAACTAACATTATTGTGTCATTGTTATTATTACAATAATAACATTGTTATTATTATGCTTATTTTATTATTATTATGCTTTTTATTATATACTTATTTTATTTTAACATAAACATTGTTGGTACTTTTCTCAGTTAACTTAAAACCAATTGCTACTGACAAATTTCAAAAGACATGGCATTCCCTAATGTTTGATGGGCTGTGTGTATGTTACACAATGTCCAAGTGTTGGTGGCCTTGAGAAAAAAAGACAAGAACATGCTGTCCTTCCATTAAAAAAGAACACCCCTGTTGTCCCATCTGGGTCTTTAATCAAATCCCCTTAGGTTCCTGATGTACACTTCAAAAAAAGGTGCCACAAGGGTTCTTGGAGTAATGCCATGAAAGACCTATGTTTGTACAAGAGACACGTGAGTGTCATGGACCTTTTAGAGGTTTAGAAAACCTTCACACACTGTAAAGGCTCTTTAGCCATTTAGAACCTTTCCATTATGTGTGCGATACTTTAAGCTTAAAGGTTTCCCAAACCCACACATCCCATTTACTGTTACTTTACAAGTAAATGTATTATATATTTATTTATTCAATATGTATACTTCACCCTGATGCCAGGGCTCGACTAGAGGGAGAAGCAGGGGGGAAAAGATGAATGTAATACAACCTGACTTCCTGAGATATATCCATCCATATTTGAGATTTACACTCCAGGTTGGCTTGGATGTGTCAGAAGTCTTTTGGCAGTATAATCTCAGTGCAGTCATAGAGCATATCTGCTTTTCTCTTAAAATCTAAAATAAATTGACCAATGCCCAGGGGAAGGTCTCCTGTCTGCAGTGTCTGAGGAAGCAGCACAATTGGAAACTGACCATTTATTTCCACTGAATAAGCTGGAAAGCACCTTTTTAAAAAAAAAAAAAAAGCAGTTCAGATAAGACAAGGTAGTTAACTTCTATTGGGGCTAATAATAGCGTTATTATTCCAAAGTCCTCTTTGAAGCTACACACTTCCCGTCTAGGCAATGTGTAGTTAGTTCGTTGTCTCTGGACAAATGCCAGAGTCTTATAAGCAACATTTTTCTTGTTTACAGCTCGCACGGTCGTCAACAGCTCAGGTCCTCTCTTTTCTACTGGGCAGCTTCCCCTTCTCCTCCATCACGTCCCACACAGGAGGTGACAGGTCCCGGCCATTCGCCAACGCCCCGCCCACTCGCACAGGCCCCGCCTACCCGTCCGCGCCCCGCACGTCCTCAGTACGTGAGCGCAGACACGTCCCTCCGTCACTCGCACGTGAAGGTGAGCAGAGCTGCTCATCAACTTTCCTGCACTTGTGTACAGCTGCTCTCTGTGTGAAAAAGTGCAGGAAAGTTGATGAGCAGCTCTGCAGCACTCTGTAGCTTCTCATTTTTCATAAATTGTTAAAATAATAGGAATAATAATAACAACAATAATAGAAATAACAATAACAACAAAAATAATATGAATAATAAAAAACTACAATAATAACAATAATAGTAATAATAATGATAATCTGAAAACTTTACTGAGGAAATTTCACACAAAGACACAAAGACCAGCAATAGAAAATACAGTATAAATCAAAATAAAAGTCAAAATAAAACTCTCAATAATAATAATAATGTTATAAGCCCCGAATACATTTAGGTTTCATGCAAATTCTCAATGAATGATAAATAATTAATATAAATGTTTATATTAATTTTGATAATAAATACAATATATAACATGCCAGATTCATAGACAACAATTGTTTTTTTTTTTCAATCAATCTATCACTCATTGTATGCATGCTGACATTTGAGCAAAAACTACAGCAGCAATAATAAAAGTAATAAAAACAACAACAAACATGTTTACAGATTGTATTAATAGATCACTAGACCTTACGACTTGCTTTCTGTTCCAAATGTATTTCTGGTGTTGTATAGTAATGCACACTTAATAATCAGATTTAATGATCAACCTCAGATACTAAAACACAGGTTCAAGCGTCATTGTTTTGATCGTGTGACCTTGTTTTGAATGTGAAAGGAAATCACCCGCCACATGATTTTAAGGGCAGGAGGTCAATAAAATGGTTAACAAACAGTCTCTGATATGCCGAGATACCTTGAACATGGCCTTCTGCAGTCCACCTTATATTAATTTAATAGTGGACTAATCATTACCATAGTCTGTGACTCAGAATACACCTGTACTAGCACGTCTTAGTTCGTCATAACGTACATCCATTTTCAGTTGAATTTCTCAGAACTACCTGCTGCTGCTAAAAGTAACCTTTATAGACCTTGAAGTTTAGGTTTGGGCCTAGTTTGCAGTGTGTTTGGCTGAGGGCCTGCTGCTTGGTGGGCTGTGCCTTTCCAGCTGTGGCAGATGAACGAGGGTGTTTATACTTGAGCTTTTTTCCCAGAAATTCCAAACGCTCTTCCTGTGTGTGGAGTAATAATAATAACAGTGGCTGAGTGTGTCGCTGGGTCAGTATGGTCTTATGTTTGCCGTTAGAAAACTGCTTTTCAAAACAACTTGCATATACATGTTAGATGTTCTTACTAAACAATGCTGGGTCCCTGAGCTTCAGTGATAGAGATGTATGCTATATAAGACAGAAAGCTTCTTTCAGTTGCACAATATAGAACTCTTAACAACTACTACCAATCAATTTGTTTGCATGATCCTTCCTTTTAGAATGTATTGAAATGCATTTTCTTGCATTAGCTCCACTTTACACTGCATTGTTACCTTGAATTCTCCTTTGACAGGTAGTTGGTCAGTCCGTGTAAGCTATTTTCATGGAAAACATGAATAGGTTAGGACAGGTCAGGGCAATTTTCCACCTCAGTAATTGGTATTGTCTTATCTGCAAAAGCAATGACCTGGAGCAGGAACGCTTTAGCGTGGCCAGGGTGGACGGAACAAGACAGGGCCCAAAAATGTACAATAATTCCAAATTGGGTTAACATTTTTAAATGCCCACTTGTTTTCTACTGTAAAATTGATTCAGTTCACTGAGTTTGTCACACACACATGGAATCTCCCTGATTTACGTGACAACACGCCTTTTATTTGGTGTCAAATAAAACTGTTGTTGTTATATAAATCAGAGATTCCACGTACAAATTAGCTTGCAACTGCAGACGATGTAGGTGCTTTGTTTGCAAACAAAATGTGCCCACAGCTTTGTTTATGTGTTTTATAATGAATGTATTTTTTTATGTGTAAGAAATCTCATCTTTTGGAGTAGCTAAATGTTGTTTTTTAAATGCATTATGTGAAAAGTGCCAGAATAAAACAATCACTTAAAAAAACTTTTTTATTTTCTCATTATTGCTTTTCAAGGCCTGGCTTCCTAAAAACGTCTAGCACTACGATCATCTTAACAGGATAGAGGGAGTGTTGAGTGTCACGCTGGCTCTGCCATTTCCATGTTTTCTTTTCCAAACAACTGTTTAAAGCAAATATTGAAACTCCTCAGGCCCAACGGTGGTGGTGAGTGCTGACATCACAAATGGATAAAATGTGTGGGGTTGGCATTGATCCTAGCATTGTACCATCACAAACATTCAGACATAGGATATTGTTTTCCTCATAATAAGAACGGCTAGTCTTTAATACGACAAAACATTACAAACAACAAGCAAGGCAAGCTTATTTTAATAAGAAACATTCTGAAAGTCTAGGTGTCCCCACAGTACAGATGTAAAGTATGCTGTGTTGGTCTCTGGGTGAACAATGAAATAAGATGTAATTAACGTGGCCTGGCCTACACAAGGCTGCTGTAAAGTAAACACTGAAAAAGCCCAATTTGGAATTTCATCATTCCCTGTTTATTTACAGTCGCATTTTCTTGTGGCTTCTCGAAAGCTAAATTAGTGAGAATGAGGAACCAGGCCTTCATACATGTGTTTAACCAGTTTTTGAACTTGAAACTTTTAGTAAAATGCATGTTTACAATCCTTTGCATCTGGGTTATCTGGGTCTATTATAACTGCTCTACTATACAGATATGGAGTGTCTGTAGATCAGATACTACACTAGTCTGCCATATACATGACCCACATAAGGGTGTCTGGAACCGCAATGGCACCAATAAAATGATAGCGATGAAAGTACACCAATCCCTTTTTCATCAAGTGTTTATTGGTGAGACTGTAGACTCGAAAAGTCAATATGTAAAAACAGTTCATTGTCTCAGTAGATTTTATTCATGCTAAACCCACTAATATAGGTTTGTTTCTTGCTGCTCATTGCCTAGTTTATAATTCACCTGTGCGTTGGACCCTTGTTCCACTCTCATTTATAACTGTCTACCCTTTTTTCCAACTCAACAGTACAGAAGTCCAAAGGTTAGAATGGAACATCACATGATGTATTCCTCAATGAGACTGAGATGTACAAGAATTAATTGCACTCTTGCTATATTTACTATTATAGTCTTAGCCCTTAATTGTTCTATCGAGAAGAGCAGTCCAAAGAGCAAAACTAATTTTACTCTTGTTATTTTTAATATTTAACATTTTAGTTAAATTGGGTAGACCATCCAAGTGTTGGCATTTGTGAAATGAGCAGTGAATTCCTCCTTTAAGTGAATGGAGTGATCTGATACTATGCTTGAAAGCCCACACCCTGAGAAAGTATTCCAGACCAGACTGAAGCAGACTGATTGCCTGACTTGCCTGAGTAAGGCCCTGCTACGCCACAAGTCATGAGGCTCTGAATCACAATGTAGGATGATTCATAGTGTATCCAAGAAGCATCATTGCATCATACACTCAACCCTGAAACTGTTAGAGCAGCTAAACCTGGTCCTGGGATGTTGTATCACCTAAAGCCATTAGAAGGAAGCCATTTAACTTAATTTTTTTTTTTTTACTTTGAATATTGATGTCTTTTTCTTCTACTTTGAGTTACGCAGGGCTCTCCTCATACACACCCTTGAATTAGCCCCTGCCAAATCCTGGGATAGGGGAAAGGTCATTGTTTATTTATTCACTCAGAGAAACTAAAAACCTCCAGTACTGTGTAAATCTTTCGTCTCTCTGTGAAAAAAGACCACAATCTCAGTGACCCAAAACGCTGGGTAGTGACCTCAGGGAAAGGTGAGAAAATATACTGCTGAGCTTCAACTGAACCTGGATGAACTTTTTCTTAGACAATGGTGGAAGGGATTATTGTAAACATTTGTTACAGTCAATCCACAGATTTCCTGTAATCAACATCTGATATCCCTACTGTTCACCCATACCCACTATCATTTCTCCAAAACATTGTACTAGTTCTTCAGTCACATAGTTGTTAATGAATAATTCATTTAGGAAAGTCACAATTCAATTTGCATACCCAATCACAGTTGGCTGATAAACAGGGTATCGAAAGGTTATTATACAGCTGTGTTTGGCAGTCTGAACATTCTCCACAACGGGATGGTGTTAGCACACAAAATGCTTTTATGTGCATCATTTAAAGAGAGGAAACCCACACCAGCAGGATCTCATGAATGCATGTGTGTTTGTAGTTACAAACATCACTTACATTAAGTAAAACCAAAGACTGTGACAAGCTGTATATAAGATTACTCAATTCATTGGCTAAATACAGAATACTAGATCTTATGATTATTTATTTAATAGTAAGAGGTGGAACAAAATACATAATTGTACTTGTTGCTATACTCAGTTGTTGTTGAGGTAGATTTGTACTTGAACGTTAATACTGCACTTTTACTCAGCATTACATTTCCAAGAGAAAAAGAACATAATGATTACTACTACATTTTCTTTCAGACCTTCAAAGTGCTCACAAGAAATAAAAAAGGCCAGGAGGTTTTCCTGTTTATCTTATGCAAGCATGTTGCCATGCCTTTCAATTTATTTCTATTATTAAAACATCCAACTGACATAAAGTGAAAAATCCAGAAACTGAGAGCTGAAACTGCGCACAATGCACATTTTTTGCGAGGACTCCTGCTGAGTAGTCGCCACATCACATATCCAAACAAAAACATTTGTATAAATGTATGTGAGTATATTTAAATGTAAATACTTTTTGACTTTCACTCAAACCAGTTTGCAGTACTTTCTCCTTTAGTTGAGACTTTTTCATTCTTCAATGAAAAAGAACTAAAATCACCATTGAATTTTTTACTATTGTTTTATTTGTAACTATTGAGCTGTATTTTTCCACCCTTACAAATAATGAACCTTGGGTTCAAGGGGTTAATAGAGCTGGTAGGTGTTTCAGTATATGTAGCTGCTCTGTTCTCTGTGAGGAGTCCTTGATCTAGAATGACAGGTGAAGGGAGGCAGACGCCTCACATTCAAACACACTAATCTTTTAGGTGAAAGTCCATCACGCTTATCAGTAGTATAACACTCTTTAAACTGGATCTCAAACCATAGTGGTCCCATAGCATTTGTTCTTCTGCATGACTAATATTTGATCATTCTTAGACTTGTATATTCTCCTAATTTATTGTAAAACCTTTTGACAATATGTAAAATGGAAGAAAATACTTATAAAAACACTGAACATATAAACAGTAGTTGTATGTATGAACTGTCAAAGATTAGAAAGGTATCTATGCAAGATGGATCATGTTCCCATCAATAGGGTATTATAGTCTGGTCTTCACTCTTTCATCCTGTCTGTGATGTCGGATAAAGAGCTGCAAAATTATTTATGAGCCCTTGGCGTGAATGCGCTTGCTATCTCATCTGCAGCATCTTATCAAAAACTCTTAATAAAGCCTTAAGCTGGTGACAAGTGGCCACTCCTGCTAGACTGACCATCTACTAATCACCGAATATATCTGGCAACACTGGACAAACCTGAAGATAGGCAAAGCACTGGCAAGGTCTTCTTCACATGGCAGTAAAATGAACCTTATCAGAAGCAGCAAGATAAGTTTGCTTAAAAAGAAAGGTCAGGGTTACCAGCTAAGTTTTACAACTTGAATAAAATCTGCACTTTAGTGACTCTCTCATTGTAAACACAACATGCACCAGGTCTACTCTAGTTCTGAGTCCGGCTCAGTCTGTGGTGTAAGTGGAGCTCGAGAGTTGATTAGCGTAATAGCTATTTCTGTGCAAAGGCCCTATTGTGCGTGTGCTCTGTATTGTGCTTCAGTCACCTCACACTAGCAGCATTGTACAGATACGGAACATTCCTCTTCTCACCCACATCCAAACACTACTTTTAACACCAAGGGTTGCAAGATATTTTTCAACGAAGTGTTTTATTAACTTCAAATGTTAGTTGGTTGTTAACTTATCTTTTTCTTGCTTTTAAAGAAAGGTACTTGAATATTAGGCTAAGATATGCCACCAGACTCTAAACAGAACAACAAAAAAGATTTCAGACCAGCATACACAGAACTGAGGTTCTTAGCAAATGTTTTGGAAGCTCTGCAGGCCGTGGGTTAGAAATACCACCATACTTCTTTGTCCCCCATAGTAGAGCTGAAAATTGCTTTGGCAACACAATGCTAATGAGTCACACACACACACACACATAGACACACACACACACACACACACACACACACACACACACACAAACATATACACATACATACATATACACACACACACACATACCTGGCACACTGTGATTAAACTTCACTGCAAGATTTGTACAATTTATTTCAATATCCTTTGAAAGTTAAATTACCAAAAAGAACAGACTCCCCCTTTTAATTACAGTAGATTGGTCCAACCAGAAACCCATAAGAACAGCCCTTTACATGTCCACTGGAATTAAGAACCCCTACTAATCTGATCTATGTCATCATATCTCCTGCATGCTGTAAGAGGGAGGTAAGACTGAAAGAGCCAGTCTTGCCCAATAGCAGTGGGCTCGGCTCACAGTGGGCTGGACACACACGCCTTTATAAAACTGCTGCTCCCATCCTGCTCCAGCAGCTCTAGTAAATAACAGAGGCACTGCCTTACTCTCAGAGAGCACATCTGCAGCAGCTTTCTTCCACCTTATCTTTTTTTTGCATGAATTTCATTCTTCCACTGGACAATCAAACTTAACTGGTGAGTAATGAAATGAATACACACTCAGGCTTACTGTGAGAATTATGTTAATACTTCACTACTTAGTGCTTTTCCATTGGATTTACTGCTGCTGACAGTGTGTCCACTAAGTCTGTGCAGTTAAGGAATTAAATAAAAAGAGTTAGACTTCGTAATATGCAAATCAGGCTTTTATTTATTCATTATCTTGTTTTATTTTAAGTTTTCTTTGTCAAGATGTTGCTGTGCTTCAGTAACAACAAACGCCGCGCGTCTCCTTGTTTATTTATCTTTACCACCCATATTCCGGCAGGCCCCGCCTCTCCTGCGATACGATTGGTTAGTAGACAAGCTAACAAAGAAAACAGCTAACAAAGAAAACAGAACTTACTTTGAGTATCTACGAGGATGGGGATGTTGTCTAAATATACTGGTCCAGTTATAGCGTGATACAAACATAAATAAATAAACAAATAGGCTACTTATGAGTACTTACGAGAAGGACACTTGTAACCAATCGCAGCAGGGGAGGCGGGGCTTGTCTGAAAACGAGTGGGGAAAGCTGTGCTGACAGTTTTGCGTGGTTTTGCACGTGCGCGAATGGCTTCAAATTACAAAAAGAGAAACTACAAAAAGCTGTGAATGATAAACGTTTGATATTATTACACATTTCCGCATATCTTCACCTTGTCACTTAAACATATATGTTTGTGCTCAAAGTAGTTTACTGATGTTTAGTTGACAGGAAGTGTGAACCACATCCTGAACATCAACAAAAAGTTTATAATCCACGTGTTTTGACCACGTGTGTCTTATTTCTACACTAAATACGGTCCTTATAAACTCATATCTTCTTTATAGACTAAATGTGCCCGTAAATATTCTTTAAACCCATGGCTTGTTGAAGTAATATTGTTTTAGTGAACTGAAATATCAGTTTAATTAATATCCAGTGATACCCTTCACTTTAATTGCCAATCACACGCACTCCAATGCCCGAATCACTTTAACCTCAGGCTTAAAAGATGCGTGTGTGTTTACAAAATTGTGGTGAACATGAGCAGTGAGAACCCACAGCATAGGATTGTGTCACCTTAACAACACAGCTTCGTTTTTTATGTCCCTCTCGGTCTTAGAATGTAGGTCTGTACAAGCTTATCTGACATTTCAGGCCTCTGGATTTGACAGATTAAACGAGTTTCCAAAGATTAGGGGAGCAATCATTGTTTCTGCAGATGCTGGGCTTTCTGGATTTAGCACTGAGGATGTCATCTGTTTTACTTTAGTTTGGTAAGGCACTCAAAACCAGTCAGTTCATGGACACAGTCCAATAGGCTTGAAACAGTCAGCACCAATGAATTTGCCCCAATCTCCTATTTTGTAATACAATATTAAAAGAATATGCTGTCAACTATGTGGGGGGGGGGGGGGGGGAAAGGGAATTACAGCAAAAAGCCCCCAACTT
>JBBPCY010000142.1:15700300-15710331 GCA_037974405.1 Brachyalestes nurse | reverse complement strand
GGGGGGGGGGGAAGTGAATTACAGTAAAAAGTACATAAATTGTCTATGTCTAAAAATAACAGCAACAACAATAATAATAGAAAATATCTAGTTAGGTGATGTGACAATGTCATTAAATGTGAAGTGGGACAAAATTATAGACCTTTAACTTTATTATAAGAGTGGATCTGAATGTCTTATTTAATTACTATCATCAGAAATATTCAGAAATATTAGTGCGAAAAAGCCTATAAAAACAGAACCAGCTCTTTTTGTTTTTTGCAATGACGCCCAAAGAGGGCCCTGAAAATGGGAACTGATACCTAAATTTCCTTGTAACTTTTTTAAAGTATTTGCTACAGCTTGTGTGTCAGACATACATCTGGTCCTGGTGTCAGTATCAGTACAGTACTGAGAACAAACTAGAAATTATATTAAGGAAGAGTGTGTGGGTTGAAAAGCAGTAATTTTCCATGAGCTGTAATTTAGGAAAATAACTTCTTCGGAACAGTCCTCGGCAGTACAACTTGATCACTTGAACAGGTGTTTCTGGGGGCATTTGTGAAAGAGCAAGGTTAATGTCCCAGCTGAGTGTACTGTTCTCACAGTGGACAGCATGTGGATCTCACTGACGATTCACTGATGCTGCTTTTTTTTACCCCTCGGTAAACGATTAACCAGGAGAGGCTACAAGGGCACGGAGCTTGGAAATAAGTGAGTGACCTAAATGCCATATATTGCCAGCTCAGCGCAGTCTGCAACTTGCAGTTGGTGGCTGCCAAGTGTAGTTTGTGGACTGCAGTACTTAAGGAACCAGGGTGCAAGTGTATCTACAATTAAATATCTGGAATAAGTTTGTTTGGCTAATTGGTACTTACCTAGAGAGACAATCTCACATACTTTCAAACTGCAACTTATATAGGGACTGACTCACAAAACCTCCTCAAATAATGAAAAGCAAAGGCTTTCATGTGTTCTAAGCCACAGAAATGCTACAGGAAAAATGGCCTGGCTTGAACTTTGCTGTGAACTGGAATGTCAACTCAGTACCAAACAACTCCTTCAACTAACAGGTGGATAAAACACAATGGCTTTCATGTTTACTTCACAGCCAGGCTGTACAGGCGTGGACCACAGAGAGCCATGGAAGTGGCTGTGTCAGTGTGTTGCGGCCAGACCCGCTGTGGAGGAAGAGCCTGACTCGTGACCTCTAGAAACCTCTTGCCAAACAAAGGGCCTGTTCAAGCTCTTGTTCCATTTACATGCGCAGCATGTACATTCCAGCTGCCATGCTCAGGACCCCATAATCTGCAGCATCACCGCCATCTAATTGCATTATCCCCCTCTCACATTCATCTGTTTGAAGAAATTAGCAGAAAACAGAACCCTTCTTGATTTCCTAAGAGCTGAACATCACCCAAAATACATCCAGGGTCATGCAAAGGTCATGCTGGTTTTGATTCAGTGAAATCAACTTCTTTTCCACCTGCACTTGAATGCTTTGAATGTTCTACTATTCCAAAATATACAGATGCATTTGTTGACAATGTGTCTCCTGTCTTTTACGTGCTTGACAAAAAGGAATAAACAGATCCCTAAAAATGAACAAAGGAAATGTGTAATGGGTGTACTTTCCAGATATAAACAGTTGGAGGCCAGAGGATCCTCCCTCTGACTGGTAATTTGATACTTCCTTTTATTGCCTTTGCAGAAGACTTGGACGTGTTGCAACAATACCAACGTGCGGAAACCTGAAAACATCGCTGTTGGATATGAGTTCATCATTTCCTCTTCATTTTTTTTCTAGTTGTCCACAAGACTGAAAATGGAGGAGATCCAGATTGAGTCAAAACCTCTGCTTGTGGAGAAGGACCTCCAGGTATGTGATTACGTTTTTTTTCTATATTGTTTTGAATATTTCATATTTGGTCATACCCTGTACACCTGCATGCTCTGCATTGCATTGTTGTTTTTTTCCAAACAGGGACTGAGAGAGGCAGTTCAGCAGTTGGAAATAAAGGCAAGTCCTATAATGTTCATGTTTTGGTTGAAGCAAAGTGCTGTTTGTGCACTTGTATTAAACTTTAGGCTGTGGTAAAAAAGTTTTGTACTTACTTGCAAAAAATTATTTCCCTCATCTTGACTGTCGCCATCTAGTGGTGAAAATCAGGCGCTGTACTTGGGGAATCCACTAGTATAGTAACAGCTGGTTCTGGTTGTGACATTTAATTGAATGAGTCTTTTTTGTTGAGCCTGAGTGAATGAGCACAGAAGCAGAGATTACATTTGAGGCATGTCTTTAGCGTGTCAGTATTAAATGACGATATTAAATGAGGCTAGGTTTTTGTTAATTGGGAAACGAGTCGTGTGTATAATCCAACTACGTGCCCGATGCTAAATTCAGGACCCTGGACAAGTCTATAATAAGGAGACCCCTCTGACTTCCTCTGGGATTTTTAGTTGTCATTCTGAGCCAGTGGCCTATTCCTGACCACAGGAAATTTGACCGTATTCAAGCTGTCATAATACACAAACAAAGCATTTTTCAGATTGTATCCAGAAATAATTTATTGGGGTTAATTTGCTGAATGTAACATATTTGAAAAAAGTAAAACATGAAATGTGGCCTGTGCAAAAGTTATAGCACATTTTATAATATATTGAATAACTAATGTATTATTTTCTAATATACTGAAAAAAATAATTTTAGGTTTGTTCCCTTTATGTCAAAAACATGTAATTCAACCAGGGGTGTTCAAACTTTTGCAGACAGTCATACATATAGAGTATAGATTGTACATATGGATTGTAATTGTACAGAAATGTGTTGTTCAAGCTAGAGGAACATCTCTGCTCACTGATTTCCAGAGCATGGTCTTGAGACTTCCTTTGCTATGAATACTCATTGGTTTCCTTCTTATGACACATCTTAAAGCACCCACAACTCTGCTTGCCAGCGTCCTGAAGAAAGACCAGGGGTTGGTGATGTGAGGAAGTGGAGCGGCGTGCCCTCTCGTGATGACCCCCAGGCAGATTAAAGTTGTCATGTTTCCAGGCCATGTGTGTAATATGTGCCTGTACTGACGTGGGCAGCGGAGAGATGCAGCAGCCATCTGCCCAGAACTGGTTTAGGGTTGCTGACACTCTGCACGTAAGGCTGCTCGTCTTCTTTAAAGAGATTAGCTCCGATGGGCAGACGGCATGTGTTTGCCTTCGCTCTGCGGCCAAGGAAGAGCATAAGATGTTTATCTCCTCAGTCTGTGTTAAATAGGTTATTTGATTTTGCACTTCACTTTGAGGGAGCCCATGCCGGTTTCTGCTCTGTCAGCCTGTTGATCTTTGGCCAGAGCCCCTCCTTCAAGGAATCTTCTGCTTTACTTAGTTATTCTGTTTTTTTGCTGGGTCTGCACCAGGTGTATTGCCCATGTGTCATCTACATTGATCGTGTTGGATTGTGAAAAACGTTGACCCTCTTATTTCTGTCCCATGACATTTGTATGAAGTCCTGAGTATTATTATTATTATTATTGTGGTGGTTGTTGTTTCTGCAATAAGAATAATTCAATTGTTTTAGAGGATAACATCAGTAAGGAACCCAGATGTTGATCTCTGGACCCTCTTTAGGCTCTATCACATTGTTTTCAAATGACTGGTGCTTAGTTGACCTGATAACATAATTTGTTGTACTGTTTTCAGCTTCATCATGTGGCGACCTGGCTGCACTTTAAATTGACCTTTAAGTTTCCGTTACCCAAATGCTCCAATCGTCTGACATTGGCTGATCCAATTTGCAGATCTCTTCAACCAGAATTAGCTTGTTTTGGTCGTAGTCCAAGGCATGCTGGGAGCTAGGGGCTTAAGAGGAAGAGTGGCAGCAGGGGTATAAAACCTTGCATACAGACGCAAAGCAGCTAAGCACCGACGAGAGCTTACCCACAATCGGATCTTACTTAGCTACTTACTCCAACTTCAGAGACACTCAGTGAATAACTCAGTGAATAACCACAGCCCGCAGCCATGGTTCTGGAGGACTCTGAGTCGGAGCCAGTCTTTGAAATTGAAGTTTCTGTGAGTTCTGTGACTTATAACATGCTACATGTTTTAATGGATTTTGCCATTACAAGTGTTTGTTGTCATAATGAATAACTCATGCTGGTGGGAGAAATAGTCTCAGACTGTATGTTTCGGTGGATAAGCAGTATGAGGACCTGTTGAAGGAGATGAGCTTTTCATGGGCTGTTACTTTTGAGGCTGTTAATGTTGATTTGATGGCATTGTACCAGTCTAGTTGTAAAGAACTGTATTGAGGGTTTTGAGTTAAGGGTTCAGGTACTGTATGGGGATGGAGTCTTCTGCATATTGGAATTACCTTTCAGTGCAAGTTCATGTAAAAAAATATAAATAATTCTCCTAAGAAATGTGCCATTTATTGGGTACATTTTTGCAATATTTTTCCCACAATGAAAAATATGAAAATGTATATATATATATATATATATAACCAGCATTTAAAAACGTAGACTTCAATATGGACTTTGCGGCTGCTATAATGGTTCTGGCCCCTTGCTCTGGACTCTGAGGGAACTTGTTTTTCTATAATAAACTAGATAAATTGTGAATGCCCTGCAGGGGCAAATAGCATTGGTTTTATATTTAAATTGATTACATTAACGTTTAAGTTGAGCTTTACAGAAATATTTGAACTACAGCTGTATGACTGTTGTTGGAAAACTGCTGTTAAAAGGCTCATCTGTTAAAAGGCTCAAGTGTTTGCAAACCAAATGTTATTTCACTTTTGTTCCTGTAGCAGAATTTTAAAAGTGAAAGTGTGCAATACACTACTTTTGGATTGATTATTGAATGTTGCGTATAACAATGTGCTTAATCGCAGAAAAACAGATTCTAATTAGTATGTTTCTGCCGCTGCAGGAGCATGACGTGGAGACTCCTTATGGCAGGGTGCACTGCACCATGAAAGGAGTTCCTAAAGGGGACCGACCCGTCATTCTCACCCTTCATGACATCGGGCTGAACCGTAAGTGTCAGCCAAAAATATTTTTTGTTATTTCACTGTATTACTGTCCAAAAGCTCATAGCTCTTCAAACTGCCACCTTCACAAGAAGCAAATGAACACACATTTTATTCCAAGCATTTTTGAAGAATTTCTGTTGGTCTGTTTGTCATGAACATCTTAAAATATTGTAGAAAATAGAAATACAAAATGGAGATACATTGTTTTTAGAAGAGCAAAAAAATCCCTGCAGGCCTTCTCAATTGTTTATTGTTTTTTTTATGTAGACAAGACATGCTTCGACACTTTGTTTAACCATGAGGACATGCAGGAGATCATGCAGCACTTTGCTGTCTGCCATGTGGATGCACCAGGACAGCAGGAGGGTGCCAACACTTTCTCCACTGGGTGAGCTTTTAGCAGAACTACAGACTGTAGTTTTTGACCCATTGCCCATACATGTACAAACTTTAATTGGCCCAGCATAGAAGCAACCAAGCCGTGTTTGGCTGAATAGCCTCTGTCAATTATTAGCTTTGGCTTAACCCTGAAAACTGACCTCAATTGCCTTAGATCAGTGCCAAGGAAACAAACATGTTATCAGAATGTAGATGGATGTTAAACTAGTTGTCCTCATTGTCCTCGTTACAATTTACATATAATCTGCTTCAGGTATGAGTACCCTTCCATGGACCAGCTGTCTGAGACCCTTCCGGTGGTCCTCAAACATTTCGGGTGAGGACATGTTGCCACTTTTCTGGCTTTCTTAAGCTCCTACTAAATATCTTTATATGCAAAAGATTTGAATTGTCTTGAAAACATTCTTTTCTTCATTTGGCTTTTGTTTTTGTAACCTTACAGACTTAAGAGTGTGATTGGAATGGCGGTTGGAGCCGGTGCCTACATCCTTGCAAAGTTTGCTGTAAGTTGCCATTTGCTCTGTTGTATAATTGAACATCAGTTCTTTTGAAAGATTTAATCAAACTTGGATTAAAAGCGGAATCAGCTTCCATTCTTTGGTGGAACTTGGCAGCTTGTTCCTGATTATTGTTTTTTTATTAGTTTAACTGCTGAGGCATGTTCAGAACACTACAGCTCCTCACTGTAGGGAGTCTTCATCAGTTTCCTTTCAGCTTTAGCCACACAGTTTTTCTCCTCCTGCTTTGTCACGTGTAACCAGTTATCATAGTTCAAAATGATTCAGATTTCACTGTTATGAGTTAAGGTGGCTTTTATTTTTGAAATTTTGAACTGAATGAATATTTGTTTCTCTTATAGCTGGACTACCCCACTATGGTGGAGGGTGTTGTTTTGATCAACATCAACCCATGTGCTGAGGGATGGATGGACTGGGCGGCTCACAAGGTACTTACTTCTGAAGTACATACTTCTGTGCAAACCTTCAGTGTCCTTCTATTTAGAGGAATTAATTATGCATAGTTGTAAGTGAGCTAAGTGAGTTTAAACTGTCTTATAGATCACTGGGTGGACTCATGCCATGCCTGACATGATCATCAGCCATCTATTTGGAAAGGTGAGTACAGACCCTGCTCTGAGAATCAACACCTCTTGTTATTCCACTGAATTTCAGACAGATGAGTTTGAAATGTCTTCTTTTTCTAGGAGGAAATCCAGCAGAACCATGACCTCATTGCCACTTACCGCCACCACATTATAAATGACATGAACCAGTTCAACCTGCATCTCTTTGTCAAGTCCTACAACAGGTGAGTTGCAACCATGATATCCAGCACTAATGAAGCCTGAACTTGGTTAAGTGTTTTAAAAATGACCAAGATTTTCTGTTTCTGCCGTTTAGCCGAAGGGACCTGGAAATTGAGCGGCCTGTTCCTGGTGGAACCATCAATGTTAGAACCATCAAGTAGGTTTGCTACATTGACTGGATCGTTTATCATTTGTTTGAATACATCTCCTTAGTATAGAGCATTCTGACTTCTGTTTTAAGTTCTAATGATTTTCTGCTGCTCTGTTTTCAGGTGCCCCTCTCTTCTAGTGGTTGGAGACAGCTCCCCAGCAGTGGACGCTGTGGTAAGTGTCATAATTGGATCATATCTCCACTGTATTCCTGACAACAGATGTTTATAAATGAAAGTGTTGCAAATTACATTATCAGGCATTTAATTAACTGTTGGAATCGGACATTTTTATTTTGTCCTTAGTATTGAAAAGCATCTAAAAGGTGTGGGCTTTGGTGATTTACTGTAATCCTTCCTCCACAGGTGGAATGCAACACCAAACTGGACCCGACCAAGACCACACTGCTCAAGGTACGTGAAATGTGTCTTGTTTTGTATGTTTTTCAGCTAGGTGATTAATAGGCTGGATGGAAAGGTAGGAGCTGATAAGATTCCAATAGCTCAGCAGCTGGTGACTGATTTACCCAGGGAGCACTGAGGCCAGTTTCATGGCTGAACCCAGGGGCAGAATCCTTCTCCAGTTGACCTAGTTTCGCCAGCCTCACCCCTGTGGCAATGAGAGAAGCAAGTTTATGGTGGCTCAAATACTCCATTTGTCACTGACAAGTGCTGGGAGTAGGCTAGTTAATGGAACACTTGATGATAGAGCCATTTATGTGGATAGCAGTGTTCACATGTCTGTGAAAGCTCCACTGCAGTCAATGAGCAGTGGGGCATGTTTTGTGGCTGAAATTTAAACCATTACTCTGTTTTCCCCTCTTTCCCCTCTCCTTCAACAGATGGCTGACTGTGGAGGCTTGCCCCAGGTTGACCAGGTGTGTGTTGATCATGTGGACTGCCACTCTCATTGGCCGGTTTTCTCTGGCAGTGAGATAATCGTTTAGGATGAACTGCAGCTTAAGCGGCACATACTGCACACCACTAATACCCTCTCAAACACCTGCTACTAACAGATGTCTCTTCATTTCAAAACACACATTAAGGATGTTTTTATAGACATGATAAGCTATTCATACCCTAAAGCTGACTTACATCATATTTTCCTTCAGCCTGGGAAGCTGACAGAAGCCTTCAAGTACTTCATCCAGGGCATGGGCTACAGTAAGTATAAGTAATTTAGTTAATGAATTAATGTCATTTTTATCATTGTGTAAGTTCAACAAGCTTTGATTTTGGTGTTAGTTTGACGAGTTCCTGATACTTTTCATTTGTTACGCAAGTCTGAAGTAGTTCAATCACTGTGGCAGTTTGGCTTTTCCACCCCCTAGTGGTGAAAACTGCAAATCCATCATGCTGCTCTAGAGACAATGTGTAATGTTTAACAAATGCTAAAAGGTCATAGGATGCCAGGTGTTCAGCCTGAGTGATCAGGAAAGTAGGCTTTGAGTTTATTTATGTGTTGCTCTTGTCCTCTCCCAGTGCCTTCTGCTAGCATGACCCGCCTGGTCCGCTCCCGCACCGCCTCTGGCTCCAGCGTAACCTCCTTCGATGGCAACCGCAGCCGGTCACACACCAACGAGGGCAGCCGCAGCCGCTCTCACACCAACGAGGGCCGGGGCCGTGCCCACACGGGTGATCACCAGCGTGGCCGCTCCCACACCGACACCATGGACACCTCCGTGGACCAGGCTGTGCTCAAGTCCACGGAAGTGTCGTGCTAGAGCGGCTCCCCCCCTCCCCTAAACCCCACCACACACTTCCTTTAACCCCTGATCTGTGTGTGCTGCGCTGCCACTAAAACTAACATGCCAAGGAGTGCAGGCCACCAGCTTGTGGGCCCACCCTCAAGGTCCCCATACCACAGCAGTAGTCATGAACATGTCTAGGGCAAAGAGTCTATCTTCCACGGCATTTAAGGGTGTCCACTGGTCAATGCTGGTGTGAGCAGAGATGTGAAATATATGAAAGTGAGGCAGGTTGCTTCCTTATTCTGCTTACTTGCCCTGTTTGAGGGTGGCTTTATTGTTCTTAGGGGCAACGCAGCACAGAGACACTGTGATGGAAGGAGTCAGAGAGTGCTTTGCTCTTAAAGGAGCATACAAGTTTGTAAATTTGTGTTCATCTCTATCATCAATTTACTTTCTTTGCATCTACTTCACTGTAGTGTCACTTACAACCCGAATGACTGTAAATGGCTGACTTTTATAAAAGTAATATTATGTTTGCTTACTAGTTTTATTACATGATTAATTTTCTGTATATGTTGAAAAGACAGCAATGAGTGATGGCAGGATAGGTTGGTTACTGGGAAGCATTTTTCTACAATGCTACCTACCTTTTAAATTTAAGGGACACGCACAGACTGTATTCCTTTTCATGTATCTCTGTGGGATTCCCCTACGTTTTAGGGTTATATTTGTGACCCAGTGATTATTGTTCTTTAACATGATTTTTTTTGTTTTGTTTCAATGATTAATGATCAAGTGATTGTAAGCAGCACATTCAGAGCATTCCAGAAGTGATGCCTATCATTCTTTAAAATAAAAAACAAAAATAAGCAAACTGTAGGCTACACAACTTTAGGGTTTGTATCTGTATGCTGAATATCCAGAAAACTGATTTATGCACCACTGACGTTTTGGACCTTAATGATCATTTCTATGCAATTAAGCACAACAGAACAAAATGTGCCATGGAATCCACTGCTTGGACTTAATGTTTCTTTGCTGTGGTGGTTTTGGAAGAGCAAAGGGAGAGATAGTAACGCAGCTACTCCTGTACTACTTGCACTACAGCAATGACTTCCAGGCTTTATAGCATACCTAGCTTTGTAAAGATGCACAACCCGATGCAGAGCACACTATACATTTTTAATGGGATAACAGTTTGTATTTATTTAAAAAAAAGAGACAATAAAAAACACGTAACTCTGCTATTTTTGTTTCGAGTGATTATTTTACCAAACATGTAAATAAAATGACACCATCAACCAGGGGCGTCGTAGTTGGGTGAAAAGTGGGACTAAAGTACCAGGGCCCCAAGTGGAGTGAAATTTTATTTTCCTTTAAATATAATTTTAAGATCATAATGAATGTTGTTAACTAATGTAAATGCTAACATTTTGGGTAAATGCATCAGTTGATTGATGTATTAAATTGTGTCC
>JBBPCY010000142.1:15685701-15700200 GCA_037974405.1 Brachyalestes nurse | reverse complement strand
GGTAAATGCATCAGTTGATTGATGTATTAAATTGTGTCCAAGGTAGTTGTGAACCTAGAGCTTACGGGGGCCCATGAATTTGGAGCTACGCCCCTGCCATCAACAAACACGCTAGCCATGAGATAATTATGCTCAAACATTAAAGTGCTACATCTGCTAAAGAATCTGATACCAATTTTATTTCTTGTATTTATTTTTCCCTTGAGGTCCATTTACAAGGTGTGTGTGGTTTTATGTAGAAAAACAAATAACCATAACAAAAAAACAACAATTTTACACCATCTCTTCGTCCTTTAGAATTAAGCAGACTTTTTGTTTTTCGCCTTTGTGATATATTCTATATAACTTCAGTGTGAATGGGCAGAAATAAACTGCTGTACATCACAAAAACACTGAATCCAAAATATACTGTTTTGTAGCTTAGCTGCCACATACAGAATGGGGTCTGAATAGTATTTAGGAAAAATGACCAGTTTGTCCTTTTTGCTACATTATTTTGAACAGTGAGAAAAATTCCATGAAACTATCCCTTTAAGACATTACATTAGAGATCATCCTCAGTTCATTACATAACATCAAGCTGAGCCATATGCTACAGTTCTTTTGTACACACTCATGAATAAGTTAAAGCTTAAGTATATACAATTGATAACAATTTGGGTTTTTTTTGTTTACCAGTAATACTTACATCTTTACAAACGTGCAAATTTGTCTGGCCTTCAGCGCCAGTGTCAGTTAGATAAATATTTCAGTAATGAAGAAAATATTTTTGGAAATAAAATTTGACAATGCAGTACATTTCATTTCTTTCCAATAGGAAAAGTCAAAGGGCTCATATGTGAGTAAATCCAGGAGGATTTCATTGCATGTGGTTTAAACAATGTAGTATTGTTCATAATCATTAGAAAGGTCATGCTTTTAGGTAGTGACAGAATCACATTAAAACAGTTGTTACACTAAAAAAGCTTTCTAGCGTTTTTTTTTATCTCATTAACAAGCTTTAAAAGATGAAAAGCACAGAAGCCTCACTGTAACCATAAAAGATGAACTTTTAGTTTTGTGCAGATAACCAAGTAATGTTAAAAAAATCAGGTGTAATATCTATTGCCCACAACATTTCAGTTTTAAATAACATGATACTGCCTTTTCCTCTTTATATAAATGGATACAGGATATGAAAAAGTGACATAGTGAATCCTTAGTTCCCAATCTCACGGTTCTCATAGTACTGCTCAAGATCTGCAAAGATGTCATTGGGGTTCTTGCAGCTGAGGTTGCAGAAACAGGCATTAATCCACATCACTTGCCAAGTAATCACAGCTCCGTTAGAACACTGGAACTCCACCTGCACAGTTTTGGACTTGTAGGGGATGCAGCACCGCTCATCTGTGCACACCCCGCAGTACTTCGGCCTGTAGAGCTTCTTGCTAGTGCAGCCTGAGATGGTGAAGTTGGTTGGGTGCTCCTCCCTGTAGATGTTCAGGCACTTCTTACCAGGCTTGAGGAGGAATTGTAAGAAAATTTAAATCATAATTAACAATTCACTTTGTGACTTCTTTTTTTTAAATAGCAAACAAACTAATGTTCCTACAATAACAGACAAGGGCTTAAAGTCTGTTCAGACTTCCAGGCTACCTTAATGTGTTCGGTGATGTCCACTTCACATGGTCTAATGTTGCAGAGTCTTCTCTCCTTCACCATCCGACAGCGCTTGTTGGCGTTAGTGATGCGTAAGGACACCCCTCGTCCGCAGGTCCTGGAACAGGTGCTCCAGGAGGTGGTCTGCGTCACACAGTTCTGCTGCCAGTCGTCTTTTCCACTGGAGAGAGCTTTCAGAAACACATAATAAATAATAATTATACAGCAAAAAACAAACTCTTTAAAATGGGAAAACTATAGACATGAAAACTAATCTACCTTGATATATTCAAGGCGGAACACAAAAGAAATGTTAAATGTCATTTAACAAGCTCCATGGAATGTAAACTATTTTAGCCTGTAGTCTGGACCCAACAAAAGATCCTGATTATTTAAAGGGTTAAACTTGGGGGCTACCATTCTGTTATTAATTTTAATGCTTATCATTCAATAATAACCATGTATCATTCAGTACGTTCTGAAATGTAAGTAAAAAAAATCATCATTTAACAAATTAGTTAACACAGCTTCAAACCAAAATAGCATTTTCCCGCAAACTTTACTGCATGATTTATATTTATTTGAGTTTAACTTCTTGAAAAAAAGAACCTTAATATGTTTATTTTAATCACTACATGTAACTATCAGCAAATAAAAAATAGTTTTGAAGAAGAAGTTGAGTTAAAGTGTTTGTGAGATTTGGATCGATCTGTCATTTGAGGTATACCTTGATTTTAGATTTAAGAAGTATTTGTTGGAGTTGAATGACACTTATTACTGCTTCTTGCCACATGAACTAACTAAACATTACAGTGTGCCATCAACTGCACGTCAAGAATGTCCAGACACCCCTTCTAATAAGTGAATTCAGCTACTTTGGTGCACCCATTGCTGACATGGGCAGAAAAGCATTGCCAATAGAAAGAGTTGCATTAGAGCAGACATAGATGAGCCTAAGATCTCCTCGCCCAATGCCAGTCCTCAGCTAGTGGGATATAAGGCTCCTATGACGCTTATTAGTTTCATGTAATTGCAAAATAACATGATTTTACATTCAGCAGTAACAAAGCGCTCTTTTGGGCTGTACCTGCCGTGGCGTGCCGTGGTGCTGTCTTGCGCCCCCTCCTGGTCTCATCACAGATCCACTGCTCACAGCACTGGCCTGGGACCTTCACCCGGCGGGGAGTCTGGCACCACACCCGGGGTGGCTGTGACTCGTTACACTGCGGCACGCAGCCAATGGCCCCGTTCACACACAGACACTGGTATTTACAGCTGGGCTGAAAACTCTGTCCATTGCGATAGATTACACCGTTGTGTTCACAGCCCGAACCAAGCAGATCTGGACATTGGTGGAGAGTTCATATCTGAGAAGCCTTCAAAAAAGTTAGCTTGAAAAAGACAGTCTGAAAAATAAGTTGGCATATTTGTCTTCTAGATACTGACCTGACACACAATTCGATTTAAATGAAGAGGTCAGGGCAAAGAAGATCAATAAGAAGCTCTGATTTTCAGAATACATTTGCAAAACATAAGCATTTGCTCCTCCCAAGAAAACAAACAGAAACAGAGTGGCGAATAAAATCTGTTTTGTTTACATCACACTAGATCTGTTTCCGTTTGTACATCTGGTTTTCCAGCTTAATTCACCCCCTTAATCTCAGTCTAATCCCAGAACACAGTGTTAATGTGCTTATTAGAGGCTGGAGTACAAGGACATGTTTTAGTGCAAGGGACACTTACATGCACACACTCCTTTTTCGTACCTAGGCTTGTCTGAGCTGTAGTCGCAGTACAGGCCGCGGTGGTGGTCACAGTTGTCAGCTTCGTTGCACACCTCCCCCACCTGCTTGGCGCAGGCCTTGCAGCAATCGCAGCCATCTGTGATCAGACTGACACCTGGCGGGCAGCTCGGCGGCGTTTCAGGGCACGAGCAGGGCCACTTACAGTACTGAGTGCGGTTGTAGGGCTCAGGAGTAGTGGGCCTTGGTGTGGATGGCAGCATGGGAGCATTCTGGGAGAAGGCCTGTATGACAAGAAATACAGATGTTCTGTTAAATTATTATAACGAATAAAATAATGTTAGCTTTATTTACAGTCATCTCCAAAATTATAGGCACCTTTCATGAAAATAATTCCTTTCAGGGTCCAAACTATTCATTTTTACACTGTGTTGTACACCTATTGTAAATATACGGTAACCGCCCCCGGTCAGAAAAACAATAGTGAGTCAATGTTGGAGATCACTTCTTGATGGATTAGATGAATGGTAAACAATTTCTCCAAACACCCAGTAACATTTCATGTGCTATTTAATTTATTGCTTTTGCCCAGTTTAACGGGGCCCCAAAACTTCTGTAGCGGACTTTATATCAATATAGATGCTAGTACTTTACCGTGATCATTGTTTCTGTATAACTCAATTGGTGAAAACATGCAAAACAAGCATGATGTAAACAAAGTCATTCCAAGTGTCCTAATTTAAAATACCATGGTGAAAACTAATGGTGACAAGAACCAGAAGGCTTGATGTCTACAACGTGTATATAGCCTTTTTATTAACTAAATAGATGTTAAATACAAGTTTTGGGACAAAACTTTGTCAATATATATATATATATATATATATATATTTATATCCACTGCAATAACCTTTTGAGAGGTAGCTTTTATAGACAGTAAATGCTTTGGAAATCCAGCTCTAATCACCACAAAAGAATTCTTACATTCTAACTGGCATATTCACATCAAACCACTCCGAATGGCTTTATTTTCATTTAGAAAAATGCCATTTTTTGACTGGTGGGACTGATGGAATTCTGCTGACGAACTGACCTGTGGAACCTGCCTTTCATATTTTATCAAATGCCAATAGTTGATTGAGCCATCTTTAAAGACTTAAGCTCTTAATCATATTTCAACTAAAACACAGTTTCTTACACGAAAGCCAAGAACTTTGCTAGGATTATAAACACAGAGTTAATTGAAGAGAAAGCTCTGTTAATCATCTTATGAAGGCTTTGTACTTTCTCTCCAGCAAGTTCTTGGCAGCCTATCAGTCACCTTGTGCACTTTTGGTTATTAACAGAAGTAGAAGGTTATGGTCATTAATAATCCTGCTTTGGGTCTTTGGACACTGAAGACGATGAATTGAACCAAAGGCCCATAGCAATGGTGCTCATCAGGGGAATCACTTTGGATCACTGCCCTGAAACAAAGTGAAGGTGTAAAGGTGCCATTTATCACACATTTTCACACCACACAGTATGAACTGTGTGAAATTTTTAACCCATTCACAAGGTGAAGCCTTGGCCAGCACCCAGGTAGCAAAGTGTATGTATAGTGCCATTGGCAGTCCTGGGATTCGAACCCATGGCCTTCTGGTCATGAGGGCAACTCCCTAACCACTCACAGTAGACTAAGATTCTCCCAGAAATGGAGATTTAGTCCAATTAGGCCCCATCAGATCACACATACAGAAGACAGCTTTTTTACATTTTGTGCAGTTTGTGTTAGTTAAGTGAGTTTGTGAACATGTAATCGTTATCCTAAGTGCTCAATGAAGACACGGGTCTTCAGATGCCGTTTGAGACAACAATGCCTTGAGGGTCTGGCTAAATTTACTCCCCAACTTCGGTGCCAAAACTGAGAAGAGTCTTGATGCATGTCTTTGACCTTTGAGAAGAGGTGGTTCAAGTCGGCCCATGCTTGTGGGCGAGTTGTGACCTGTGGTCTGAACAGTGCTGGTGGGCAAGACAGAACTGGACCATATTTCATCAAAGTCCTTTGTTAATACTGTTAGATTTAAACATGCCTCTTCAATAAATGTTTGTGTAACCCAGGCACCAGTTTTTTATTAGATTTAATCTTTGACCAGAATAAGAGCCTATTTTTGTTTATGGGTAAATTAGATATAGAGATATTTATTGCAGATGGAGGCAGTATGGAACAATGGGAATGCAGGCTAATACAAGGGGAGTTGTGACCCTTGCATTCCAGCAATGTCTTTCTGATGCTACAATGATTAACTTGTGACTCTGTGTGAAATGTCAGCCTCTCTGATGGGTTATAATTCCAGGCCTGTCTGACCTCTGACCCATTTCAAGCTGTCGACATGATGGACACTGTCGGCTTGAGCAATCACTGTTGGTTTTTAGTACTAAAATAACTAAACGTTTTGCAATCACTGAGGTAAACTTATTTCTGATAAACATAGCATAAAATACAAACAACAAAAAAGTCCAAGAATCTCCACTAGGCGGCAGACTAATCACTTCCATTCCCCTCTTACACGGTTTCACCACATTCCTTAAATACATTTAACATGATGCAGTTTACAGATGAGTACCTTTTTTCTCAATATAATGATGCACATTATTAATGCTCTACGGTTACTTTACTATTATTTATAAAAAGTTGTGTGCATGATAAGTCACTGCATGCAGAAACACATGAGGACAAGAGATCTCCAATACATACTTTACATTAACAAAGAAAGAACAGCTTTACAAAACATACAGCTTTACACAGTATACTGCAATTCAGCTTGTTACTGCATTAGAAGCAATTTCAGATTATGTGCAAAAGACTTTCCATTTCAAATCTGCTAAAAAAAGTTACAAGCTACTGAGAATTCATCTCAAACTTATTTGCACAATTTCTTGAATGTTATTTCGTCGTTTCTCCTTTTTCATAAAATTCAGGTGCAATAGGAGCACACCTGCTCTTCTGAAACGACCAGTCAGTAATTTCTTTAATCCCTTATTTTAACTGAGGGATTCCAGAAAACTTCACTGAGTTTCAGAGTGGATTAGGAGCTCACTGATATTCAGCTGATCTCTGTATTTTTGAAACTCAGTTAGAAGAATTAAATGAGGTCTTACCTGATGTGATCCGGCAACAAACAGAAGGCACTGCAAAAGCCACCTCATCACTGATCCCGGGGGGCAGAGGCATTCCAGAGTCACAAGCAGGTACAGAAACCGTGCTTTCCCTGTCAGGTCCCATTCATTCCCCAGGCTGACAGGCCCCTCTCTGCTCCATGGGTTCAACCCATTTGGTTTTGAAGACCCCCGTGACGTCAGAGTCTAGGACACTCCCCGTGTTTTCCTTTCATTTTTCCATTTTCCGTTTTTTCCCCCTAAATCGTCTTCCCTCAAGCCCCGCCCCCTCCACCTGGGAACGGCCAGTGTCCCGCCCCCTTGTGCTATGATTGACTGGTAGCCTTTTTCAGCCAATCCCCACTGATTTATAAATTACAAAAAGTCTTGACCTTGATAAAAGTTATCAAATGTTTTTTCTCTTAGAAGTAACATAAGCAGACACTGAGAGACCATTCACCCCCATAGACCTCTAACACAGGCCTCAAGGCTCTGTTAGCAACTGAAGGTGTTTGCTGGTTTTGTCCATGACAAAAATGCTTTTGAAAATCACCACCATCTCATACTGTTGCAAATAAAAAATGTTATATACTCCTATGTTTTGTCTTACATAATTTTTCTCTAAAATGTCACTGGGCCCTCTGAATTATGAGTTGTTTTGAATACTGTTATACCCATGCTACATGCAAGCTAACACCAATAAAAGCAAATAAGCTAACACTCATTACAGTAAATACATCTACTATTAAATGTCTTAAACATTATTCATTAAATGTTGTTTTACTATTGACAACAGCAGATACTCAAACTCTAGGCTAAAGCAACATAACTACCACAGCTGACAAATCTTGCTGGTTTGTGTGGAGTATTATACAAAAGTGTTAGTGTGTCACATGTAGCAATATTCGTATTTCCTTATGACCTCAACATTCGAAGGATCTGGTGAAATTCAGAAGAAATATGTTTGCATGTAAAACATATTGAGTTTGGAGAACCATTGTTTACCACAGGGTGTGTTAGCAGTGTTCTTAAAAAACGACATTCATTTTTCTCATGGAGGAAACAGTTCTGAGTTTCTAATATGAATAGTGACATTGATTAGAAATTAGCAGCATGACCATGTCTATGGGGAACCACAAGTACTTTAAAAAACTTTTTAAAGTATTGTTTGGTAAAAAAAAAGCACAATGTGTTTATTCTTCAGGAAGTCACCAGCCCCCTCCCCCCTTTGGCCTAAAAATAACTTCCAGTGGTTTCCTTTCATTTGTCCAGTTTTATTTTCCCTCAGGCCCCACCTCATGTACCTGGGATTGGTCAGTGTCCTGCCACCCTGTGCTTTGACTGACTGGTAACCTTTTTAAGCCAATCACAAAAAGTCTTGACCTTGATAAAAGTTAATGTATAAGGTACATTATGATATAAGAAGTAACATATGCATACACTGAGAGGCCATTCACCCCCATAGACTTCTAGCACAGGCCTCGAGCCCATATTAAGAACTGCAGTTGGTTTTTTTCATTAAAAAATGCTTTCATACAGTGGCAAATAAAAAAATGTTAAATGCTTCTATGTTTTGTCTTATACATTATACACACATTTTCCCTGAAGTGTCACTGGGTCTGAAATTATGTGGTTCTGGATTTGTTGTTGTTATGGATTTGAAATATGAATACTGTTATTATACATGGTAAAAGCAAGTTTACAATCAGGAAAGTAAATGAGTCTACTATTAAACTTCTTAAACATTATTCATTAAATGCCATTTTACATTTCACAACATTAAATACATCAGTGTTTTTCGAAAAAGACATAGAGGAAACAGTTTTGAGTTTCTAATATAGAGAATGATGTTGATTACAAAATAGCTTGAATTCTTACATCTGTGGGGAAACACAAGTACTTTTTAAAACTGTTTTTGCTAATATTTTTTTAACAAAAAGCACATGTGTTTATGCTTCAGGAAGTCACAAGGCTTCTCTTTTGGTCTAAAAAAAACCAAACAGTGTAACCTGAAAGAGACCCAAGTTAAAGATGTACCATGGTAAAACCAGAAAAGCTGTCAACATCGGAAAGATATGAATGCCAGCATGTCAGGTTTTGTTTTTATTCTTGTTTTGTCGTACCGCAGATCCTTGAATAATTAAATATTTTAATGATCATTTATCAAACAACTTTTCTAGAGAACATATGATGTTCAGACTACCCACTTCTGAAATGTGCAAACAAGGGTGTCTTGCACACACAATGTGCACACATTTAGCAACAGGGCTAGAACACTTCCTCACTGTAACATGTGTTAGCCGATGGTGTAGCCAAACTAGAAATTCTTTCGAACTGCATATTATTGTGACAATAGCTCATCAGACAACTAACAGTCTCCTCCAGTAATCACAGACAATTAAAGTCTTCATAAATAGCCACTGTAACATACAGACATCTTATCTTGTGTATTCCGAGCTTTAGGTGACCATATTCCAGCTAGTACATGTCTAAATGAAATTTAAGAAAATGGTATACGACCACAACATCCCATGCTTCACATATTTTAGTCACAGATTATTATACTATTGATTTATTTTTGTTATCAGAATAAAACTAGAACCTTTGACAGGAACCAAACTGGGTACCAGTCAAATCAATGAGAAGAAATTAAAGAGAAAAAAAAACAAAAAGGAGAAGCTACAGAAGCTTTTATGGGCCATTCTAGGACGTCATCTTTACTGTCTGTTCTGTAGAAATCTTAAAGAGTTTTACTTGTTCTTAAGGTGAGTTTACTGAAATAACTAATGGTCGTGATAGTTAAGTCTACTATTATTTTGAAATAGCTCATAAAATCTAAACTAGTGTGTCTGCACCATCATTCTGTACAGTGGGTAAAAGGGGATATGTTTTATGTTTTTAACACACATACATTATCCTGACATTCTCTCTGTTAACTGATTTAGCTTAACTATGGATCTAGTTCACAAAATTCCACTTTTGCTGCTCAGATTTTCATGCATTTTTCTGATTGTGTTTCTCCTGATCCCCTATACAACATAGCAATAAATCTGGCAAACAACCCAGTGGATAACAAAGGACCAATTTTATATTACACATTTTGTGTTTAAAACATAAACAATTTGGGATATTCTTACAAAAGTACTAATGATAACACTGGGCTGAAATCAGCTGCAATCTTGTTGGCTAATTAGTTTTATTCGCAATGCTTTCTTTTTTGTATCTATACCTATATCTATATATTCATATACATACACAAACATATATATATTTGTATTACTTTTTATATTATACTGTGGTGTTGTATAGCTTTTATTCTTTTGGTTATGCTGCTTCTACCTTCTTCTCTTGCTCTACTTGCTGCCATAACGATGCAAATTTCCTACCTGTGGGACTCATAAAGGTTATCTTGTCTTATATTTAATATTTAATGCAATCTAAATGGGTTAGGACACTCTTCATTTTGATTTTCATGTACATGTTAAAGGAATAGTTTTGTCAAAAATTACAATTACAAAGTTTCCCACTTACTCCACATGTAGTCTATTAGCCAAGTTTAACAGCCAAGAACCAAGATTTGATGTCTAAATCTTGCTTCTTTACTTCAGAGCTTCAGTGCAGGCTGGTACCCAGCAGAGGCTGGTTTGATACTGGACCACAACAACAGCAGTGAACAGGAAGGGAGTAGCCTAACAAAATACATTATTGAGTAATTATCATTGATGTAATTGATGTTGTTTTAATGGTGTTTTTATTTAAGGCGTATTTAGGACTGATTTAGGAAATGTCTTCTAAAGTGCAGCCAGTACAAAGCAATGCACACAAGCCCTCCTTTGTTAAGAAGTACAATTTGTTTATTTTTCTAGCTTTATAGTTACTTACTTCATCATCAGCTTTGCATCAGCAACACAGAGGATCTAGTGATGGGGGTAAGGAGCCCTGTGAAAGTTGTCACTATCCAGGAAGAGGATGTGAGGGTTCAGTCCTATACGTACTTGGGAATTCACCTGACTGATCAGCTAGACTGAACAGATAACACAGATGTGCTGCAGAGGAAAGACCAGAGAAGTCTCTTCTTTCTACAGAGACTCAGGTCTATCTGTGTGTACAGCACACTGGTTATTCTTTCAGTCTGTTGTGGCCTGTCTTCTTTCTTCTGTGGCGGTCTGCTAGGGGAGGAGTACTTCTCCCCTGTCTATCTGAGATTAAAGCTCTGGTCCCCGCAGGATAATGTTCCTGCTAAACAAGTACTGAGTGTGCGAAACACCCATTGCCCCAGCTTCTTTTCATCCTTGACATATTTGTTGTTCATTTAATGAATTGACTAGTCGACATACCTACAGAAATCCAAACACCTGTGATACAACTGGGTCTTTTGGTAGTTTATTTGTAACTGAATTCACCAGAAATGTTCATTAATTATAATGAGGTAGTACTCTGACAAACAGTCCTAACATTGAAGGTGGGACTTTTTTGAGAATATGTTTGAGAAAATAACTTTTGATGTTTGTCCATCAAAAGTCCCAGGCAGGCCACATTCATTGACGGATTAGGTCAGAGTTTGCCCAGAGATCAAACTGCAGCATTCTTCCAAATACAACAGAGTTTTCCCAGAACACAAATAGCAGTTACTTAAGTTCAAGCTCTTACTAAACAAACTGAAAATGTCAGACTGTGTACAGTATATCGTTGCTGTTGGACCAAAACCTTGTTTCTCCAGTTTTCTTCTTTTCATATAAAAAATAACCTTTCTTAGCTTATAATGGAAGTTAAGGTGGAACCTTCTATACAGAGTCATTTTGTACCTTTTCTGATGGTCCAGTCACCATGAAATGTTCACACAATGTAAAGGGTAGCAGGACTTTTCAAATGATGTAAAGCAAATTTAAAAAATGAGATTTTGTTCCCATAACAATATGCTCTTTAACGATGTGCACTTAACTGTTTGTTATATATGGTGCATATACAGTATTTTATACATACAGTATACAGTTTAGCAGTATACAGTATACTGCCATTTAGCGTCTCCAACTGTAAAGACTCAATACACAGTCATTATAGACAGTGACAGTGAAATACTGAACTTATTATTATAGCTTAATTTAATGCATGTACTCAACACTGTGTAATGCCACCTGTAGGCCAGATGGAAAACCTTACCCACCATGATGTCACTGTTCCTCCTCAATAAATGTCTTAATTTAAAAAAAAATGGGATCCACTGGTGAAGAAATTAAGAGACAGTAGGCAAATAACTAAATTGTTGTTTTTCATGTCCTGTTCTTGTGGAAAATGGCTGGAGATAATCTAGTGTCCATATGAGCTTAAGAATTATTCCTGATGCAGAGAGCCACATGAAGGCAAAGTGAGGGCAGATGGAGTTGTCTTTAACTTAACACTAAATGGAGATGTCACATGAAATGAAATAATTCTGGCTCTACTGTAGAATAAATTACTTTTATGAACAAAAGAGTATTAGGTAATGTATGCAAATGCAGTAACCTATGCACTCTACTGCATGTTAAAGGTGTGTGAATATAATAATATCTTTAATTTGGAACCCTAACACATCAGTTGGACACATCCTAGTCGGACACTATTTTTAGTCGATTGCCCATTTATTTTGTCGCTGGCATTTTCGCCATTTTCCCTTTATTTTTATATGATTAGAAAATGCTAGCTGCCATTTGCACAGAGTCAGTGTTTCAGGATACATTTACCAAGAGAAACAGTGTGTAGAAATGAATCTAAAATCCTGTTACATTAAATTACATTAATAAATTTGTTCTGACAATGACAGTCATTGATATTCTTCTGGGCATTTTATAATGTATGAAATGCAATAAATGTAATGTGCAAATTTTGCCATATTTGATGTGAGGGTACTTTTGAGAACAGTGGGAAAAATGACTTGCAGGACAAAGAGAGACAGACTGAGAGAAAAGCTTATTGTTACAGAGCAACAAGAAACCCTATTATTTACACTCATCAGCATAATCCTCTCATGCCTTGGCAGCTTTGAAGTGAAAGTTGAAGGGGCAATTCAGGCCCGTTCCAACCATAGCCAGACCTGACACAGTGGCCATAGGCTACAAAAGCATCAAACTCTGTCAACAAAAACATTATCTGCCCCAAATAAATCTACTTAGCCTTTAAAGCCTCATTGTGTATATACACATTTGTGTTGTGTTACCTCAGTCAGAGTTTGCATGACTTTTTAAGCAATTTGTAAGTTATGCAGTTATGGCATTTGGCCCAGAACAGTTTGACGGCTGTGTGGAAAAAAAGACAGTGGCAGTTATCAGCTGAGTGTGACCTGATGTTCATTGTTAAGTCCTTGTTTTGCGGAACACAAGAGCCTTACTGGGCAACCACTTTTAAAGTCAGACCCCGTTTAGGAAATCCCTTCTGACTTCAGAGTCAGTGAAAATGGCTAATCCCTGTGGAAGTGGAGATAAATATAGTAACGAAAGGTGCTGAGAGAGACAAAGGAGTTGTGCAAAAGTTAGGTCACTGTAGATTTTCATGGGAAACGTTTTCAAGCTGTATCAACTAAAAGATCCAGTCTCAAGACTGAATTTTTTGTTAGTCTCATGAATTTGATTTGTAGCAATATGAATACTGCATGGTATTCAAAAATTAAAACAAGCCTCATGAAGATGAGTTTATCCGAAACATTATTTTCATTAAAAAGCATTAAATACTTTTATAAGTCTGAATCAGATTCATTGAAGCTGAACGTTGTGGAGCTGGAGAAGTGGCCCATTCTACCTATTCTGGCGCTCTAGGCAGTTTTGTCAAAGGGGGTCCAGGTCAGGGAGGAGACCAAATTTTTGTCAATTATCAACCTGGAGGGAGAGTGATTGACATATAATTTGTTGACAGGACAGGGGTGTCCTCAGGTTGCCAATGCCCAGAACCAAGAATGTTCTACTACAAAGGGATTCAAACCTCAAATGTTTCTTAGGCTTTCACCTCTTCAGAAAACATATTTCTGTGCATGAATGTTTGCATTAACTGACACATGCATTGTTTAGTGATACATTTTCATCACAGTGTGTCAAATCTTCTTTCTGTCAACTATATTGAGGGTGTGCCAGTAATATGTGTATAACACATCGTTGATGTAAATGAATCCAGTGAAAAAAGGATGTCACAATGTAGATCACAAATGCTTCTTAAAACCTTCAACACGTTTAACTTAAAACACTTTCCCACATCCCTGGGGGTCTGGATACACTTCATATAGCATATCTTAGTCATTGAGTGGTTCCAACTGGACCCAAAATCCAGATGTTTTAATGGTCTTACTGAGAAAGGACATTACTCAAGGTTATATACACAGCATGCAGACTGCACAGCTATGGTTCTGCTTCAAACTGCAAATTCCGATTAAGGTTAAATGTGCTTGAGTCATGGTATGCAATTCTAAACACACCACATAACGGGATGTGTTGTAATGAATGAATGAAGAAACAAAGACAAAACTGTGTGGAAATGGAACAAATGCACTTGAAATTGATAAGATTTCTCCAGCAGCAGAGAGGTGTGTTGCAAACTACATGACTGGAATTTGGGGAATTAAAAAAAAGTTCCCTAAACATGACCAATTTATATACCACATGCGATTGAGGAACTGAAAGAAGCTGCCAATGAACCGATGTTTTGAGAAACGTTCATGCAGTGCATATGACTGAATTTTCACTGGGTTTCTCACTGTGGCAAAAACTACTTTTTTAAAGTAATTTATTTAATTTATTTTGGAAAATAATTCTGGCTTGTGTTTTGCTCTGTGGCATAGATACCGATGACTGAATGGAATCAATAAAAGGTTACACGCCCCCAATTGTATTTCTATATACATGGCATAAATCACCCAAATGAGGAAGGGTTCCCTGATGAGGCTGGTTCCTCTCAAGGTTTCTTCCCATTGCCATCTTGGGGAGTTTTTCCTTGCCACTGTCGCCGTCACCCTTGGCTT
>JBBPCY010000142.1:15642903-15685601 GCA_037974405.1 Brachyalestes nurse | reverse complement strand
CATTCTGCTTTATGAGGGACTGATTAGTGATCACCTGAATCACATCTTATTTAATGAGGAAAAGTATAAAAACACTCCTGTAATCAACACTCTCCTCTTGCAGTGTGACCAGTTGGATGGCAAAACACTACTAGAAGTACGTCAAAGGTAATTATTGTCATTTTATTTAAGCGTGAACAAGATATTTACACACAAGAGATATTCGATTTACACATTGCAATCCCATGTGCCAGATAGTAAAATGTATAAGAGAAAAGCTCAGTCATGAGTAAGTATTTTAGCAGCATAAAATAATGCTTTACGGAGACCTTAAGAGTTGCAGGTCTTGTGAAGATTCCATTTCAGTCTGATGGTGTTCTAAAACATGGGTGTCGTGTGGTTGTTATTGGTGTGGTACTTATGGTTTACGCTATCACATTAGCATTCTCACATGTATTTTGGGTGCATTGATAGGTGCGAGTATTTGCATGCACACCCTAACACTAGAAACAAGGACAACGATGTGGTAATTAGCATTAACCTAGTCAAAACATTTCATGGGCAACGTGTGTCTTCTTTAAAGAACAACTGTCACCTTTTACAGAGGAAATGAATACATTCTATCTGTGGGGAAATTCTACATAGATTGGCTGCATATTTATTTACTGACACACATGACCAAGGTTCTCACACATCTGATAAGAGAACATGGTCAATGGTTCATTTGTCTTCCTCTTTTCACCAGAGGAAGTGTGCAGCCAGACACAGTGTGTTCACACATTTAGACCCAAGTTTCATACCCAAACGGTCAGTATAGAGACTTAGTCCAAAAGTAGCTCAGTCTTGCTTCTGCACTAGACCACCCACGATGTCTGACCTGCCTCCACTGCAAGTCTGGGCTTTTTGACGACTAGTGGATGTCTCAGTTCAACAACTGAAGCAGAGGTGAGCGACAATGTTCTCTTTTGTTCTCTTTGACTCAGCGATTGTGTCAATTTTGCTTGGTGCCAAGCCTGAAGCTGTATCAGACTCAAACTTAGGCCTAACTTATCCTGGCCTTGTCCTTTTCACAATCACAAATTTTGTTCTAAAACAAGTAGGTCTTATACAATAGTGTATATGACATGCTTTTTAAACATTACTCACACTTCTGAACCTCTCACCATGCTGTTAAGTGTGGTGGTCTGTGGTGAGGCACGAATGTAGGTATGCTATTTCTAGCACTTTTTTTGCAACCTAGTTTCACCCAAGAAGCTGTTGGTGAATTCACACTTCTTCCGCTAATAACACCATAACTTTCATATAGGTTTATAGTACATATCATATAATATAAAGGTCAGAAAGGATAATAAAGGTTTCTGGCTAATGAACCTTAATGTTACTAACTGAAGTCGAGAGAGTGTTAGAAAACCGGACATACACTGTATACAGACGGACTCAAGAGCCTTTTGGTAGTGGATATGTTTAAGATTTAAATCTTGCTGATGAATTATAAATGAATGCCATAAACATTTTCTGCTGTAAGCTGTGTTTTTTCTACACCAAAGAAAATTTGTCATGCACCGTGTTGTGAAGGGGTGTCCAGTGGAAAATTGTGGTAGGGCCCGACTCCCCACAGCTTCCCCATCTTGCTGAATGTGTTCAGTTGGAGATAACACTGCTGCCACTATGGGGAAGTTACGAAATTGAAATGGCAGCTGACAGTTTTAGCACATTAACGCTAAGTTGCCAAAGCTATTCGGGTGGATGCAAAATGAGTTTAGTGTCTCTGTGTTGCCCTGCAGCTTTTTTTCCTGGACCAGCAGTATGGGGAATATAATTAAAAACCAAGAGGCTAACAAGCAGACTGAGACTAATCAGTGTGATGGCGCACTAAAAGGTAGGCTGTATCAGTTTTCATCAAGTAAATCAAATCTCTCTGTCTAAAGGTCTGTCTGCTCAGATGTCAATTCCACTGTATTTGTCTGGGTGTATGAAAAAGGTTCTGATTAGAGGGAACATTAGGTAATCTCTATAGTTTTCCATCACTGTGGAACTTAGGTGCTAAGACATTTAGCGCATATTGAAAAATAAGAATCTTTATGTAGATTGACATCTACTGTACATTTATTTCAGATATGAGAATTTATATATATTATACATTATTTGTATATATACTGCATTCATATTACATTCAGATACATATTGAACATATATTTTAAATCTGAGGATTTTTAGTGCTTAGACACAAAACGATATGCACCATATATATGACGGTGTATGACAGTTTGTGTCGCAGTGTGTCTAAGCACAGATAGTCAGATGTAAAATATATGTGCAATATCCATCAGAATGTAATCTGTATTTTAAAAATGAGGAGTTCAGTGCTAAAACATAATTTACATTTTTTATATGTAGAAATATATGTACACATTTTTCTTCCACATATATTTCAGATATAACAATTTATAGAGCGAAGACACATTGAAATATCTGCAGTATGTACCAGCATGTGTCTAAGCACTAAAAATGTGCATATTTAAAATAAATGTGCAATACGTATTTTTAATAAGGATTTTCACTGCTAGGACAAATTGCACATGTGTTTTTGAGTATTTTCAGTGCTAAAATATATATCTACATTGTGTATATGTGGAAAAATATGTACATATAGGAAAATGTGTTGCTCAGCGCAAATCTTAAATAACCATAGTAATAATGTGCATTTTTATGTCAAACCTTAGCCTCGGATTATGACATCTTGGTAGTACTCTCGGACTATCCATGCCGAGACATCAGTGAGCCAATCTTTAAGATGGGAGAGAAACTCAGGGGTCTGGCTGAGTAAGTATTAGCTCATGAAAATGTCTGTAAAGTGACAACTTTCACAGGCCATAGATCAGTTTTGCTTATTTTATTTGCTGATTTGTGATGTGCAGGGAAGGATGCTGGTGGAGAGTTCGCTCTCTCCAGACAGGAAGTGAGAACTACATCCCAAATAATCATGTGGCAAAGGTCTATCATGGGTGAGTCGTATGCAAATCAGCTGCCAAATGATCATATACCATGTGGCAAAACTAATTAATCTAGTAATTTTTATCTAGTATTTTATCTAGTAATTAATTTTGGGACATATAATTCAGAAATTACTATTAATGATTTGGTAGCAGCTATGAAAGCAGTACGGAAGTTGTTTTTATTAAGAGTGAGGACTTGAAGGGCGAGAATACATACAGGGGCTGTAAATTTAAGGGTTTAAATTGTATGCAAAATATGGATGTAAAAATAAAAAAGATAGACAGATGCGATACATATATCCTAAGCGTGTCTTTGGTTACGTCTTTTTTCAAGATGGCTGTTTGAGGGAGTGGTAAGGCAAAAAGCGGAGGAGCTGCTATGCTTACCCGGCAATGCAGTTGGTTCTTTTCTCATCAGGGAGAGTCCGAGCCAACGAGGTGAGGGCCCTAATGACATTGCTGTTACTGCGAGGTCAAAATTGTCAGTAAGATTTGAAACAGACCTTGTATGGAAAGCAACTGAACCATGACCCTATATGCGGCAATGCTAATAAGTGATGCCTCCTACAGGCGTGTATTCTCTGTCTGTGAGACACAGAGCCGTTAAGCACTATAAGATCTTCCGCATGGCCAACAGCTGGTACTACATCTCCCCTCGTCTCACCTTCCAGTGTCTGGAGGACATGGTCAACCACTACTCAGGTGAGAACTACACACTGTTAGGCCAAGACCAGTGAAATGCAATAGACAAAGACTTAAGGCTACTATTTGTTTTATATACTTCACAAAACACCAGCAAGTTTGAGGACACCTTAGCTTCTTTTGAAAATTTCCAAGCATTTGAAATGAAAATTTCCAAACATTATGAATGGAAAAAACTGTAGAAGTCTGTGAAGAACTACAGTTCTGAGTTGCCTGTGGAAAGAAGTAATTTGCTTTTCACGTCAGTGTGGTTTAATCTTGGCCCATTTCTCCTGGCAAACGCTCTTCAAAGATTACAAAGAGTAACTTGATAGACTTGCAGTTTCAAAACCCTCAATAAACATTTATTGGGATTTGAGTCAAAAGACCTTTATCTTCTTTTATCTTCTTTTGTTGCTGCTTTCCTCTCTTTATCTTCCTTATCATTAGTCTGAGGGAAATCTTGCATGGTGCGTCTGTCACCTGGGAAGCATAGTTATGGAGTTTAACTTTTCACTTGCTTATTATTGAACCATCTGGACTAACAGGAATGTTGTAGGTTTTGGGTTAGCTATGGTTCTGTAGTTTTTCTAACATAGTTCAATAATGTTGTTCCAAAGAACTTATGGAAACCACAATCAACTATTTGTTCTGTGAAATGGTCTCAACATGAAAATAAAACATGCCAATAAAGACTCAGGCCATGCATTAGGCTCACTAGTCATTTTAAATAGCATTGATGTTATTATATACAGAGAAAGAAAACATGCTCACAAAAACAAAAAACACTCTTAGAACTTTTGAAGGGTAGTGAATCTCTGCAAACTTTGTCACTACAAACTATAGAAAGCCGCTATAATGAATCGGTCACAACTCACGAGCATAATCCAATTAGCAGTGCAGTGCTTTGCGTGTGCTTTATGAGTTTAGCAATACGTGCACTATTTTATATTAGTATACAATATATAAAATACTAAAATGAATGTTTTTTTGATTGCCCTCTTCAGATAGCTCGGATGGCATCTGCTGTGTTCTTACAGCCCCATGTTTGTCTCTTAGTCATCCTGCTCCAACCCCACAAGCGCCCCCTGTGGTCATGCGTCGTAACTTTGACTGGAGGAGAGTCAACAGGTGGGTGTTTGAAATTTTCTTTGACCCATGTTTATTCAAAAACTGTAGATTAGCCCAGACCAGTAATAATCCTGAAAGTGAATAACTGAAGAATAAGCCTGGATCTTAAATGGGTTAGATTAAGCTTTAAAGGGATAGGAATATATATTTTTTATTTTTAAGGCCAATTTAACGTGCACAATTCACAATGCCGAGTACTGAATACTGACAGATTGGGCAAACCAAAGTCTTCACTGTTGCTCTCAATATTATTAATCTTCATTCCAGTCCCACTGATTCAGTTAACATTTCTGGTGTATTATTGTGTGGAAGTGTTACATGACACAGACAAAATACCTTAATGTAATTGCATTGATTTATTCTGTATTGTGATTGTGATGTGCTTATAAGATTTTAAGCTTCAAACTTTAAATACACTGAAAGCAAACCTTTGGTATAAGACTGACTTGCAATAATGTGTACCAAAATGGATGGATGTGTTAAGTTTTATGATATATATAAAAATTACAATATTAAAACATGACATATTTAAAAACATCTCATATATTGTGCAAATGTTTGTAACATAACCAATTATTCTGTAACTGCCCAAAGATAACCGTGTATGTTTCTTTTTTTTGTTTTTATATTGGAATGTAACATATGTCCTTTACTTTGTGTGAAGCTTTAATGACAAATGAACTAATAGAATTACTTAAAAATGGCTTGAAATATAATCTCTTTACATTAACCTCATCAAAAGAAAAGAATACTTTTGCATTCTCCGGTAAAGTTCCATTTTTGAGATATGTGTTTTTCTCTGGATAAGGACAATATAATTGTGTGGAAGTGCTGCACAGACAAAATACCATGTAATTTTATTGCTTTGTTCTGTATTATGATTGTGATGGGCCTTGCAAGATTTTAAGCTATAAAGTTTAAATACACTGAAAACAAGCCTTTAGTGTGAGACTGACCTGCATTAATGTGTACCAAAATTGATGAATGTTGGATATTGCAGACATCTGCTAAATCAGTGCTACAACAGTTGATCTCACAATATTGAATAACAAATGATTGTGACTTGACGTGAGCTGCTAATTGATGCTCTGCTATTCTTTGAACAGGTCCCACCTGGTGAACCCCACTGACCAGAGTGGTGTGGACAACAGACACAGCAGTGTGAGCTACGGGGTGAGGAGCAGCATCGCAGCGTATCTCTCAGTGGGTGAAATAAAGGAACAATCCCCAAAATTCCTTCGCAGCAAGAAAAGCAAGTCTGTCTATGTGATGTCTGACACCAGAACTATGGAAACAGAAGAGGACAATTAGTGCACAGAGTTCAGGATTACTAACTAATAAAAATGTGGCAGGTGGCATATACGGGTAATGCCTGGCACAAGGTGAAAAAAAGACAGAATTATGTATAAACTTTGCATAGAAACACCAGAATGTGCCAAATATGCTGGCATTAGAGGGAACTTGAGTGTAACTACTGATGTAACTGTAAATGTATAAAACAAACTCACATGCACATACATTTACACACATGCATATTTTCAGATCAGTAGTGAAGCTTCTCCATACTTCTCAGAGGCACTTTATTCACAACTGTATAGACAAAAAGATGAGAAGCAGGAAGCTGAGAGGCTGTTCATTTCAAATACTACGTTTCTCCAAAGTCTGAGCTTTGAAATAATACATGAAACTGGAGTTTCTTTTTCCTTTTGGACTCGGTAAAAAGAAGAGCTTAGCTATTTTCCTGAAAGTATTTGGCTCGCTCCTCACACAGGGACTAAAAGTTTTGTGCTGAACTACAGTGGAGGAGCACATCGTGACTCCGTCCGGCCAAACATCCGCACAAACAGCGTGCTGGCCGCTCCTTGGCTAACCTTGACTATTTGTTCCGCTCTGCTGTTTTGATGAAATGTGTCTTCAGCTTTATGCTCACCAAATGGGATGAGCTGATTAGAGACATTTGTTTGTGTCAAACATTCATCTGAGATCACTTAAGCAGTACTTCAAGCCGAGCTGAAATACCTTGCATCTGCATCAGCTTTATTATATCTTAATGGACACATGATTCATTGCTTCTGGATTCTCTCTCTGAATGAGACTTGCATTTCATGCCAAACCACTCTGAGTGATTTACATCTTAACAAGCTAATTATGCAGAAGGGGTAGAATCCCCCTTTGATGTGACTTCCTCGCATTAAGGCTCATGCACAAACAAGCAGTTACATTGATTAAGCCTATTTTTGGGGCCAGAAGATTCACTTCTTTACTGCAACTCCAAGTACTCAGGAACAAGGTCTTCAAATCGGCATTCTACTACAAGTGGTTTAAAGAATAAGTAAGTGTTTGGTGAGCTTCTGAATGCTTAAGAGTTTGATGGCTGAGCACTAATCTGGTGCAGGTGCATTGGCACATTCAGTCAGTGAAAACTGTAGCAAGGTTTCACACTCTGCTGCTTCAGTTAGTGGTGTTACGTAAGTTATTAGGCACACTTTTGCTTTTTCAGTGCTAAAAAGCCAATTAAGTGAGTCAAATAAACACAATCAATACATATTTGCAGTGCACTGTATTCTGCTTTTCAACAGTCAGTGCATTTTGAATGCACAATGGAACTGTACTATTGTCAACAATTGAAAGGTCTCATTTTCCACACTGTGAGTTTCTAAACACATACTCATGTTAGCATATATCTATTAAAAGAATGGCTCAGCAAAAAAAAAAATTATTTACACATTTTTCGTCTACTCCGGATGTAGTTGCTGTGGTTACTTGTTGATGTGGTTTAGGACACACTATGACTCACTGCGAGCTATAAAAAGAAACAGAGATCCACAAGTCTGGGTTTCAGCAGGTTAAGAGATGTTTTGGTGATGTATTTTTAAAGAAAACATTTGGCTGACTTTTAATGATTCTTAGCAATTCTAGTCTCACATTACCAGCACTATATTTAATTGAAAAATAACTATTAACAATAACTGGACTATACATATCTTGGTTAATAGTTATATATATCTGGGGTAATGCAATGAATTATTCCTTCAGTATTCACTTTATGAGACACACATATCTGTGAATGTGCATTTGGACCACAGATTGACCAAAACATTCGTGAGACTGCATGTGACATGCTGATCACAAGAGGGCCACATTGAAATGAAACCAACCCAATTCTGCAATGCAGATGTGCAGGGAAAGGTCTTCATATAAACGGCCAATGAACACACATCCACAAGGTTTGACAAGGAGAGCGGAAGGAAAATGGTTCAACAGTAACAAACTGGATATCCTCACCGGACAGTGCATGCTATCTCACCTTCTTAGGTCTCGGAACAGACACCTCCAGTTGGCCTGGAAACAGTTTAGATAGGATCAGTTTGTTGACTTCTGCAGCACTTGCCTGAGACCTGGGGCCAGATGTACAAAAGTGCCTTGCAACACAGAATCTTCTCACATGTGCTTTTTTGTATGCTTAACTTCACACTTTAATTATTATTCTTCAAAACAATTATCTGTAGAATTTCTTTCTGAGTGTTTCCCTGGTTAGCTCCAAGGGCGCAGGTATACTTAGTGTTAAGGACTGCCAATATTAGCGCACACGTAAACACACTGTTCACAGACTGACCATGTATCTTTTCACCATCCAATAACTATATCTACTAGGGGGCAGGCCAAAGACAAAGCATCCCAAGAATACCATAATTGATTACTACTCCTGATTTAGCACAACAGGGTCAATAATGAGCATGAATAGAAGATGAGACCATGGCTTGAAACGTAGTCCAATTACGTCAGGTAAATGTTATTGGTCATTTAAACCATATACACAGTACACTGTGAAATGAAACAACATTTCTCCAGGACCGTGGTGCAACATAAAGAACAAAAACAGAAAAACCACAAGACCGTAAAAGACGTAACAAGGTCTGGCAGTATTCTTGGTCTGTAAGGCACTCATGTCTGAATCGAATAGCCTCAAATGGTTGTAGTTACCTTCATCACAATACTGCCTTTTAAGGCCCTGACTTATGAGACAGTATGAGCAACAAGGCACTGAGACAGCTGTCCTCAGTTTCAGACACAGCCCGTGTTCATTTATTACAGTTTACTGTGCATGCGCACCACTCTCATGCATGCAACCCTTGTTTTGTGTTTTAGGATGTTGCCAGATCTGTACATCTTTTTACAATGCTGCACCACACAAGACTGGTTAGGAAAATATTTCATCTGATCTGCCCTAATATTAACTCATGAACATGCATGAGCCATGTATATCAGTGTAAGCAGTGCTTCATGCAGAAATCACACAAGTGACGACTGTATATCTGTTTATCATTAAGATAATACCAATTTTCTGCTAGCACTAATGGTAATCTCATTCCTTTTCCAAGTTCAGTGTTACTTTGTGTTAAGTTTCTTTCTATCTGTCTGTGGGTAAAAACATTCGGGTTGCACCACAGGAAGACGAGAGGGATACACACATTCTCCTAAGAGTTTGGCAACAGGAGGCAAGAATCTTAAATAATCTTAAATCCCTATTACCTATATGCTGCAGAGGAAATAAAGCTATGGCTTCAAAGCAGAAGTAATGGTCTGATCTATTCAACATATAATCCAGTGTTTACCTGTAGAAGTCATTTCGTCATGACCAATGCTGTGTGCACTTCATAGGGATTAGGGATCAATTTGAGACTGAACCTATATTTTGTTGTTGCTATGCATGCTAACATGCACAAAGTAAACCCACTCGGAGATAATCAGCCTTGTTTTCGCTGATAAACAAGAAGTATAATGTGTCAACTGTGCAAAAACAAGATAAATAATTATCAGAGAACATAATTATTTTGTTACTGCCACTGCTGAAAAAGTGCTTCTGGCTTGTTCTGATAAATGTTATGCGCCCAACACATGCGTGGCAGTGACGAACATGCGCAGTAAACCAGGCAGGAGTCGCAGATTTACGTTTCAAACGGATGCTGGGTATGCGTGGGATGGCTTACCACATTTTGATGAGCTTCAGGCACGAGCAAATTCAGCAAAAAAAAAGTGTTGAACAGGCTATAAACCACAGTATCACAGGCCACGTGACAGTTCACCACACAGCATGCTTGAGCAAATAACTTTCTTAAGAGGATATTGGACAATGTGCTTTGAGATTTCAATGTCTCAGTGTTTGCTATATATATATATATTTTTCATTTTGGAATGCTTTTGTGAGTGAGGCCCCCAATTCACTAGTGCTACAGAAGAGGCAGAACTAGACCCTCAGGCCTAGTTCTCCTCAGATAGGAGTTTAAAAAAACAGAGACACAGAATTCTTATTCTTTTGTAAGATCTACTTAGTGCTCCAGCAGGTCCCAGAAGCAAGAAAACCACCAAGAAGCAATATGTGACGAATTAGGTTTTGCATGCCTAGACTCCGAAAACATGCATCAATCTTCTCATCCTTTCTGAATAAAAGGCTATATCAAAGGTAATCTGGTGTGTATGATCTACCCAGAGGCCCAGCTCAATAACAGTGGCTGCTGTCCAAATCCTCTGCCACGTCATGAACAAAAACTAGACACACGTAGTAGATTCTTGTTGAAGTTCTCTATACAGACATATTTATCACACTCATGTCTGCAGATACATTGAGAACAGCGGTACCTGCATTCTGCAGCGCAACTGCAGGGTAGTATTTTGGAAGCAATTACAAATCAGCACAAAATGGCATACTATCAATCCATGGCACATTTTTTGGGAAGCAGTCTGAGAATTATATAGTTTTCTCAGTTGTGTGATAGCTTCTCCTGGCTTTCGTAAGAGATACCTTTAACATTCTGTGAAATGTCATAATGATCGAACTAGTAAAGTCCAAAATTATTTTGAAAAAAAAAAATTTAATTAAATTTTAAATGTTGTTGTTTTCCTGTCCTATAAAGGAACTCTTCTGGAGGTTTTGTTCCAACTGTGAAGACATGCTGGACATTAAATCAGTAAAAAAGTCTTACACATATTGATCATAAAACATACTGGATGGTTGACCACAACGACACACTTGCTGTATGCTCAGTGCTATTGTTGTAATAATAGGTGGCCTTTGGGTGAATTGTGTTTACCATGTGAATACCTGAATTGAGACCCATGGCACACACAGATAATATGAATATAAGCAGAGTAATAATTTCCGTAAATGGCACATCTGATCCTATCCCATGTGGAAAGAGGCCCAGAAAGAATGTTTAAATGAACCTCCATTGTGGCATGATCTAATTGTCTCGACATTTTGATTACGCTTAAACTGCTTGCAGGCTTTCCTTCACTTAATGTGTGACAATAAACTTTATGACTATTCAACACTCACTGCACAACACAGTTGGAGAGGGGCAAAAATAAACCAGAGGGCAGAGAATGATCAGTCATTCATTCAGGCAATTGTTTAGGGGTATTTTTGGGCATAAAATTGAGCATTTCTAGGCATTCATTTTGGTATTTTAGGCAAAGTTTATCATATTTTATTCCAGTAATATGCATGAGAACTGATTTATGTGTATATCTTACTATGTTAAACAGAGGGTTTAACAGGGACAAAAATAAGGCTCTAAACAGCATCTTGGAAATACATGATTTCCAGAAGCTAGTCAGGATGGACAGGGAAAGTATTCTCAGGAGCAGATTGGAACAGCCTGACCTGACAAGGGCCTTTGAACAGTATTAATCACAAGTGTGAGTTATAGTCTGAACCTCCTGGGCCTGAAATGGGGAGGAACTTAGAAATTGAATATTTAGAAACTTTTTCTCTCTTGCCATGAAGCAGCTGTGTTCCAGATGTGTTCCAATAAATACAAATTATAAATAAGAAACAAGCATGTGGCTAGTGCTTGACTAAGACTGTACTGTTTTTTTAAATGAAAAGTAAGATCCATAAGTCCTGAACCCCTCAAAAAATATGTACAATATGTACAACCTTCTTGTAACATGCTTCTTTTAAAATGAATATCTAGGAATCGGATTGCTATTAATACACGTAAAGGGTGAATAATTCTGTGGCAGTTTCACTCCACATCAATGGTTTTCAACCTGAGGGACTGCTGGCTGGCTTTTTATTGGAAAACTTATTTAGCACAGATATTTAGCACAGTTTTATGCATGATAAATATTATTGTGATTCTTTACAATAATAAAACATCCTATCTAGGTTGAGCTTTTTGACTGGTTTGGTAACATAAATATGTCAGTGTATTTTCAGTGTAAGGTCTTTTTGGTCACATTGAGGATATTGAAAAACAAACACTAGTTTTTGCTCTTTTGGGGAAATGCAAAATCAAACTGGAGAAAAAGTAAAAAACAGCTTCTGTTTCAGGTTCAGGCGAGGACCAAGAGGACATGCATCTACCCAGTGTGATTAACTGCTTGGTATCTTCCTCCTTCTGAGATCGGAAGTCATGCTTTGTTTCAAACCACAGAGAAACAAAGAGTGGGAACTTAAGGCTAGAACAGAGCTTCTCAATAAGGCCACGTATGCAGTGCGAGCAGCAGCCTCTCTCTGACTTTTATGAGCTCCAGGTGGGACTCTGGCGGAGCTGATGCTCTCTCCTCTCCTCTCTCAATCATTTGAGATTTGGCCCACACTGCTCTGCTCAATCTGTCAAAGCGGAGCTCCTGTCTTAGGCTCCGTAGGGATGTGATACAGCTCTAGAGCTCAGAGCCACAAGCCTATGTATTGGACTGGCTCTATTACAGTGGATTAGGGGAGCATCCATTATAGAAAAACGGCTCCTTATGCCTGGTTGTCATTAGTGCCTTATTTGAAGGAAAGCTTGAAAAGATTGTGTCAGGCATTGCACAAGTATGTCACAGTAGCTAAGTTCTTACATGGTAAATGACAGCTCAGTACCATGAGCACTGTTTATGCAACAGCGTGGCATTGATTAATCTCGTCTCATGAAGTCTGTCTGATTACCCACAGGGCAGACACTTCTAGAACCGCAGAGAGAAGCATTTTCAGGAACAATGAATAAAGGCTTTTTAAAGAGGGGAAACTCTGCACCCACTTGACACTTTAGCAGCCGTAAAAATAGGCATCTCCAGCCCAATGCGCATTTCCTGTTCTTAGGTCATTTTAGATAGGCTTGAGTTAGCCTGCTTAGAGGAAATGAAGTTACACTCAGTTGGTACAGCGCTAACCAGGCACAGTCTTGGGTTTAGGGAACATGTCTGAATTGGTCCCGCTCTGTTGATGAACAGAGCACAGCAGAACTTATAAATTGTAAATCCATTTTAGTTTTTAAATTTCATCTGATACATAATTGGTGCAGATTTCTCTGTCCTTGCATTTTATCACATTGGCTCTCCAGCTGTAGCCCGTGGTTGGGATTTAGCAGTGACTAAACTAGGGGAAGAAACAATCGCATGCATTTTTATTTGGCTATTCATTTTATCCATTTTTTCTGAGGGAACTGTTTTGTTGACCTTGCTGAGATGCTGTAGTAAAGCGTAATATTTTTAAGAAAGGAATTCTAAAGTAGCACTGAAAAAAATCAATTTTTTTAAATATGACTTGATTTTAAAGATGACTTCATTTTCTTTCCAGTTCAGTCACATCATTATGCGGCACTAAGAACCACTAGAAGCCTATACAACCAGACCAAGCTCATCTGAGAGAGCCATGAAGGGTTTGAGTTGGTTTCTACACATAATTCCAGGACTGTCAGTGGCACCTCTGAGGGACCCTTGATCAAGGTACCATCCCCACACACGCTGTGTTCCTGGCCGCTGCTTCACTTGGTGAATGGGTTAAATGCAGAGAAAGAATTTTGTGCCGTTCACATTGTGTGCTCTGGTGTGTTCACGCAAGACAAATGGTCACTTAACACTTTACTATAGTACAATACTGAAGTCTGTGAACATGTGTAATCTGAGCCTCTCATCGCTGCTCTCATTCTCCATGAATGCCTAAGCATCGCAGGCTAAATGACTGTGAAAAGGCATGCCATGCTCACCACTGAGGTGTAATGCTGCATTTGTCAACAAACATATGAAAACTTTTCTTAGAAATGTACCCAGAGCTGTGAGACAAGAAACTATAAAACCATTTCCTTTGATGGAGAAATGAAGTGGCCAGGCAACTTTCCACACAAACCTTTGAGTCACCCCTCTCCGGTTGGCAATGTCTCCACAAACCAGTGGAGTAAGAAAAAAAGAACCAGTAGAAAAAAAGACCAGCATGAGGTGTAGAAAGATGGCAGAACAAATTTACAACAAAATATCATTTTAGCATTTGGCATGGCATCTGAGAGTTATATAATGTTCTCACATTTCAGTGCAATACTTTCCTTTCCACAGAATTCCCAGTTTTCTCATGAAATCTTGTTCAAGTAGGAAAATATCCAGGAAGATTTTACTGGCAAAATGCGACCAGGATGCAGCCATCCATGGTAACATTACGTTTTTTTGCCACCCATACTTTGGACCACACATACCTCTGCGTACTGAAAATGTAAAAAAAATACTGTCAGTACAATCCAGATACTGCCTTCTAAGTATGTTAATAAGTTGTATAGCAAAGAAATAGTAGCATAGCAAGGAACTACACACAGACAGAGTGTTTTTAATAATTTAGGACGACTAATGAGTAATAGACAGTGACTCTGGTACATTGATGGTGCATTTATTTGCACGGAGAAAGCCTGGATTTAACTCACGTGTTGAAGTCACAATATGAAATAGGTCTAATGACGCAGCGTACATCCTATGTGTTTGGCCAGAGTCAAAGAAAATGGAGAGAAAATAAGACTAGAAACATACTGGCTGGTTGAGGGAAACAAATTAATGAATGGTGCCATTTGGCTTTGGTGCCAGCAGAGGTCCAGTGATGATGTTATAGTCAGAAGTAGATGGATGCCATCTGCTGGTTCATGCAAACCAGGACCAGATCCGGCTTGCTACTCTTAGTGCCAAGAGATACACTAAAGACCAATGGACAGTCTCTGCACGTGTTAAAAATGTTAGAAAAGACCATGTTTTTCTCAGTTTTCTCTTGTTCTCAACACAATACTACTAACACTGGAAGGTAGAGGCCTCCTCTGAGTTTCGAGACCATCAATAATTCAACGGCATTATAGAGGGGGAACACCAACTACATATAGAGGGGGAACACCAACTTGAAAGGGAACACCAACTACCAACTGTGTACTGGCTAACATTGTGCTGTGCAGTGTGGGAGAGGGAGAGCCACAGAGCATGATTATGCTTAACCTCAAGTCATGGATGGACTCATGAAAGAACCAACACTTGGTTGTACAACTAAACACTGACACTGAACTGAAAGCAAAATGTATAGGGGAAAAAAACTCTAATACTTAAATGAACACACAGACTCCTCCACACCCCAAAATAGCTATGGCTAGCACTGCTAATAATGGCACTGGAGTGACTGCATCAGAGCCATTCCAGTTTTCTATCAGCACTGAAAACAGCTGTCTCCAAACTGATAAGGCCCTAACTGGGCTGAAATATCTGCTTTCGCTCTCTTTTCATTCAACCCTGTCTCTGAATGGAAACTTCCTATCATCTTGGGATCACAGCGGCTCCTATCACATTACAGAAAACACTGTGATTTACATTCACTGGCTGCTTCGGCAGTAGTGGGAGCGTGATTGCTTTAACTCTGCAGCATGCAGTTATCTAAGGCCAATGAAGCTAATCTGTTTAGTCATCACATTACATTATGCGCTGTATTATGCTGCAAAGGCCTTTTATGTGCAGAGTGTAAATAAAAATTCACTTCCAGCAAGTCTCTCATCACGTATATGATGGACTACGTTACCCTCCACAAATGATTTCACTTTCACATGATCTCTGGATGACAGGCTGTGGAAAGGCTGTGCACAGGCATGTAAACTGCACCACTAAATTGCAATGTTGCATTGGTCAACAAATCTATAATAAAACTCTGTTTTGGAAATACATTCAAATCAGCCAGCCACCTCGCCATTTACTTAGAAAGGTCTGTCCTTGATGAGGCATCCAGACCAGTTTCCACTCAGACTTTTGGCACTGAAACCCTGCTGCTTTGCATCCAATAGTCAGTTCAGTAACGTTCTATTGCTCCTTCTCTCAGCCACAAACCACATAGCTTTATGAGTTCAGCTCTAATGGATCTGCGTCTCTGAAGTCAAACCACCCGTCTGTAAGTGCTAGAGTTGACCGTCAGCTGACCTACAAGATTAATGATTCGATCTGTGTGAAGCTCAAACATTCAATAACCCGTGGACTTACACAGCTGATCAAACCCATAAAACAAATTCATATTATAAACTTCTACGTTTTGCTGATTTTTTTTTAAAATCTCTCCAAGAGACACATAAGAGTTATGTAAGACCTTCCCTTGGACAAAATGGTAGTCAACAGTAAGGAAAATTTTTATTGATAACATCTCACTTCTCTTATTGCCAGAACAAGGGCCCCAGTATAAATGTGGAAAAGACTGACATCTAGTGGCATTACTAGACACTAATGCCTTCTTGTCTCTGTGATGGGTTCTGGACAATTACTAATATTGAGTCTAGCCAAGCCAACTTTACAATGCAAAACATTTTTTGAGTGGTGTGAACATACAATCTGTGATGATTTACTTTGGCTATAAGCTTTGGTTTAAAACCATGGTAAGCTAATATAATGAAATAACCCTGAAGATGGATTCCCCATGGTGAAATGGCAAGGATAAGTGGCATGTTAGAATGAGTACTGGGTGGGAATACTTGAAACAACGTCTGATTAACTAGAAATAAAAGATTAATTGGCATTTTCTGAAAAACACTGTTGTCCTACTGAATGATAATGATGAGAATGAACATAATCATATGAATTCCAACTTTTTGGCATCTGTGCACTAAATACTCAACAGACAAAATCAGCCAAAATGTCAGGCAGCTCTACAAGTTAATGTGCATTTGAGGTGTATGGTATAGGGGCCCAGCAGATGGAGCTAGATCTTTGTGGCAACTTCCTTATCTGAATAATTTCCTATCAACTGGTACGTCTAAAACACTATTGGTATTTCATAGCTGACAACAAAAGGGCTTTGATGAGCAAAAAATAATGGCATCAAAGAGCTATGGGCTAATAATGTTTGACAGCAGCTGCATGAGACGAACTATTTTCTGACATCTGGAAGCGTGTTTTGTGTGTCAGATAAAATATTCCTCTGAGATTTGCAACAGCTGTCATTATAAGCTGGTTCTAGTGAGGAATTGTCACCATCCACACCAATCATAAAGAATACACTGATACAAAGAGCTTCAAAGCTCATATAATCTCTTTAGCTTTTTCACATGACCCTGCATGAAATGTAGCTAGTCCTAGAAGCCTCTTAGACAGAAAAACCCATCACCTATTAAATCTCTGATATGTATCAGTTATGTTTATACTGTCCATTCTCATGCTGACCACAGCTGGGCTGCCAGATCTGCACCAAACAGCACCTGCAGACAGAATTTCAAGAATTTTTATGTCTGTTCGCCCATTGAAAGGATTGTGAGGAAGAATCTGCTGCTGTGTCTGAGTCTTCAAGACGAGATGATTAATGACAAAGTGCCGGACCAGGCCTGAAGCAGAATTTTATGGTTATATCCACTTAATGGCATAAACAACCTCGGACTCTTAGAACAGGGAATAAAAACTAGTGCAGAAGGGAAACATATGACAGTTTTGTAGCAAACAAAGCTTAAACAGGAGCATACATCTGAAGGAACAATTTCTATCAGAACATTTTTCGGCATGTGCAGCATTGTTTGGTGCATTTTTTGCTTTGGTTGAGATATTCCTTTAACATGTGCTCTCTGAATGCTTAGAACATAACATTACAAAATAAGTGTCATTTCTGTGAGCACTGATAACGGCTCTGTGCACTTCCTTGCATTTCTTTGGGGCATTTCCACACTCGCAATAGAGGTTATAGCCTCGTCCAACAGAGTGTGAGGCCTTTTACAGTGTGGTGTGATAAATGCTTGGTGTGTTCCCTGCTCATACCCTGTGCTTAAAAAAGCACAGAGGCCTCCAGCAACACTGTCAAACACACAGGCATCAGCCAGCTATCATTCTCTGGATTTATCTACTTCCATTCACTCTCAGGCAGCCACAGGATTTCTCCTGCCTCAGAAACAATAACCTAATTATCTTCACTGCCCAGACAAATGGGCTAGTTGGTGCTGATGATTACCAGCAATGAGAGGTCAAATTCCACACACACACTCTCTCTCTCTCTCTCTCTCTCTCACACACACACACACAATCACACACGGAAAGGAGAGTACGAGGACATTGTGGTCCCGTCATGCATATGCACACACACCCTCTCCTTCCACTCAAGTGAAGCTAAACAGTCAAACTGTGAGAAACAGAGGAAGTGTTAATTAGTCTGCATAAGCTTGATGTTTGTGAGTGTGACTGATTTTGTATGTGTGTGTGTGTACATCTGTGTTCAAGATATAAACAATTATGTGATATTTAAGGAAAAAAATCTGGATGATCTGATATGGCCTTTGGCATGACCAGGAATAAAAGTACATTTAAAACTAAATCCCACAATTCTGTATTTGTCAGTTAAGCTATAAATAAGATCACAATAGAAAGTATGATGTGAAAAGCTATGTTCTAGATAAACTCAGTCAGAATTGTAGCAGTGGTGATATGAACCGGACATCCCTAATACCTCTATGGGCTCTTTTCCAAAAGGTTATTACATGAAATTGTTTGCTAAAATAAAAAAAATCATTATCAACATTACATAGAAAATCTCAGGAGACATCTATTGGTTTTACTAGTCATTCTTACAGTAAATATAATGATTATATTTGGATAGACATCATAAACCCCAGTTTCCATCACTATACCACTGTAAAGAAATCTATCATTAAATGTATCTAATTTTGTTTAGTGTTTTGTTTACTGTTCGGTGAGCTCCCCTTTATCGCACCTACCTGAGTTGGGGAGACCATGCACACACCTGCAGTGACCAACAGCAAATACAAATGAATCACAACTTCCAACCTCTTAATGGTGGTTGTGAATCAAATTTTAAAAAGTCGATCCCTGCACAAGGCCCAATCAATACTACAGAATGTTAATGGAATCCAAGGAAGATAGTTTATGGCTATATTTGTCTGATAAAGTAATTCAATAAATCTAAAATCATTCACTGATGAGAATGAACACAGTGTTCTGAACTCTCAGTTCCATCTCAGCGCCAGTCTTAGTATCACTATACTAAAATGTACCATTAAGCCTACCTGACAAGTGATCAGTAACTGAAGAGAGATTTGGCCCAGGATGAACTTGAGTAATACACTTTGGATCAGACTTCTCAGTAAAGCGCGTATCCTATAAATCTGTTCCTCGTTCTGGGGGAAATGAATGTGCTTATTCTACACTTTTTTCGTATGCTAACTCTCGCTATTTATGAGCTTTACATTGTACACCCGGCCTGCCCTCCTGGAGCTGAGCAGCCAAGGGAAACTCAGGGAGGGCAAAACACTGTCAGCATTTCTAAAAAAATGAACAATCTGTTGGAAAGCTGTTCCACTTACCCTCTATATATTTAAATTGCTACAGCCATGTGCAAAAACGTGCTCCCTGCTGTGCCTGGCAGCTGTAAAAAAGCTGTAAGCAAAATCTAGGAGGCAAAGTGAAAAAGTTCTTTGACTAGCTCAAAAACAAAACTACTTAATGAGAAAAATACAGCAGGTGTCAAATGTAAACCTCCATGGTCAGCATTATGATCATGATGATTTCTTTGGAAGGTACTGGGTGATTTCTTTGGAAATCACCTTGGGTGGGATTTGGTGAAAAAAATAGCTATTAAAGTCTTTTATGGTCAGATCAGATTTCTTTTGGTCTGCTGGATAGGGCTTTAAACACAATTGGAGGAAATATCTGATATTAATGTGAGCTGTCTAAGCAGAGCGGTAAACCTCAGTGCTTGTGCTGGATAGAAACCAACCCCAGTCAAATCCCAGCAGCCTGGTGTGGCTCCATGGCTGACTTTACTTGGCCACAGCTTCAGCCACTCTGTTCAGGGGAAGTGTTCCCATGTCACCTGATACTCGTGACTCAGAGGAAACTCACACCCCCCCGAGCAGACAGTTTTACTGTGGGCACACTGCAACTACGCTGCGCAAACATGTCACTTGTCGCAGGATTGTTGTCTCTGGCCGCCAGTCTGCCAGGAAATGGTGGAAGATTATCAACTTTACCAGTTCGTCCGATTTAATGAATGCTAAGAAAGAACTTTTCCACCAATAACAACCTGCACATGGAAAATAAAGAGTCTAAGAGGACATCACACACTGGACCTCAACAACTGTCAGTCTTAACTGAAATAGGACATCTGCCTTCACAGCAGAGGCTACTTTTTAATAAATAATTACAAAAACAATTAATAGACAATGCCACTAAAGACTTAAATCCTCATATACACGATGTGTATAAATAGGGTACAACAGTGCTGCAAAGTTAAAATCATGCACTGAAGTAACATTTGTTTTTTACTCTATAGTCAGATGTGTGTGTGACTGTCATACACTCCAGACAGTGAGGAAACCCCACACCAGAACACACACACACACACACACCTTAACCTTTATATCTGTATATAATTTGTTTTAACAGAAAATATGAAATAACATTCAGTTTCTTAATTGTATGGATATATTGCTAATATTCTCTTTTCTCTTTCTGTTGCAATGCTTCCAAATCTGTCATGCCTGCAATGCCAGTCTTGAACTCAACTGGGGAACTTTTCTTTCTGGATCAGTCACACTTTTCCTACCTTTGGCTCTTCCAGGGGGACAGACAGCAGCAGGTGTGAGTGTGGTAAGGTGGGTCATTTGTTTTGCAACACAGCCCATAGAAACCTCTGCCACTGCCCACACACTAACTAGCGTGCGTGTGTGTGTGTTACAGTCTGTCCCATACAGCCTGCCCAGTCTCTGCCTTGCCTGCCTGGCGCTCTCCTGCGTCGTAGTTGAGGAAACTCAATGGCCAAGACCACTCTGCCGGGGGTCGGCACTCAATAACCGTGGATTAAACACGCGTGATAGGGGCTGCTTTATTACCCCGTGTGACCAAAAGGAGGTTGTTTTTAGTGAAGCTTATAGTCAGTCAGTGAGTCAGGTAACGTTCACAAACTCGGGAGGACCCTAACCAGATACAGAGAGGGAGAGAGACACACACACACACGGACGGACAGAAACACACACGGACAGAGAGAGTGAAAGCAAGGCTGGAATGGCTTCGTCTCCCTGCAGCAGTGCTGGTAGTAACTTTGACTGCGGACTAGAAATCAAAACTCGGTCGGTGGAGCAAACACTCATCCCCCTCGTCTCTCAGGTGAGTGGTCTTAAAGCCTTGGGAAACTTAAACCTCGGGTTTCGCGTGTGTTGGTGGGCACCAGTCCCCCCGGCTCTCCGCCTGCCACCGCTCTGTCGTGGGAAAGAGCAAAAAAGTGAGAAACTAAACCCTTACGGTGAGGCTGTAGCTTGCATTTCATGCACTAATTGAGTTAATACTTGCAGCTTTGCTTCTAAACGTGCTTAAATATATTGCTCGAGCGAAAGAAATGCAGTGAAACGCAACGGGAGAACATCACACGGAAAAGTAACGTAGTGGTTGTAGCAAGCTATGCTATCTGTAACACAGAGCTCTCCAGGGATCCAGTTTATTAACAGATAGACCTGCTTGTTTCTATAACGGATCCTATTCCAGCCACTTTACTGCAACCTGTCTATTTGCACTCCGTGTTACAAGTTGCACTGTAACAGTCAAACTTGTTTGCATCTGTGCTCCACTCTGTGTGAGGAGTTCCCAGCAGTACAAGCTTAGACGTTGTGTTGGGATATCCAGGAGCTCCTAGGAGACATGCATGTGACTGGCCCAGAAAAAAGCTTCTTTACACTAAAATGTGTTTTTTTGTACTGTAACGAACCCATTTAGTGTTTTCTTTTGCTGTCGTAGGATCAGTCAGCTATTTATGTGCAGTAGTCTTATCATGTGAACATCACTACTTATGTCAATATTACTACTGATACAATATTACTACTATAGACATCTGATCTCTATTATGTGCAGTTACGTACTCCTAACCATTTGTGTCTTTAGAATTCACTTAATTGTAAGTCACTTATCTATAGAACACATACCCAGCATTTGAGTATATATGGTATTTCATATCGAGTTTTTTCTACAGATTTTTATTGGATTTGTTTAGACGTTATATTTTATATTCTTGTCACTGTGTCTCTGTGTGTCTTTGCAATCATAACATAGGCAATTTCCTCCAGGATCAATAAAGTTTTCTGATTCTAATTCTGAGTTTGGTGTAAACAAGGCATCCTTATTGCCGCCCCTTGTCTGACTGTTGCATTATATTAATAGACAAGCTGCAGGCCAGTGCTGTACTGCATACAAACTTTCGTTCTCATACTAAATCCGCTCGTGGGCTTCTTTGGACGGTGATTTAAGATGACTACTGATATGTAGTGACTGAAACGGTCATCTGTGGGAGGCCGCAAAGACCATGACCACCATTGATGGTAATGAGGCTGAAAGGTCAATGATAGGAGAGTTGCTGATGGTCTATTCAGTGTCCCCCCCTAGAGAAGCAAGGCCCTTTCAGAGGCATGTAGAGCTCGCACAATAGGTGGCCAAGGCATCCCAATCATAACCCTCCCCCTTTCTACTGGTCTGTTTCATGGAGCTTATTTCAAGGTCTTCAATAAGGAGAGCTAAAAGTGTCACAACTAAAGCAGTAATCATAGTGTATTAAGAAATACTGACCGATGCATCATGTTTTTCCTTGTTATGTATCTATAGCATCTATAGTAACGTACTGAAGCAGCAGTAAACAGCAGATGTGGTTGTTTGTGCAGAAAAGACAGTCTTTGGTTTAAAACCAAATCTGCTGAACAAGAAACATCTATGGTTTTATTACAGCCTCTGAACTAAACAACTGTCTGTTTTTAATAGTTAAAGTTTTTTCCTCAGCCAATGGCTTCGTACATGAAGTGCCATGTAGCAAATCTCTATCAACAGTAGTGATTTCATTCCAAGCAATGAACATATTGGAGTAAATACTCTGTGTAGAGGCAAGTGTGAGGGTCAGGGTTCAGTAGAGATGTTTGTCCTCTGTAGCTGTGGGAGGGAGCTACACTGATAAACAGGGAGGAAATGAAGTGAGAAAAGGCACTATGAAATGTGTTTGTTGACTTGTTGGGAGGGATGTGGCGCTGCACTTCCACACAGTCTGGCACTGATCTTTTCTCCCTGTGTTATCTTTCGCACTCCCACAGCTGTGTAATAACTGAACCTTTAGTCTCCAAGACCTTGATGAGCCTGTCTGCCTGCCTGTCTGCTTCAGCATCACATCTGTACCAGAGTAGGACAGGGTATTGAAATCTCCTTCAGTTACACAAGGTGTGCCACAAAAAAGTTTCATGTTGTTTGACACCAAATTTCCAGAACCTAAGTAATCAGTTTTTTCAGCGTCAGTGTGCATACTTTTTCCAAAAACTAGGCTGGTGATTGGCTGATGACTGTGTTATCAGCAGGTCTGTGGAACAAATAGAAGTATCAACACAAATAGCAGGGTGAACACTCACTATTGAAATACTTCAGTGCCAGTGACGCTGTAAGTATGAGTTTGTTGAACTAAGAGTATGTTATGCAATTATCTTGTAAAACTGTTTTGTTGAAGTTATGTTCAGATATAGGTATGCAGTGTATGTTTTTATATGTATTTGTATGTGTATTTATATGTATTTTCTCTTTATTTTTTTTTTCATTTTTCTGTGCTCATACTCAAATGCATCTACGATATTGGTCTCAGTTCTGCATTGAGAATTGGTCCATTACCCAAATAATATGGTCAGTGTTTGTTCTACGGTGGTTACTTTCCAGTGATGGATGGATTAGAGGGCAGCAGATAAATTGTGCGACAATTGATGAGCTGCAGCCCGTAATTCTTACAAAGTGCACCTCAATGGTAGGTGTAGCCTATAAAATGACACACTAGGTATGAGATAGATGGACAAAATAAACTTAGTGGTAGTTCTGTGCGAGTTAATATTATTGATTAACTTTCGGGTGTTCAGATCCCTTGGACTATGCATTATTTATGTTCAGACACTAGCCATCACTTGGAAATAAATCGCAACACTGACCTGAAATTTGTATGTTTTGGTCAGTGTGTGGTGTTTGTGCTTGTGACTTTCAGTCTGTAATGACTTGTGGTTCATTGTAAAACTGTAAAGGCCTGGCCCGTATGATAATGTGTGTAGATCACTGTGTGTGTGTGTGTGTGTACGTGCGTGCATCTGTACGCGTGTAAGTGTGGTGTGGTCTCGGATCTTAAGCCAGGACAGGAATTGTCAAAGTTCTGCCGGGTCTTTGATGTGATCAGTCAGATTTTAAATTCTAGTGACAAGAATGGCTTGTTATTACATATTTGTGCTGGCTCTGTCATTTTTTCTGCCAGACTAAGCACCATTTTTTTTCCAAAAAGATTTGCAGCTATAATTGGTCTGAAAATCCTTTCTCTGTCTTACTTTGTTACTTTGAGTCTTCTGCTTTTGTGAGTTCCGTGCCTCCTGTGCTTCCGTAAATTGAACCATTAAAGGGTTGTGAAAGTGTGGGAGCTTTTACATGTTCAGTGAAGCACATAGTCTGATAAAAAAAGACCAAAAATTAGACATGCAAAATATCCACAATTCAGAAAAGTTTTTGCAAAGTGAACAAAAGCATTTTCCATAGGATCACTGTGCACTTTTGGCACTTGACAGTAAATACAGAATATCCATTTTCTTTGATGCTAAGAAAATTAGTGCGGTACAAATATCTCAGCATGATTACAGTGATGAATAGCCGGAGTGCAGGAAGGATAAACAGCATGCCTCCTGTGGTGATGGTGATGGTGAAGATATCTAGATCTCAGCTTTGTGTTAACCACAAGGGATTACCTAACCAAATATCTTCCAGTACTATAACAACGGTGCTGTCATACATGGTGTGGGGTGTGAGGTATTTGTGTGTGCGCTTTCCTGTGTGTGCTTGTCTCTCCACCATTATGTTTGCTTAACCAGTGGAGGTATGAAGGGCAAAGCCAAAGCTGATAATATCTACAACCATCCAGGACCATGTTAGCTGCATTATACATGAAGCTAAGACCACTGAAGACTCAGAGACAAAGAGGGATCTTGTATAATGGGCCATGAAGTGGTAATAAGGCATTGAGTAATGTCTCCCATGTCCCCCTGAGATGGCGGATTTGCATAGCAGACCATAAGTAACGTCATAAATGTGTATGTGTGAATATTATAGATTAGCTTTCAGAATATTGAACCTCTCACTGCCTTGTTTGTGTTTCCACACAAATGTAGGAGATCCAGACAGGATGAGTCATTGCCTGTTAACAGTATGTTTTTAAGCAGTTAGATTTGTGTCCTCTCCTTTATTTTTTCTTTTGTTTCAGTGGCTGGCAAGACAGCAGTTATCATTTTGAGACTGATGTGGCTAATAAATACTAGAAGCCTGCGAGGGGCCCCTATCAGTACTCTAAGCTTCCAAGGTTTTCCAACTCCTCTGAGAGTTTAGGTGTTCTGCCACGCATTCTTTAGGGATCTCTTTGGGCACCCCTTTTGACACATTTTCAAAACTCCTGTTCTTCCTTTTGCCTTCCTTTATTTTTTTACTACCAACTTTTTCTTTCAGTTTGCCCAGTCCGGGTCTGCCAGTCTGTTCCCTCCTGGCTGTTTTCGTTTTTCTGCCTTTTCTCGGGTTCACTCCCCTTAAGAGGCTTCCTGTTAAATTCGTGCATGGTGGTGTAACAGGCAGCACCACAGTGGTGTAAGTTTGAGCCCCACTCTTGGCAAGTTTTTCAATTCTGGCTCGCACCATAAGTTCGAACCTGGTTTGATCTTTGCTTCCACTGCCCATGGCCTGGTTTTACTCTCCTCGGCCTCTGCACACAGGTTCTTTGTTTTGTTTCAAAGTCAGTAGACACTAAAGGTGTTTCCCTATTTTTTTTAAAATGGTCGTTGCCACTTAAAAACAAATTCTAGTGTTGTGGTGCTGTGTGAAACAAACCCTTTTGTCTAAAGAGGTTCAGCTATGTTGTGAACTTTTGTTCTTTTTTTATATCTCATTCTAAGTAATTAAACCATGTCCTAAACCATGTTGACAGTTCTAGTGGGTTGAGAAATGTTTTGGGGGATGTATGTACTTAACGTTTGAAGTGACTATTGACGTCTAGTGTAATGTCAACCTTGCAGCTCCGGCTCTGATCTAAAAAAACAAATATAAGAAACCAAACTTGTCTTGGCTGATTGACTATATTTGAAGTAAGTGAATTTTTTTTAGCCAAATGATAGCTTTAAAAGACAGTATATCCATGGCCTGGCACCTTTTGCCTGTTTGGTTTCCAGCAAAAATGTGGTGTAAGATGCGTTTTGGGGAACTTTCTTCTGCCAGTATTTTCAGCAGCTTATCTATCGTCAGATTATTCTTGATTCGGCATAGCTGTTCCTCTGGCTCTCATAAAAAAATAAAAAAAACTATTGTGTCCACTGTAGAGGTTTTCTAAGCATTATGAATTCTGGCCTTGAGGGCATGAGTTTCCTGCTTTACAATTCAGTAGACTCGATTGGGGTGGGGTAACATCTTGGCATGTCTCCAGGCTGTATTTATGTTACATGGGCCTGTGATCTGTCATCAGTTGGGATGAGATCTTAATCAGTGCTGTAGTATGATGACACATTCTCGCCTGTTTCAGGGCCCCAATCACTGCAAAAGCCTGAAAGAGAGAGGAGGATCCCTTTGGACAGGTCCATATGCTATCTCATTGCTACCAGTGATCTAAGGGCTCCGGGGTAATACCAGGGGACTATGAAGTTGTCAGCTCAGGGGACAAGTGAACAGCGCTTAGTGGGTCCTGTGTTTTTCCTCTCAGGCTGACCACCTGAATTAGTTCGCTGACATTTCAGCTCAGTGCCGTTTACCTAACAAGAAGCTAACAAGACAGAATTATAATGAGTTCATTTTCTGCCTTTCTTTCTCCTCCAAGAATGGACAGGCATGCAGAACATTTATTTGTATCGTTCTGCAGTGTACTTTGGCACAGAGACAGTGCTTGGCTGCAGTTGCTGGGCTTGTGGAATGTAAGGAGCTTGTGACGAATACCCCACTTACCTAAACAGTAATTACAAAAGCCTTATTATTCTCCTGCCAACCAAGCAGAGAGAAACGTATTGGGGCTGAGGCATCCCCTCCCTGGACACCAACAGATACCGGCAAGTGATGGGTGTGTTGCAGTAGTGTTACGTGATGTTTTTATAACTAACCTCTTTACTCTCCCCCTTTTTCTCTCACGCAGCTGACTGGACCTCTCTGAATTCTTGGTAGGGTTTAATTGTATCTGGGCATCACTTGTCCTTCTCCCAGAACAGGGAGCCTCCAGTGACGTTTACCTTTTTAAACCTAGATTAATTAAATTATCCAAGCGTTGACTACTTCGAGCCTGTAACAAAAGATTTGCTTCAAACGCATGAGGCTGTTGTAACAGAAAAATCTCTTTAGGCCTTAGTGAGCTCAGAGGCTGCTGTAAATAAATCACCTGACTGAAGACGAAGGCTCAGAACCCTTTGGGATTTTCCACCTCCTAAGATACTCAAGTTCCAAATGTGCTTCATTAAAACCACATCCTTTTGAAAGCATAGCCTGGAGCGCTAAGTGATACACTGAAAACGTGAAAAGAGTCTGAACAGCAGACATAAAAGGTGCCATTTTGAAAAGGTATGTTAAAAGACGTTAATCGGTTCTTTAGAATAGTGTTTGAAACAATCACAGAGTGCTGATGATTAATGATGATCCCTGAAGATAGTGCAACCATCTTAGAGGCCTTCCTGCAGTTACGGCTTGTCATGGTGGAATCTTTGGCCCCCACAGCATAATAAGACAATGATTGCAAGGAAAACAAAGTATGACAACTCCTTAAACACTAAAAGATTGAGTGACAACACGCTAACCACAAGCCACAGGACAACAGAATTAAGTAAAATGAAACATTTCTTAAACCCGTGTTTTATCAACTTGACATTGTGAACGTGAACCGTGAAAACCTGAAAAATGGGCTGTCACTATTGATTATGTTAGTGATTGAGTGATCAAGTGATTATTTTGACAGTCAAATGAGAAATTATATACATTATTCTGTAACAACACTTTTACGTCATTAACTTTATAAACATATGTGCATTTGTGAGATCCTGCTGGTGTGCACATTGGGCTTCAAGCACGGCTCGTCTTGAGCCTCCGTGGCTCAAAAGAAGTGGGAAACATGCGTCAAGACTTTTCTGTCTTGGCCCCCCAGTGGTGGAATGAACTCCCTGTTCTGATGAAATCTGCGGAGTCCCTCGCTGTCTTCAAGCGTCGTCTGAAGACGCACCTCTTCAAAAAACAGATGTAGACTACTTGAGCACTGATGTCGCTCTAAATACGAGCGTCAACTAAGTGCTGTAAATGTAAATGTGTGGGTGAAATGTAATAACCAAACCAAGCATTGAGACAATAAAGTTTTTTTTGAGCAAAAAATCAGTTTTAATCAAATGATACTGACCGCTTATGCTTCATGCTTATGATAAGCGATGATTTAAATCTGTTGAGTCATTAACAAGGTATTAGCTGCTTGATAATCTGCCAGGAAAAACTGGTTAAGGAGATAGTGCTTACGAGACATACACAGGATAAGACTATAATTTACTAGCATACTAGTGATTTACTACAAGTATTTTTAGAACATTTTGTTGTTGCCATTTTGACAGTGATGTAACAAAACCTATGCATTTAAATATATCTCTGCCTGTACAGCAGTTTAACCCTGGCGGTTCACATTGAGGTTATAAGGAATGTTTCTGGATAGACAATACAGAGATTTAGAACAAATATTATTTACTTACATGAGTCTTATAAGCAAAGTGAGGTTGGAAAATAGTCATGTAAAACTGAATAATGACTTTTTGTGGCCTGAGTTTCATGGTAGTGGGAAAAGTCTATGTGCCAAAATGTGAAGCTGGCATTATTTGTTGAAATGCACAGAAACATTATAGAATGAAAATGTCTGTATCCATTTCAAATGCAGCATTTTTTAAATGTTTCATTTTGGCTAATGCTTTGACTGATGTTAATGTATTGACACTTAATGTATGCCATTGTTTCAGTTTTGTACTTGCTTCCACAAATACCTTTTAAAAACAGACATTTTAGGTAACGTGATTTGCTTAATTTGTGTTGACCCTTGACATTGCTGAAATGTCATCTTTCACAGTAATTGTTAAATTTTCAAATTGTTATGAGAGTTAGTCATGTCTCAGAAAATCTTATGAATTAAAGTGGATTGTGTAGGTCTGTTTATATTACTGCATAGAAGAAAACTGTTCGCACTACTTTTTGTGCACCACTGAAATTAAAGGAGGAGAAAGCTGGACAAATATAGAATGCGCTTCTGCAAGACAGTGAGGAACAATGTGCTTTCCCTTTCGGTTCTCACAGTCTATGTACCCTTCCATAGTTCCTGCTTAAGTTAGATCTAAAAGCTGCTCCTTGTGCTAATTAGTTCCATCAATCATGTCAGACTTAGGCCAGCGGGATTAGCTGTGTGCATCCGTCTGCTGGCTAGATAAGCACTGATAATGCATATGCTAATAATGCTAACATTAGCCTTCCGCTGAGGAGCTTTGGCTCGTGTGTTGCCGGATTCCCCGTTCTTTCTCATGAATATTGATTAAAGACTCTCAGTCTGGGATCCAGCTCGTTGGCAGGACGCTTTAGACAAAATCTCTCACGCCTGGCTGTCTCCATGCCAATGCCTGGTGATTTCCTCCTCAGCAGTGGTGGGTTAGACAAGAAGACAGTCTGTCTGCTGTCATCTGCTTTTTAGGTTAACAAAGTCGCATAGGTAGTGAGATTTGGTTGGCCGGGACAGCTGGTTCCACAGATTTAGAGGTTCTTGGTGCCATGGTGACCGGAGCTGGTGACAGCTGGTGTTCATAGTGAGAGTTTCAGCGTGGGATTTTTAACTTTGGAACTTATTAAGAGTTATAGCTCAGTTCTCTACAGTGCTGAAAAAGACTTGGTCATTTAGTATTGACTATTTAACTGACTATAACTCATTCAACTACCCAAGAAATTATCTACAAATGTGTTTTTATAGTCTTGGTGAGAATTGCCCTTGTGTCTATAAATAGATTTAAGTTGTTCAAGCTGTTAACATGTTTAATAAATGCCTGGGAGCAAGAAGGAGATGGTGGCGGTGGCAGTGTGGTGCATTCTGCTGTTCCGACGATGGTGTGATCACAGCATTCCTTGGCGAGATCAGGTTGCATGAATGAGGCGACATGTTTATGTGTGGGCAGGGGGCGTCTCCTCTCCAGGGGTGGAGCAGGGAAAGAGGTCACGGGTCAGCCCTTTAGGGCTAAGACCTGGATACACTCTCACTTTGCCCACAATGTGTGACTTGTTGCCAAAACCCCATGGGGTTGAACTTCTAATCACAGCAGTCACAGTCTGTATTTTGCCAGTGAATCATGCTTGAAGTAAAACTTTGATGTAATTGATGTCTTTTTAATAGCCCTTTGGATCTGTTGTTAGTGAAGTAGAGTGGAGGGTGAGTGAAGATTATCTGTGGGTTTTGGTTTGCCTTGGAGAAAATATACAGCTAAGCTTGACGCTTTAGCACTTGACATTGCTTTATTAAAACAAACAATTATACATATGGAAATTATTCTGGTAGCTCCATATTTTGCCTTAACTAATATCTTAACTACATTTTTTTTCTAAACAAGTAAAAAACTAAAAAAAAGACTAAAAAAAAATCATAAATTACTCATGAGTGAACAGGTATAAATTTGAATATTAATATGGAATTAGAAAAAGCACCATGGAAAAAGATTCAGAAGATCCTGCAAAAAGTATTAGCATTATGTCTTCACAGGACAGATGTCTTAATGATGGGGCTAAAAGGTCAGTCAGTCACGCAGACACTTCATTTTGGCTCGGCCTGTGCCTTCAGGTTCTAAGGCAGTGATGAAAAGATAAGGCGATAATTACCAGGATCTCTCGTTCTTTCTTTTAACTTTTTGCTGTGCTCTGTCTCTCTAGCCTGACACACAAGGCGATAAAGATTTTGGAGAAATTATAGAGGGTCCAGTATTGATTTGGACTATCAACTATGCCCAACCATTTCAACTAGATAACACTGGGCTCTGAAATGAAAAACGATGAGAATTCATTGAGTGGATAAATCTGAGCCATTCAGGGCCACTGGTACCTGGTTTCCTTTTCAGGGTAATCAGGCAAAAGGTAATCAGAGTTTGGAGTCAGTCAAGTTGAACAACAAAGGACTAGCCAGAGGCAAGGCTGTTAACTTTCAAAGGGAGAGGGGATGTTACACTAAAATTCCTGGCCTTTTATTTCACTGATTTGTCAAGAGGGAGAGCAGCACATGTCTAAAACATGTTGTTATGCTTTAAAATCAGTGTGGTTTACCTTTATCTCTGAGCAAAGTGAAAGCTTCTCACACAGAATGTTTTAATAATTTGTTCTTTGTGCAGCATTTCAGTTGTAGTGACTTTATTTGTTAGGATAAGCGCCCTGTACACCTGCCCAAGAACAATATTCATCCCTCAAAAGACTGGAGTGAGCTTGATCTAAGACCACACAAATAGCTGCGTTAGGAGTTTTCTCATTCGTTTCGAGAATTTTCTTGGTCAGTTAAAACAACCGCCGTCTCTTCGTAACGGGATAGTTTCCCAGGGAGAAGGTGGCATGTAAGGCTTTGGAATTGGATAAAACAAACCCAAAGCCCACAGGAAAACAAAGGCACAGTGAATAACTCTCCTCAAATGCACATGTGGAGAGTTAAGAGCTTGTTTGATGATTGCCTTCAGAGCTGCCTCATATGGTCTGAATGAACGTTGTACACTCTGATTACAGCAAATGTAAAGAACAGACAGAAATGACTAAAGAAAGAGCTCATTGTTTGGAACTGTAGGATGCCTCCCGAAAGCCTTGTAATTAGATTCAAGTTTGTAATCTAGAAGTGCCCAGTAAATGGATTTTGAGGTGAAACATATTTTTGTGAAGCCTATAACAATAGTGCTCTTCCGGAAACAAAAGATGACATATTATGGTTGTAAATGAAATGTCAGAAATATGATGTAGTGAAACTTGATTTTATATGTGTTTATGATACACAACAGGTCATGATATGTATATTTTCTTTCATCTAAAATTGTGAAGAACAAAAAAGTCTGAGGTATTTAAAAATGACTATCAAAAACTATGACTACAGATGATTTTGTTTAATGTTTCACATACTGCAATGGACTAAATACAGTTGACAGAATCAAGTGTACTTGATTCTGTTTGAATCTGTTTGAATATTGTCTGAAGATATTGTGAAATTCTCAGAAAAACATTTTGAGGCGTATTGATATGTTATTTATCACAGTAACAATAAAATGTCATATGGCACAGCTCCAGGATGGTGCTAGTTCTTAATGAATGTTTAGACAGGACATAGGTGGTGCACGAGGACTTTGTGTTTAAAGTATTTAAAGAGCCTAAATTGAGTTTAATTCGCTTTCTTCTGCTTCACTTTCTGCTTGCCATAAATAGAGAACTGAAACAGTTAACAAATGTTAATATATTGTATACTGAAGGCCAGCCACTTGAGCTGCACTCCCTGGACTTGCAGGCGCAAATCGAACCAAGCTCAATAATTAATGGTCAGCATTAAAAATGTATGGAACACCAGCTATATAAGCAGTCCGTTATCAATAAGTGAGGAGCCCTGCAGCCGGGATTGTCCATGTATTGCATGCCAAAACAGATCCATGCATTATATTCAGGGTTTAGAATATTCCTTATAATAAGAGTCTCAGATGGTCAAACATTAACCTTCGCTGCAATTTTCCAGAGGTTTATTTCCATACTTCACCAATGGAAGTGATTTGTTCGTGATACCTAAAGCCAAGTACGGCCGTCGTCCACGGAAGTGAGAGGTCAAATTGGAGGTTTCGTTCTCTCTTCACAGCTCATCAGTCAGGGTGGATGATGAAGCATGACAGCCGAAGAGAGTGGGTAAAGCATAACAAGTCCTCAAGGTCCCTCTCCGTTCTGCTTTAACACTCTTAAACAGAGACAGCCTGTGCTCTCCCGCACTCGCTGCAGTGAGTCACCGCTGAACAATCCAGTGCTGCATTATGTTATCTCTCCACAGGAAGAGGCTTAGAGATCATTCACAATATGATTTTTCTTCAAGCATAGCTCCTGTGGGCGCTCATTTGTAGCGTTTTCTGGGTCTCTTGCCTATAGCTTGGTGGATGATCTGGTATATGCATTTGCTTTTGTTCTGAGAATTTGCTGGCAAATTCTCATTTTAAAGACCAGACGTCAATTGTTTATTCATATCCAAACCCGTCATATTTACAACTGAAACAAAGAGAGAATAGAGCAGAACAGTATATCAGAAATATTTGCTAATATTGCTCTTAGCTTAGAAACATGATTTATTTTTAAATGATACAATGCAACAAAGACCTTGGGCATTTAGAAATGTTTCTTTAGTTGCATCAGAGCTTGCAGTAATATAACCACTACACTGGAGAAAGAAGCAAATTAACACAGAAACATGTTAATGTAACGCTAGTGGTTTTAATTTGTTAGATGCTGGGCAACTCTTGCCTCCATCACTTTACACCACAATTTTCAGTCAGCTTTAGAAAGTGAAGTCACACCCTCAAGGCCGGGTAAATGATCAGTCCCAGAGCAGAAACCAGAAGTGAATGTGCTAATGTAACTCATTCAGGGAGCAGTAGCTGAAACAACCTGCCCTTTGTGCTTCATCATCTTTAATTTACTGCTTGATTAAGAAAATTCCGGTTTATGCTCCATTAGAACATCAGCACCCGCCTTAAATCAGAGTCTGTCTTTTATGCAGTATCTTTGTAATGTGATTTGAAGCTGATGTGACAGCACACTGCTTTTCTGAACTAGTTCCATCTCACTCCTGTGCCATGGTGAACTGTTTCCACTGTGTGGAACTTCTGTATGTTAAACAGTTATTGGGAAACTTGGGAAATGAATCCATATTTAGAGACTGAAAGACATCCTCCCAATATGGTATAGATATAAAAATTATTTGTTTTTCCGATGTCCTGTGATTTCTGCGATGCAGTACATTTTTCAGGATGTACTATAATGTAATGGATTGCAATAATGTAATGTATTTTCACCTCTGTTTACTCCCAATATAGTCTCCATCTCATAGGGGCAAAGAACATACATGTAATAAAAATGTGGTGCTTAAACTGGAATTACTGTATGCAAAACTGAGCTTAGGACTACACCAGCTAGGCCATCAGACAAATAAAGACTACAGTTTGTATGTGAAATACTGTGCTCAAAATATTACCGCCATCAATGCAGCCAGGTGTTTCGAGAAGGGATGGAATGTTAGTTTGAGGCAAATTTGTATTATGAATAAAACAGGTGGTATGAATTGCGGAATTCATTGCTTCATATCACTCTTGAGGCCAACATAGGCTGAAATAAGAGATGAAAAAACTTTAACGTGAATTAAAATAAGAATTTTGTTCCAATACATTTTGAACATTTCGGTTGGTCTGTTCATCGTGACCGTGTAATCAGCAGCTGGCATTTTCAAGTTATGTAGGAAAAATTAAGAAGGACAAGAATAAAGACACATGATGGGCTGGTGCCCTGCCTCGCACCAGTTGACCCCGGGTACCCGTGACCCCTGTGAGGATTAAGCGAATACAGAAAATGAACGAAAGAATGAAGATATTGCAGTGATAATATGCCTGTTTGGATTCAGCACTTTTTCCAGGTTATTCTTAGGTTAGCTCTTACTGTGTCTAATGGATTAGCTTGAGCATCTGATTTAAGATATATACAAAAGAAAACTTTGTGTTGATTCATCCAGATTTCTCCCAAGGAAACCCCTGTATATATACTGTAGCGTGTATCAGCTATCATCTTTGTCAAGCTAGATCTTAGAGTGGATATCTGAACTGCAGCCAAGCGCGCAGCTTCAGCCAAACTGAGCAAGAGGTTTTGCAGAGTGGTACAGGAAGAGGGGCTGCTGCTGTGTGGATAGGAAGAATCAGTGGGCTCCGCTGTTGCAAACCTGAACAGCCCTGCAAAGGTGAGACTGCTGTGCTGTCTAGGAACGTGCATTTTTTTTAAAAGTACATTACAGTTTACTACATTCAGCTAGTATGACAGGTCATCTGAACTCTATTTGCTTTATGCCATCTACAGAACAAGAAGTTCTACCGTGTAACGGTGTACACATTTGTCACCTTTGTTTGAAGTATTTCCATTTATAACTTTGCCTAGGTGTTGCCTTTTTTGAGATCAAGTTATTGCATTCTGGCATTCTCTGTGTTTCTAAATTGTTTTGTCATTCAAGAAACCTATTAAAATGATAATTGGTTTATTAATTTTTTGTCTATTCCAGAACTGTATATTTAAATGAGCGTGCACACCCTATGCACAGTGCTGGAAGAGGAGAGATGTTCATTAAGGTCACAGTGCTGCCTGGCCAATAGCTTAAAAAACTGTAAAGCATGAGGATGGATCCATTAAATTTTGGGGCTGAGTGGCAGCCAGTAGCACAGGGGATGTTTTGGGGACCGATCCAAGACATCTGTTAAAATTACCTATTTATCTATTAAACTTACCTACTACAATGTAAGGTTAAGATTTTGAAATGGTCTTAACCAGCTCCATACTTGCATTTAACTGAGTTCCATGCAGAAAAATTGTTGCTGTCAGAACAAACACTGAAACTATATTTTTGTCTTTTTTGTTTTGTTTTACATAAAGTATTTTACATTAACATCCTTTGAGATGTATTAATATATATTTCTTCCTGTTGCCATGACTGTTCTGGAGATACAAGGTTTTGCTCCAACAGCAACAACATATGAGTTTATTCGAGTATGTGGTTGTGCTAACGTACATTCCCTTGAAAAATCAACAAAATTTAGTGTATGACCAAAAGTTCCCAAACACCCACAACTGTCCATGGGATTTGATTTCTTCACTGTCATTGTAATTCACATTAAATTGCTAAAGTTTGTGATTGCAAAACCATCGGTGCATTTCAGGGTAGATGTCCATCTTGCTGTAATTTACCATTCTGCTCTGTTTAATTACACACACCTCTTTCAACAAACAAGGCCAAGTGTAACTGTGTGTGTTTAGCATAGACGACTCAAGAATTCTCAGTGCCCAGACATTGTGCTGGCTTTCTAATACTGCCTGCCCCTCGGCATCAGTGATCACGCGCAGAGCTCTGTGAAAAGGGGGTATTGTGCTCAACTGAATGCACTGAATAAGAGGAGAGTGCTGAGGAGCTGAGGCACAAACGAGTGCGCAACTTTCAAGCAGCCGGCACCAAGTCACCCACCGCCGAGAACACACACAGCCTTCTCACACTGCATACTTAAACAGAGCTTTTCTGACTGATATGATAATGAGTTGACAACTTTGAATGGTCACATCTGATCACAATGGTCAGTTTTCTTAAACTCGAATGGAGGGCAGATAAAAGTAAAGTAGAGGAGGTTCACGCAAATCTTATAGGTTTCTTTGCTTGATCTTTTCCAGCCAAACCTATACGTTTTTCTTTTTTTCAGTTCTTATACCATCTTTTTTTAAGAACTAGAGATCCATGTACACTTAACTTTTTTACTGGCCAAATAATACATTGTTCAGGAGAGGGAACGAAAGTCTGCTCATAATCTAAAATATAGATGTGAGCAGTGGCCCCCTGTGCAATCCTGTAATCCTGAATTTCAGGGGGGGTTTTATTTCATTTCTAACAGTGGATGGAGAAGTCTCCACTGTATAAAGAAAAAGTAGGCTCTGGACACCTTGACGCCTCTCTTCCGCTGCGTACTCAGCAATTCTAGGAAGCACACAAAGCTTACGAATAATTTGGTATTATTAGCTTGTGGAGATTTGTGTGGCTGTACTCCTTTCTCTTTTCCCTCTCCATCCAGTTCTGCTGAGGTCCATCTGCATTAAATCACAATGAGCCTCAGCAGCTGGTGGATCAGAGTACAGGATCTCTGCTGGGAAAGCTTGCTGATAAGAGAGACCGCACTACTCTGCCTCCACTGCTACATAAACTCAGGGGCCTTACTGCAAAGTGTGATAAGAGCCAGCTTTCCCCATAACATCTTATCACCCATTGCCTTTCATAATAACACTGCACTACTACTGTGACAGTTCACTGTTTTTTTGGGGGGGGTTCAATGCACTGATAACCCTCTGAAACTGTGGTGGCTGTAAGTAATAATTTTGATAACAGGGTGGCAGTGTCAATTTATTTGGAATATTCTCATTTACTAAATTGAATAAATCTTTTAGACATCATCTATGGGTCCATTGTAAGTTACATTCTGGATAGTCTGCTCACTAAAAGGGTTGAACAAATTATACTTTTGAAAAGTTTCTTTCTGACAGAGAAAGAAAATGACAAGTAGATAACTGCAGCTCCACATAAACTTTCTTCATATTTGGGGCTTCAGCCCGTCAAACTCATTGACAGATGAATTGCTTAGATTGTGTGCTTCAGCACTGCCTTTATGTTGACCGAGATGCCGTTTATACCTTCCATTCCCTTGCTATTAAGTCAGAACTCCTCTTTACAAGTGCATGGAGTTTGGGCATATGTGCTGTGGCTTCATGCCAGGCGACAGGCCTGCTGTGCCTTGGACATGCATTGTGCTGTAATGAGTGTCCTGGAATGTCTCAGCAAGGCTTTGTTCTTTAATGACCCTCATGCAATCTCACAACCCCCTGGTTTGATTTAACCCCTGCCTCCAAGGTAATCAGTGTGACAAGTATCTGTGGGTGGGTGCGGCAGAGCAGTCCCTGGTCAACAGTTACACTTTTCTAACTGTATGAAGGGCCCAGCTGGAATCTCTGAGGGCTCATTAGCAATTAGTGAGGGGAAACCTTTATCGACTAAGAGGGAAAAACATGTGGTTAAATGGTAGTTAAGGACAAAAGACCTCTGTTTTTTTTAACAAGTGCCCCACATATGAGCACTAACACAAAAGTCCTCTGGGTAGAATGACTTAAGGATTTGTCAGTTCGCCTCCTGAGGGGAACACTTTTGGTGTTGTGTGGAGCTTCTTCCTGAAATGATTCATTTAGTACTGTAACCCTAACACTGTTCAGTTTATACTTTTGACAGCAGAGGATATATGTAAAGAGTTACATCAGCCCATTATTGATGTCTTACTGATTCAGTGTTTAAGTCTGTGTCATTGCTGTGATGTTATGAAGCTATCTGTGCCTGTTTTGTGACATATGTCTTTTTATTTCATTAATTTGGTTTCACATTGCAACAGCTAAAGCACAGCAAATGCACATGAGTGTTCATTGATTGGCCAGAATTTTGCCAAATAAGCAACCATTGTTATATTTTAATGGCCTGTTTCTGTTTAAAATCCCGACCTGCCACCCATATGTGGTCTTGACATAAATGTATTATTCTACTTCCACTTTGTATTTATATAAAGGTGCTTAATTGTAAAGTGACCGTTTTGTCATTTGTGAACACACCAAAGCACACTGTGTGAACCAAGTGAGGCAGCGGGCTAGCCAGGAACACACTGTCTGGGGAGCAGTGTGTGGGGACAGTAGCTTATTCAAGGTACCTGAGATGTGCCACTAGCAGTCAAATTCAAACCCACAGCCTTCTGATCGCAGGGGCAACTTCCTAACCACTAGGCCACCAGTTGCCCCATACATTTAGCATTCATTAATAAAGGGTAAAGGGGCCATTTTCCTGACGCTTTTATCTAGAGCGACTTACCATCATTAGTTACAGGGACAGCCCCCCTGGAGCAACTGAGGGTTAAGTGTCTTGCCCAGGGACACAATGGTAGAAGGTGTGGATTTGAACCTGTGACTTTGTGGTCATAGGGTTCACAGGCAAGCGTTTTTCCACTAGGGTGCTACCCCTAATTAATCATAATCAACGTGGTAAAAATATCTCTGCTGTGGCCTCTGCTTCTTTATGATTGAGTACTTTATCAATTTGAATTAAATCAATCAGGTTGCTGAATCCTGGCCAGAATTTTGTTCTGTGATCCATGTGACATAAACAAAAGCATTTTTGCTCTATGTTAATTTATGGCTTACCTAGCATAAAGAGTGGCAGCTCATTTTTTTGGCTGCAATGTGGCATGAATACATTTGCTTTTACATCAGGAGGTCTCTTTGTTGTAGTTTACATCATATTTGTTTTGTATATTTTCATTTATTAAATCTAATACATCTAAACAATCTTTTAGAAATGTTGATGCCACATTTTACAAATGACACAACTGTCAACAAACATCTTAGAACTTTCCAAAAATTGTTTCTTATACCATTGATATTGTTTTAGCCGTTCTACCAAAGAATGTAAAGATCATGTCACCATGGTCCCAACCCCTGCCTTAAAGTTTTAGGAAGCTTAGTGTTGTGGCAGTCAGTTACTGTCCAGAAATGTTTGAATGTCCTTTTAGTTTCTTAAAAGCATATCCCAATGTGCTGCTCATTTTAAAACTGTCTTTAATGAGTTTTTGGGAAGACCAGAAACGCCCTGATAAAGTCTGAAAATTTTGTCCACTGTGACCCCAAGCCGATTGAGAATGTACAATATGCAACCTCTTTAGTGGCCTCACGCTGGAAGATAAGCTCAAGCACTCCACCAAAGTGACTGGCCGCTTACAAAGAGCGCTAGTGCCAGAGGGCCAAGGGAAAAGAGAGATGTACTTTACTGCCCATTGACTGTGGGAGGCCAGGGGCTCTTGTGTAGCTCACGTCCTTCTCTAAACCTGGCACGCTCCACTCTCTGATAGTAATTATCTTTCTTTCTTCAGGCTGGCATCTGACTTGCACACCTACCTCAATCTAATCTAGACTGTAGAGTGAGTATGTGCTACTGTTTACGTGTGCATTCAGCATCACCTAATTTTCTCCACCACCAGCTCCCCTTGAATAGTCTTATTTTTGCATCAGATTGCTGAGGAAGGGGCTCAAGGCTAATGAGGTTTGTTCCTTAAAGACATGGCATGCAGCCATAATGGTCACCTCTTGCAGAGATTTTAATGCAAGTTACAAAATGTCTATCTATATAGATGGTATATGGAAAAGTATTATGACATTTACTAGCCCAATGAGCCTCCCACCAATGTCCTCTATCCTAGTAAGGCAAATACAACTAGAATCCATGGCACTGGCTGGCACTGACCACCACAGAAACAAAGTGATCAAAATCTTCTGCCCTGTTTTAAAGTGTAATTGTAACTCTAATTTAATATACATAACGTAGCTAATCTAGGTTTTGGGAAAACGTCAGGTGTATTAAAGTGTGTTTAAATATAATGCATACAGAGCAAAAAGGTTAGAACCACAAAAGTTTTGTAATTTATTTTGTAATTGTAGCTAAATGTAATTCTATATGGAGACATGTTATTCAAGTTGTATTAAACCAGATGAGATTAAAACCTGAATCTTGAAAGCTTGAAAGGATTTGAATATATGAGCAGAAGATTATATGTTTTTGACCAATGGCCATTTTACGACCAAATATTGTTGGATTCATAGTAAGCCTGCAATCTGTATCAAAAACTGTTCAAGACCTTCTTTTAAGTGTATGCATATTTGTCCAGTGAGAGTTTATGGTATTTGACCTTGTATAAGTGAGATTTTTGTGTGTTAGTGCATAGGTTTCTAGTAGATGAAAGTATGAAGGATCAGTCTGTAAAAATTGCTGATCTTGGAAAAGCAATTTGATATGATGGATGAATTGCAGTGTCTTGTCAATTATCAATATGAATGTATTGTGATATATTTTCTTTCTCCTTTAATATTCTGCTTTTGGAGTATGAAGTGATTTGGACCTCAAACCCTTGAGCCTAATTGAAATTCCTGCAAATAGACATAAAAAGTCATATTCTTGAGAGGAAGAATGATACTGGCACAGTCCGAGGCTCTATTGTTCCGTTTCCTTTCAGACCCAATCCGTTAGAAACTGTGGGAGGCGTTGGCAAGTACTTCCAGCTTTTGTTACCCTGTTTTGCAGTCAGATTCTCATCTCTCTCCAAAGTATGGGGAACTTTTGACTTCTTTTAGTAGATGCTACAGTTGATGACAAGTGCAGCGCGAATTTGGATCAAATTTGTGCTTTGGATGAACAGTGAGGGACAGTGTGTTTTTTTAATAACTGCTTTACAGGAGTTTGTGTGTGTGCTGGGGAATTGTACTAGAGTAGGAGTTTAAGAATGCAGGCAGTCCTGATATTGTGTTGCTTTCAAGAACAAGGGATTCTGAAGATGCTGCAAAGCATAGTAATTTCAGGAAACAGCAACTGCTGAGGTAATAATAATAATGACACTCGTAAAGTAAAGAATCTGTCACATTTATTCATGTCATATGTTGTTACAGTGAGGCAGCACTGGGCCCTGTGCAGAGGTGTGTCTAAAATGCATTGTCACAATTAGATTACAATCAGTTACTTGGTTAAAAAAGAATGTACATGTGTGTCCTCGGTAAATAGGCTACTATGCATTTTTAATGAAAAACACGGTTTACACAAGTGTCTATATAAAGCCGTTTTTAGCACTCTGGACATTCTCCACAAGGGGGTGCTGCGTTTGAAAGGAAAACCACCTACAACAGCAAGATCTCACAAATGCGTGTATATTTGTAGTTAAAAATTTCATGCATATGAAGTCCTTTTAAGTGTTTTTGTTAAATTCTGTGGATATGATTACCTTATCAATGAATTGTCAAAATAATTGCTAGATTGCTTCATTACTAGTGTAACCAATGGTGTAAGTGTAACAGCTCGGTGCCAGGATTAAATAAACATTACACTGATTAAACACTATCAAAAATAATACTGCTTGGTACAGTATAGAGTAAAGCTGGTTGTCTTTTTGTGAATATCTCTAGCGGAAATGTATAAAGCAATAACATGGGACCCATGTGCATATCCCAAGGGCTAAAACCCACACTTCAGAACAAATAGCTGACACAAATAGCATTTTTCTAAATAAGCCCTCTGAAGGACCCCTGGAAGAGCCCTTACTTTGGTAAAGAACCTTTATATTGTGTGAAGGCTCTTTATGCATTTAAAAGATTTCATATATCTTATCTAATACAAATAACTAAAAAGCTTCTTCTATGGCATCATTCAAGGAACATTTTGTGACATTGTTTTTAAAGAGGACACCTCATGTTGCAGCGAAACCATTTACTAAAGTCATCCTTCATGTGCTGTGTACTTTTTTCTAAACAAAGCTAAACTAAAGACGGATTTAAATGGGTTGCCTTTTAGAGTGGATTAGTTGAACGAAGTGAGAATTGTGCTGATGTAATTGCAGTATATTATACCATGATTTTTGTAGAAACATATAATTTTATTCTTTCCAATCAGACACATTTTCAGTGCTCTTCAGCCTCAAATCTGCTAATTTATAGCTTTCTAGTTTTAAAATGGCACAGTGACAGTGATAGTGCTCGAATGTCTCTAGCGCTGTGTCACAGCACTGAATCAATATTATGTTTCCTGACCCAGCTTCACTCTTGTTTACACAGCATTAGCTAGCCATGTGCTTGTCTAGCAGGAAGTTGTGGGTACTCTGCCACCTGTCCGTTCACATGACACAAACAGACTCACCCTTACATTTTCAAACACAGTTTTACTCTCGCTCTTATTCACACACACACACACACACACACACACACACACACACACCCACACACACACACACACACACGCACACCCCCACACAC